>JANHMN010000007.1:37038663-37052417 GCA_030674055.1 Rhabdomys pumilio | reverse complement strand
TGTGTGTGTGTGTGTGTGTGTGTGTGTGTGTGTGTGTGTGTGTGTGTTGTATAGTCCAGGATGGTCTCAAATCTGCAATCAAACTGTCTTATCCATTTGAGTTCTGAAATTACAGACATGCACAACTATATCTGGTGAAATTCATGTAGTAAACTTTTGATACTCTCTCCAAGGTTTCTGCACTATGTTTTAAATGTTCTTGGAGAGTCTTGACTTGGAGTCACACAGTGATGGGAATGAATTCTTGCGCATATCCAAGAACTTATTCACTTGATTTTAATTCATGACTTCATCATGTTCCCAGCTGAGAGCCTGGACCCCTTACTGCTTGATGGCCAATATTTCCGGAAGTAGACTTGGTAGGAATCATGTTTATTCAAGAACTGGTATATGGAAAAATGGAAGCATGTTGAACACATACTCCATTGTTGGGAACTTCCCCCAAAGACTTATATTTATAGGAAGGAAAAGGACATGCAGTGCCTCAGTGCCTGCATCGGTCTCTTTCTCCTTGGGGCAATAAAACACCTGACAAAAGCAATTTAAGGAAAGGGAAGTTTAACTTGACTCATAGTTGGAGGTACAGTACATCATAGTGGAAAGTCATGGCAGCAAAAGCATAAGAAAGCTGGTCACACTGCATCCACAGACAGGAAGCCAACTCACTTTCTGATATCAAAAGTATAGGATGCTTCTTTGTAGGGCTGTGGCTCAAGCATGGGTATGGATCCTGTTGGGCTGAGTTGTAGGTCTGGTGTGTCTGCTGCCCCAGGGAGTTTGACTGAGTTCATTCCAAGAGGCACTGGGTGGATACTGGGCTAGGGGGAATCCACTGAGTTTCACTCTGGCAGTAGGGAAATCCCAGTCTGAGGTCCCTTAGGGGTGGAGCTCTTGGGTCGGAGGTCTCCGGCTGAGGCAGCTCTTGGGCATGCTGCTGGGAGACCGCACAAGGACTGAGACAGGGCATACGGGCTGGATCAGCCTGCAGCAGAGAAGGATGAGGGAGAGAAGCTTCGGTGGTACCCAACGGGGTAGATGAGACTCTCAGTTGAGGTGACTCGCTTGGCTGGGTCATGGCTGGCTAGGCTAGCTTGCTTGAGTTGAAGGGCCTCTGTTGCTGGAACACAGAGAGGTCCTCAGCGGGAGGTTAGTGGTGGCTAGTTGAAGGCCCCCTCTACAGTTCTCCACAATGGGCCCCAAAGACAAGAGGAAGTCTATGGTTTTAAAAGGTTTATTGTCATGGCGGAAAGTGGATGAAGCTCTACCCTGTGTCCTCAGGGCAGGCCTGAGGTTAAATATTTTTTTCAAGGAGGACAGTCAGAGAAGGAATACTTAATTGGCTATGCCTTCTGGCCTTTAGGTATCTCATTAATATGGAGATCTCTTGTGGCTCTGAGGCCTGTAGTCATGCCCTCTACCTGTTGCAACCTATGCTATGTGACCTAAGGCCACAAACCTTTCTTTGGAAGGGGCTGTGGATAAGTGAAAGGAACCAGGGCCAAGAGCAAGGCCTAATACCTCCCATCCCATTAGGTTGTTATCTGGGGTTCGAGGCCTGTACTCGACCAGGTACCCAGCTGCCTCTCACAGCCCACCGTCCCACACTTCTTAAGATTTTCTGTTCTCTAGAACTCTAGATATAGTAATAATGATGATAGTGACAAAAACTTTCAAAGGTTTACAAATATTCTAACACCACAATAACGCCAACATGGTTGCCTTTACACTCACTAGCAAGAAGAACAATGTTATCGGGTTATTATATCATGTTAGATGATAGAAAAAAATCACTTTGAGTAATAGAAAAGTAAGTGTGGGTACTTGGTTTGGAAAAGTAACAGTTGAGTATACAAGAATCAGGTTTTTTTTTCCTGCAAATTCAACTCTGTGCTTCTGTACTAAGAAGTGTCTTTAGAACCAATGAGATAGAGAGCTCAGTGAATAGAAGTGTTTGCACTGCAAACTTGGTGACTTGAGTTTGATCTCTGGAACCTAAAGTGGAGGGAGAGAGCCAACTCCTGCAAGTTGTCCTCTGTCTTCTCCCTCCATCAAACACACACACACACACACACACACACACACACACACACACACGTTTATGCACTTTCTTTACAACTGCAAATTATTTCCCTTCTGAAAGATGCATACATTCTTTTCTCAAAGCCTCTCCTTAGTATGCTGTTTCTTAAAATAATCAGCTTAAAATAATATTCAGGCAAAAGGCAGATATGGAGTTCAAATTCTGGTCTTTACAGTTATATTTCAGGATATTCTATTCTGGTTCCTCCAAGTCCTGTTTTCGGATATTCTTTTTTGGTCCCTGATACTAACCACTTTGTCTCTTTCATTTCTGTTTGTTTTTGCTTTTCCAGATCTGCAAAGGGGTTGGCAAAGACCATATGGGCTAGATTTGCCCTGGTGGCCTTCATGGCTGGATATGCAGAGTTCTTCTGCAGATTAGACAGTGGCTCTATAGACGAAGGCCTGGCCCACTGTTCCCCACAGTGGATTTCAAAGAAGAGAAGTAGTCTATGGTCTTAAGATATTTATTGTCTGGTCTTAAGATATTTATTGTCTGTGGCACACGCCTTTAATCCCAGCACTTGGGAGGCAGAGGCAGGCAGATTTCTGAGTTCAAGGTCAGCTTGGTCTACAGAGTGAGTTCCAGGACAGCCAGGACTTCACAGAAAAACCCTGTCTTGAAAAACAAAAACAAAAAAAACCAAAAAAAAAAACAAACAAAAAAAAAGGCATTTATTTTCATGACGGAAAATAGATGAAAACTATAAACTATACCCTGGTATTTTCAGGGTAGGCTTGAGGTTAAATACTTTTTGTAAGGAGAAGGGGCTGGAAATGAATGTTTAATTGGCTATACCCCTCTGGCCTTTAAGTATCTCATTAATATGGAGATCTGTCTTGAGGCTCTGTGGCCTGTAGGAGGGGTTAGTGGTAGTGGGCATTGTCCTATGTGACTGGAAGGTGCAGATCAATGGAGGTCTGCGGCCTTGTGTCGGGAGCCTGGAGTCTGGGAGCGTGGCGAAATGCATGCCATCCCTTAGGATCAGGTGGGGTCTCTGGCGATTTCTAGCCAGTGCTCGACCACCAACCATGATGTTCTTTCACAGTTCTACGTTTTCTCTCCCCACAGATGGTTGATTTTGTCATTTGACTATTGTGAGCAATGCTACATTAAATGCAGTAGAGAAGAATTCCCATGCTCATCTTGATTGTCTTTCCATTGAACACATACTACCTAGTAGTGGTTGGGCCCTATAGCAATTCTAGTTCAAATGGCTTAGAAAATATCTGTGCTGCTGTCATAATGGCTTACTAATTTATGCTTTCACCTACAGTGTAAAAATTATCACCATATTCTAGCACCACAATCTTTGGCTTTTTCATACTAGCCATTTTAACAATGGGGATTGCTGTGTTATACACCTGTTCCTATGCTCATTGGCTCTTTTTCATCTTCGCAGACATGCTTATGCAGGTGCTTTGCCCTTTTCTTAATTAGGTGGACTCTTTCTCTTACTACTGAGCTTGAGTTCTTACACATTTCAGATAGTAATTCTTCTGACCTACAGTTTGCAAATTTTTCCTTTTTTCTACAGATTGATTTTTGGGTTTCTCGATTCTTGATTCTTCTTAACCTTTTTGGATTTTTCTATTTCTTCATAATCCAATATTACTAAGTTGTATTTGCTTAGGTATTTCATGTGTTTCTTTTAAGATACCCAGTTTATTGATATCTGATTACTGATAACAGGCCCTCAGGATCTTGCATCTTTATCGTGTCAGCTTTAATCATTGAGGGTTGGTGCTGAGTTCTCCCTCTTTTTGTCTCTCAGTGTATTTTTATTTTTCTCTCTCTTTTCTCATCTCTCCTTTTTCTGTCCTAAACAGCTACATTTTTGTTATCTCTGTGAACTTTTCTACAATCCAACCAGTATTCTTAATTAATTTTTAAAAGAATTTTTGAACCTCTACTTTAGATGTGTCTGATTGTTTTATTTCTTTCCTCTTACTGATTTTTTTTTATTAATTTTATTCTTTTTTTTTTCCTGGTTATTTAACACACAGCAGTGTGCTGTTTAATGGGGGTCTTTTGTCCTTCTCATGTAGGAATTTATTTCTATAAATTTCCCCTTCCTAAGAACTGTTTTTACTATGTCTTATAGCTTCTGGTATATTATGATTCAATTTCATTTGTTTATAGAAATTTTGTTTTTGTTTTTTTTGTTTTTTGTTTTTCGAGACAGGGCTTCTCTGTGTAGGTTTGGCTGTCTTGGAACTCACTCTGTAGACCAGTCAGGCCTCGAACTCAGAAATCCACCTGCCTCTGCCTCCCAAGTGCTAGGATTAAAGGCGTGCGCCACCACCGCCCGGCCTATAGAAAAATTTTAAATGTCCCTTTTAATTTTGTCTACTAGGCTCCTGGTATTTCTGCAGTGTGTTGGTTAATTTTCATGTATTTAACAGATTGTCTAAAGAATCTCAACTTAATGGTTTGCACCTCATCGTGGTGAATGAGCATTCTTAGCAGGCTTCTAGTCATCTTTAGTTTGAAGAATCTCCTATGGAGCGGATAACAATCTATATTCTTAACTTTTAATTGTATGTTAGGGGCCATTGAGTCTAGAGTTTAGTTTAAACCTAAAAGACTTTCATTAATCTTCTATCCAGATGATCTGCTCATTGTTAAACATGAAGTGTTGATGTTCTCTGCTATAACTACATTTTGCTCCTTCTTGTCATAGCCATTAATACTTGATTGGTATATTTAAGTTCTTCAATGCTAGGTGTGTACATGTGGATATATAGCCTACCTTCTTATTGGATTGGCTCGTTCTTCATTGTTACACAATGACTCCTAGGTCGTCCTCTCAAAACTTTTACTTCAAAATATCTATTTTTTTCTGCTACAAATATAACTATTCCTGTACTTTTTTTTTTTCCACTTTCACATAATATCCTTTTTCTCCTGTTTATGTACTTTCTTAGAAATAAGGAGTCTCTAATGGGTAGCATGTAGCTGACTCTTTTAAACAACTTCAAGCCATTAAGCCAGTATATAACAGGTTGAACGTTTTAATCTATTTATATTCAAGTGATTATACATAGATACATAGTTAGTACTTACATCAATTAATATTTTTCTATAGTATTTAAATGTTCCTTGTTTCTTTCACTGACATGTGTGTGTGGAGGGGAATCAAGTGATTCTCTCTAATGGCATGCTATTTGTTTGTTTATTTATTGTTACTTACTGTTATTTTTAGTGTTAGGTTTGTTTGTTTGCTTGCTTGTTTTGCTTTGTTTGTTTCTGGAGACAGAAGTCCACAATGTGGCCAAGCTAACCTTGAACTCATGTATATCTCAGGTCAGCCCCAAACACATGGCAATTCTCTGGCATCAGCCTCCCACATGCAAGGATTAGAGGTGTATACCATCCAGCCCAGCTTTGGTTTTTATTTCTTATGTATCCACTACAATATTTTGGCCACCTTGTGGTTTTCAAACAACATTTTCCAGTGAAGCAGGTTATTTTAGTCTAATAACTTAACATTGGCCATATACACCTCTACTATACTCACTCCCACCATTGACACTTCCATTCTTGCTGGGTTTCTTGTGTCTGCCATTATAGTAGTAAGGGTAATAGGAAAATATTCTTCCTAATCTCTCCAATCCATTTTCTTCTTGCTATTGTGCGTGTATGTTCATGTGTGCTGAGTCCTTTGAACTGACACCTTTGTGGGAAGGTAACCAACAAGAGAGGGCTATTCTCCTTTTCACGACAAGACACTGATTTCAAGGACAACTGAAAGGCACAGTTGACTCTTTGTTGCCCCCATTGACTTGATATTTTAGGTCTTCATTCACTTCTCAATAGCCTCTGACTTCTAGTCTGCCTTTCACATGTTTTCTGGGATAATAACGACTCTACTCATTAGCTCTGAGAAACAAACAAAAACAAACAGGTATAACCTACCACAAGGGAACTGGAACAATACACTCTTTGGCCAAAGAGATTGATTCAGGGATTGTTGTATGAGCAAATCTAGAATAATCAGACAGATGAAAGGCTGGGAAAGCCAACTACTTTTGTTTCCCATGGGCTGACCCACAAGTATGGAATTGATTTGTATATTAATAATGTGTGCCTACAGATGAGAAGAGCACAAAGAAAAAGAGACAGCCTGAAGGATCACAGCAGGACTGACATGTTGACTGATTATATTTTATTCATGCCTAGAGTATCTTCCACTTTATGGTCTGTCATTTAAATGAACCACATTCTCTTCATTACTTTGTTCACTGTGCTGAGTTTGCTGTTACTTGAAACCAACAACTTTCTTATGAAGTCATATTAATGAATGGCTGGTGGATAAAATTGATTGTGAAAAGTATATTCCGTTTCTTTTATATTTAAATACAAATATACTTGATGTATTGTACTGAAATATGAAGTCATATAAAGAGTCTTTGCTCCATAGATTACACCATAATACTTGCCAGTAATACTCTCTTGATCAGAGTCAATTCAGTTTTCTTTGTTATATCATTCCTGACAAACTGGAATAGGGAATTTCAGATTTGATTTACTTATATTGCTTGAGGTGTAGCAACTGGAATATTCCAATAGGATGACAGAAAGCTCAGCAGAGCTTGGAAAGCTGAATTGCCAGGTATCACCAAATTACTGGATTCAAGCATCAAGCACAAAATAAAAGTGAACCTGGGTCTAAAGTCAAGAAGATAGAATAGACAAGGCTAAAACTAGAGAAAGCACCAACTCTTCCTGCTCCATTTTTAGCCTTTTGAAGCACATACCCTGTTAAATTTGAATATGAAATCTTCTCCAGCCAACCATCAATTAAATCATTGGTTTCCAGCTGGTGGTCTAATTTCAAAATGTTCTAAGAACTAGCTTTAGGTAGTAATTGTGAGTGACAGCTGCCTCCTGCCTTTATAGAGGAGAAGGTGCCTCTCCATCACCTACCATATACGGCTGCCACTCTGTGCTCTGGCCAGGTGCACAGAACCAAGAAAACATGGGCTGAACACTCTGGAACTACAAGCTACAATCATCATATACATTGTCATGTCCTAGCTGCTTAACTATCACTTGTGACTCTCATATAGAGTCACATAACCAAACTTCAAGGCCACAGATAACAGGAGAACAATCAAAGTTCTTTGAGTATGGAATTTAATTTAATTTATGAGAATTTAATTTTAAAACAGTCAAATGCATTATGAATCTAAGATGCTGCTGGTAGCTCTCACCCATGTTGTGTCATCTGACATCACTGTAGCCTCTACTCTGAACACACAAGCATGCAGTTTTGTGCTACACGTGTCATGATACCACAAAGCAACAACACTGTGTGAAACACCTGGACTTAGATTTGGGTTTGTCAGTGGCACAGTGATTTTTATCTATATATACTAAGTTCTCTGTTCTAGTAGAAATACAGTCATTTAATACAGAACACAAAGATTGTTAATATTTTTCTACATCATTTCTGAGCATGTAAGGTATCAAGTTAGTATATGTTAGAAATTTATTATGCTAGAAAGTTTGATTTTTAAAAATTGTTGCTTTAGCTGCTCATTTGATTTTTATTTTTAATCCTTAAATGAATTTTGGCTTGGGATTATGGCAGAGTTGCCAAAAATTTATGAAATGATCTTGAATATACTTTGTCTGCTTTGTTCTGTGTATTTATATAAAGTGTCACTCTGAATGTTAACAATTATAATACCAAGCAGGGATGCTCCATTTCCTACATTATCAAATAGAAAGAAGAGATTTAATTCTTTGTGTAAAATCAACAAGCACATCCACCTCATTAGCATGCAAATTGGATTTTGTCTTTAATAAATGCTAAAATTAAGAATGGTTGCATTTATCAGTAAAGGCTTCATATATATCTATATATACATATTTTTGTGAAGGTGATTTGTTTATATGTAGATAAAATTTGAGGTCACACAAACTTTTTTAGGCTAATTGGGCTAAAAGGCTTGAGAGTAGAAAAAGTTTGAGAAGCACTGGCTTATGTCAGATATTTAATCACAGTAGCTAGAACATTCCCAATATGTAAGCCTAAGGTCCTGTGAATCACCACAGATATGAGATTTGCTCCCTGACGAGGGAGTACTAAGCAAAGGGTTCTGGAGTTTTTATGGATCTTAGTGTTACAGTAAACGTGCAGAGGGAGGAAAAAGAAAGCTACAAAAATGATGACTTGTACAGGCTCAAGGAAAGGTGCTGACACAGCGATTACCATTTCGATGAACTTTATAGGAGATAGAACCCTGGACCAGAAGAGCAGGGCTTCACATCTGAGGAGGTGCTTCATCAGGCAAGAGAGTCACCATGTAGAGCACGATGGGTTCCCAAGCAGACGTATCAGTTTCTAAAACACCAGGAGAGATATAGCATCATGGCTATCACCAGCCATGATGGTACTATTAAAAGAGAAAGAGATAGAACCTTCCTTTCAGATCCCCCTCTTCCCCCACCCCTCCCGCCAAAAAAAAAAAAAAAAAAAAGAGCTTCTGACTCAGATGTTTGTGAGGGGATGAGGAGTGGACAAGCTTTCTAGCATATGATCTGGCCTACATACCTGGAGTCACACATGCATGCACTAGTTAGGAGCATAATTTAAAGCTGCCTTAGCCCTAACATATCCCACCTAGGCGGGGTGCTGTCCTCCTCACAATGGGCCTCTGTCATTCCTTTGTATGAAGGGGACAGAAAGCAGGGGACTGTGACCTAATGAGAGAGACAGATACAGAACGATAAAGACAGAGATAGAGACTGACAGGCACAGAGGGACAGACAGAGACACAGAGTGAAGCCTTCTGTTCTTAAATAAAGTACTCAGGCAGTGAGGGAAGAAGCACTTCCGCTATTCTTTTCTCCCTTACATGGAGGCCTTGAATAGTTTACTCAGAACATGGGGAGACTTAAGAGGGTAGAGACAAAGAAAGGCAGAGAAACGCAGAGGGAGAGGGAGAGGGGGAGAGGGAGGGAGAGGGGGAGGGAAAGGGAGAGACAGAGAGAGACAGAGAGAGACAGAGAGAGACAGAGAGAAAGAGATACAGACAGAGAAGGAATGGAGTAGTACAGGCATGCCAAGAGCATATGGAGAGGTGGGAGGGGAATGGGGAGAAAAAGAGGACGAGGGGAGAGGACAGAGTAGAAGGAAGAAGGCAAGAGCAAAAGAAAGAGGAGGGGGAGAGCAGTCCCTTTTATAGTAAGTCAGGCATACCTGGCAATTGCCAGGTAACTGTGGGGCAGAACTTAGACAAAATGCTAACAGTCTTGTTAATAAAAGAATTTAAGAGTAGAATCAAAAGGAAACAAGAAGACAATTTTATTAGTGATTAGAATAAACACGGGGCAGGCAAGTTCTAAATCATGACAGCTACCTGGAGGAGGGAGTTGGAGAAGTGGAAGAGAAAAACCTCAGTGCTCTGAGTTAGTCTTGAAGATTTAGTAAGCAGCCACGTGACAAAAGGAAGTGAGGTAACTCCAGAGAACAAATTTTAAAAGCCCAATGTGCCAGAAAAAAAAAAAAAAAAAAAAAAAAAAAAACATACCTGGACCCTGGCCAGCATCTGAAAGAAAGAGACATGGGAAAGTCAAGATAGGAAAAGTCACACCTTTCTAAGTTAGATCTCCAAAAGGCAGGTGAATTTAATTGCATTTTATGACACCCTTGTAGTTAGTCTACTAGAGGCAAGGCTTTCTGGACTGGAAATTACATTATCTCATTAAAGGATAATCATTCCCCTTGTTTCTTTAGTTTGGCTTAAGGCCTTCCTGAGGGGTGGTTCCTTAGCCTTGTAATTGACTAGCCCAAGGGGATTAACTCTGTTTCCTGCAACTCTGAATGTCAGGTCTCCACCCAGATTAGAGGTAGATTCCTTTCTCTAGTCCAAGAGGAAATAGCTTTCTCTTAAAGGGCCTCTGGTGTCATAATAACAAGGAGGGCAGTTTTCTCCATGTGTGGTCTGCTAGCCTTTGCGACTGTCTGTAGTCAAGCCTGCAAAAACACAATTTAGTTTGACTTCCTCAGAGGGAAAGAAAGCCACACGTATTTTATGTTTTAAAACCTTGAGATTTTTTCTGAATCTTTCCCCATCATTATAGTGCAAAAATCTGGATTAGATTATCCATTAGTTGAGCAGGCTCCCATTTGAGAAATTCATTCTTTGCTGTAGAAACTTCTTGAAGTCAAAGACTTTTTAAATAGGATTCAATTTACATGACAAAGGGAAACTCCACAGAGAATGTTCAAAAGAAAACCAACTATTCTTGTGCAATAAAACTCTAAAATCAAAGCTTTCAGAGAATCAGGAACTACAGTGCTGTACTGTCCAGACGACCATGTAACTCCTTTATAGATGATGCAATTGTTGGTACAGACCATAACATCTTGAGTGTTTACTTAATATTATTACCTGATTCTAAATTTGATGTGACACCCTTAATACTTTCAAATGTCTTCTTGAAGTCTGTCAACTCATGATGATAAATTACACTTTCCCCCCTTATTTTAAATATATGCTACATTTTTTCAGCTTTTTGTTGTGTCTAGGCCTAAGCTTCAGTAAGCAAAAAAATTACACACACACATACACACACACACACACACACACACACACACACACAAACACACACACACACACATCTTTTCATTTGAGACAAGGGTCTCCCCATGTAGCCCTGGCTAGCTGGCTGGCTTGGAACTTGTTACATAGACCAAGCTGGCCTTCAACTCACAGAGATCATCCTGCCTCTGTTGTCTGGAGTGCTAGAATTTTAGATTGAGAGGATGATATGAACTCCATTTTAGGACCAAGCCTGACTTCAAAAGAAGAGTCATCTATTCCAGGAATTGGCCATAAAACCCCTCTAAGTTGTCAATCTCAAGAACTAGGTCATAAGTCACTGGCTCCAGGAATAGACCATGCATTCTAGGAACAAGACCATAAAATTCCCTATCCAGAGATCAGCCTGGAGATAACCACCAGGATGGAGAAGTATCTTCTCTCAGGATGGGCCGTTTGTGCTGGGCAGCCTTACATGGTTTGAGTATCTCATCCTGTGCTTACACATTCATCACACTGGAATGCAGTCCATTGACTACCTGGATACAAGCCAATCCGAAACTGATTCATGTAACATCCCCAGCACCCACCAATGAAATTTTAGATTAAAATTCCCCTAGTTCCCTATAAAAAAGGCCTATGAGATTTTTGGCTGGGGTAGCCAATTTTTGTAATCCGTTGACCCCTGCATGCAGGTTTCTTGTTTTCCAGAAATAAAACACCTTTGTCAATTGCATATGTGAGTGGTGGTCTCCATGTGCCACTTTTGGACTTGACAAGCTGTGTGCTACCACACCCAGCTTACTACACAAACCTTAAAGGGAATGAGATTCCTTGGACATGCTGAACAGTGATCTTACCATTTTAGTGACAGTTAAAAATAGCCTTATCTTCACTCAGGGTCAGAGACACAGCTCAGATACCAATCTTTCAACCTAACATTAATAAAAGTAGCATGTAAGAGCAGATGATTAATAAGAATGAAAGAAAAAATGGTTTTGATGATTTGAACTAGGATTTCAGGAGAACTTGGCACTCTCTAACCTTTGTCTTGTTAAAATGTTTTGTTTTCTTTCTCTTGCACTACAGTTCTTATTGATTACTTTTAAGTAACTGTTACTAGGGTCATTGACAATGAACTGAGCTCCTACTCTAGGGCCAATATACCAAGACAAAATGTCACTCATACTGAAGCCCCACTTCAATCACTATGCCAAAACTGTGTTGTTTTCCTGGTCTCAGAAATCAAGAGAGAGCCACTAGACCTGAACAGGTCAGTTAGCTTTGCCGGTCCGCTCAGGATGTCTCTCTGCTCTAGGTTCGTAGGAAAGAGAACTTTGAGAGGTCCAGTCTGAGTTATTTTTCTTTGCTTCTGCTTACCTCGGCCCCTCCAGCTGTTGAAACCAGCCTCTTTTACTCAGATCATCCTCACCAATGATGCAGAACAAGCTCTTGATGAGTTTAATGCCCTAAACCAACCCAGTTAACATTTTACCTACTGTCCATGAATAAACACAGCTCTAGTTTATGTAGGAGTCAAATATATGTGACTACTGATAATGGGTTTTGGGGCCAATGGAGCTTTTTTTTTTTTTTAAAGGGAGCTACAATTAGGAGAATTGAAACTGGGAACATTCCTTCACCTTTCAATGCAAAACTAGCTTAAGTATACACTGGTCAAATGGTCATTGCTGGCCCAAATTTGGAACTTTTAATTTCTAATACCCAAGTTGATTTAGGTAACTTCATAAGATGGAATGACAGTGAGACCATTGTATAGGGAAAAATTTTGAGGGGCAAGTGTAGACAATGCCTAAAGGGGCAATTATACCATTGTCCATGTTAGGTAGCTTTATAGTGCTTCAAAAGTTCTTAGAAGAGATAGCTTGACTGAGGGGCAGTTTCCTGTTCCAGTGATTGACAGGACCATTTGGATTAGCTCCTAAGGGAAAATGATGGTGTGTCTTTGTTCTTTACCACAGAGCTTTTCCACTACACAGTAATCTTATAATCTTCCCAGCAGTTTAGAATGTCACGTCTCCTTGCAGGGCCAGAGATTCAGTTCAGACCTTATTCTTTTCACCAGAAATTGTTTAACAAGAGAGTAGATTAGAATTAAAGAAGAAGAAGAAGAAAAAAAAATCTATAAAAAGAGCCAGTTTTACCAGGAGGAAGTAGCTGTCCCTTAATTGGCATAAAAGCCCCACTACCTCTAATTCATTCCTTTTGTCTAATCTGTGGCTATCTTTTCATACTTTAAATCTTAAGGAGCCTGAGGCGGGAGAGATAACCTAGGTCAGTAAGAGTGCTTGGGTAAGCATCAAGACCTGAGTTCATACTTTTGGTTTTTGTATAAAAACCTAGCAGGGTTCTGTTTGGACCCCAGCACTGGGGAGAAGGGGGCAGATATAGGCAGATCCTGGGAGCTCCCTAGGCATCCATCCTAACCAAGAAGGCAACTTCCTATCTAGTGAGTGACCTTGTTTCAAGAACATAAAGAAGAGGGCAAACTAGTTCAACACCCAGGATCTTCCTTTGACTTCTGGATTCCCCCCCCCACTCCTACCCAACACTCATACATACAATTAGAAGTAACATCAGGCAGTCACGTCTGGGAGGCTGGGATGCTTCTGTTGTCTCTCACCATTGGAATGCTGCATTGACATTTGCAGCATCATTGTGTCATTGTGTTAACACACAGAGTATGTAGGGACCGGCATACTATTCTATTTCTAGGGACCTGCATGTCTCTTAATTTTTAACCAGTTGCCTAACACAATGAAAGTCATAAAAAGAAAAGAAATTCAGCACCTTTTTTTCTTTTTGAGATCATGATTACATCTTTTCCCAGTTCCCTTTTTGCCCTACAAGCACTTCCACGTATTCCTCTTTTCTCCTCTTCAAAATTACAGCCTATTTTTACATTAATTTTTGTTACATGGATACACACACACACACACACACACACACACACACACTCCTAAATATGTTCTGCTCAGTCATAATGTTACTCATGTATGTTTGTAGGGCTGACCATTTGATACCGGATAACCAATTGGTTCTCTCTCTTCTCTCTCTCTCTCTCTCTCTCTCTCTCTCTCTCTCTCTCTCTCTCTCTC
>JANHMN010000007.1:36952824-37038653 GCA_030674055.1 Rhabdomys pumilio | reverse complement strand
TTCTCTCTCTCTTTCTGTCTCACTGTCTCTCTGTCTCTCCCTTCCTCCCTCCCTCCCTCCCTCCCTCCCTCCCTCCCTCCCTCCCCTCATCTCTCATATTGGGGATAAAATCCAGAACCTTAAACATGCTAAATAAGTTCTCAATCACTGAGGTATATCTCCATACAAATGTTATACTTTACATCCTTTACATCCTTGCCTGGTAGTGAGAATGCTGACATTCAGCGTAAGAGAATGTGGATGGGAAAAAGAGGAGGCATGTCTCAAACTAGCATCTCCTCTGCTCTTGTATCTGTGATGATGATGATGGTCAGTAGTAGTAGTAGTAGTAGTTGTTGTTGTTGTTGTTTTTGTGGTGATTTGCAGTGTGGTGACTGAGCCCAGCGACAGTGTATGATAAGGAAGTGCACTAAAACTAAGCTGTCCATCCTATCGTCAAAGTCTCACCTGTTTCTCACAGTTATACCAAATTAGATTTAAAAAAATAAGTATTTTATAACTCAAAATCTGATTTTAAAATTTGTGGCATGCATTACACTTGTGGTGAAGTACTGTTACTGGTTCATGTTTGTGTAATTGCATACACAGTTTATACACAATATATTAAAATATTGCCCCTAATACTTTATCCAAAATAACTCAAGCAAGATCCAGAGTTTCTGGAAATTTAAGAAGTCCAGACAAATGTCCTCTTGGTGGCTCATGTTACATATTTTAACCTTCTAGCATTGTCTTAAGTAATTCCACAAAAGGGTTCACACGCCAGATATTTATCTGATCCTATTTCTAGAGGCTACACCTACAGTCAACGTCTCAACAGGTTTGGGATTCTTCTGAGGTCTTTCTCCCTAGCTTCCAGATAACCACCTTCTCCTGTGTCCTCAAGGGGCCTTTGCTTTTTGTTTTATTCTCTGTGTAGAGGTACTTGGTATACCCAGAATTTGTTTGTTTATAAAAACACTGGTCAACTTAAATTAGGGTTCATTTTGATTCCTTTATTTAATTACAGTTTCCTTTTTTGGCGGTCCTGTCCTCAAATATAGCTACATTCATTGATGCTAGGATATAGAGCTTCATTGGAGGAATTAAGTCATGGTCATTGTTCGACTCATCACAGTATGGTCTGAATATATAATATTTCACATGAAAGATCTCATATAATTTCCAATGTTAGGCTCTTAAGAATATGAATTGTTTCTGTTTAATTTTTTTCAGTTATACCTTGGAATATATATCTTAGAACTCCTACCAAGAAAGATGTAAACTACCACTAGTACTTATTGTTTAGAACAAGTTACCCCACATTTTTCCAGAAAAAACAACAAACATTGTTTATTTGACAGTTTCTGAGATCCAGGAATCAGGAAGTAGCTTAGCTACGTGGTATTGGTTCCAAACATAAGAATGACATAATATTTAATCTTAAATATTAAAGTCATGTTAGGAAAAGCAGGCCCAGGAACTTAATGGGCATAAAGAGGAATAGGTCTAACTCTCTCACTTGGACTCCATAAAATGATTTATACCTAACACTACAAAGTCATGTGTGGTAATTTAAATAGGTATGGCCAACATAGACTCATGTGTTTGAATGTTTGGCCATAGAAAGTAGCATTATTAGAAGGTGTGGCCTAGTTGGAGTAGGTGTGGCCTTGTAAGAGGAACTGTGTCACTGTGCAGGCAGGCTTTGAAGTCATATATGCTCAAGTCATGCCCAGTGTGACATGCTATGTCCTTCTGCATGTGGATCAAGATGAAGCTTGATTTCAGCTCCTTCTCCAATACCATGTATGCCCGTATTCTGATGTGCTTCCCACCATGATGATAATGAACTAAACTCTGAAACTGTACACCAACCCAATTAAATGTTTTCCTTTATAAGAGTTGCCATGGTCATGTTATCTCTTCACAGCAATGGAAACTAAGACACTATAGCTCCATAGCAACCTATCGTCTGATTCCTGGTGCATATATCAGAGACACAAGACGCCTTGACCAGGCTCTGTCCTCTACTGTTGATGAAGCCTACTGGACTGCCTGCCTGTGCACCAGTGTGCCCATTTGGACCTGGATTTGGCCATATTTTGCTCTTGACTCAAGTCTTGTTCTGTTCTGGAGTTAGCTTTTTCATCTCACAGCTGAATTCTGATACTTCACTTTGTTGTATAGAAATTGTTTCTAACATAAAAACATTTTATCATTGAAAATATCATCTTTTATGGAGGCTTCTTGAGTTTAGGAAGTTAACAACTCAAAGTCTCCAGGAGGTCCCTAAAACTGACCAAAAACACTGGGCTTCTGCATCCCCAGTTGGATATACGTACTGCGGGTGGCTGAGAGACCCTCTCAAACCAACCAAACCTCTTGTAAGAGGTAGAGATTGGACCAGCCACAAAAAACAAAACAAAACAAAACAAAACAAAACAAAACAAAACAAAACAAAACACCCACCACCAACAACAAAAGGAAGAATCTCCGTGAGTTGTCTGGAAGAGGCAGAGTCTAGGTGAGCTGACTAAAAAGAAATTCATTAACCTGTTGAGCTATTTGTAAGTTGTATAGTAAGCTTAGGGGTCCAGTTTTCATGAACTGTAACTCATGCTGGAATGGGCTTTGATTATGTAGCTGCCTTAGACTCCTTTAAGCTTCTGTAAGTAACCCCTCATCCATATTTCTGTATGTACCCCAGTAAAACTCATTGTCTCACCAAGTTGAACCATATTGGTATCCTTATTTTGATCTGTTGTCAGTTTCATATCGGGGTGAGTAGACATTTGTTTATGTCTCCCTCATACATGCTACTATCAAATCTGACTCTGGCAGCTGTCTTCCAGTCCTTGTTGGGTTCATTATCTTATCAATACAGACTCTCAGCTCACTTCTGAAGCCACTTGAATTTTACAGCAGCCCTCCAAACACATTCATTCTGTAGCCCATGTATGTGTATAGATGTATATAGATATATGTTCCATGTGCTATGTAATGTGGATATGAAAGTTAATATTAGTAATGAAGACTTGAATAAAAAACTTACACATCTTTGGGCCATGATACCAAGGCAGGCAGATTTTATGACACAATGCTATCATAGAGACCATTAAACATTGTGAATTTATTGTTACTTAATAAATTATGACTTTGTGGAAAGATGAAAGCATATTTTTCTATGTTTCTGACGTAACACACACATGACACTTATTCTATACTGTGACAGCAGGTTCTAGCTATGTTCTCCAGATGGAGCCTATTGAAAGCCATTGCAACATGCCTGTTACCATTCCTTTGAACAAGATAGAGTAACTAGAGGCACAATGCCTCTTATGGTTTGGCCTTAGAAATCACACAATATAATTTAGTGCATATTACATGTTTCCTAGAAATGAGTCACTAAATTCAACTCACTCAGTGAGAAGGGAATTAAGCCTTAACTTTTAGGGACAAAGAGCCAAAGATACATAGTCTATGCATCACATATTTAAACTACTTTATTATCATAGGGCTGAGATAAGACTAATTGGGCAACCCATGCTAGTCATTTGGGGTGAGTATAACAAAATACTGTTAAGAAATGAATGTGCAGGCAACCGACATTCATTTCTCACAGCTCTGCAGGTTGGAAAATCCAAGGTCAAGTAGTCAGCAGATGTGTTGTCTGTTTGGTGACAGCATGTTTCCTGGTTCTTGGATGAAATCTTTCCTTACTGCCCTCACTTTGTAGAAAGGCCAAAAATGCCTCTCAGAAATCTTTTAAAAGGACACTAATCCCATCACAAATGCTCTACCTTGGCAACTAATCACGCCTCTAAAACTCACTTTTAAGTAACATCACTTGGGAGTTAAAAATCTTAATATACTAATCTTGTGGTTAATAGGAATTTTGAGACCATGGCAGATGATTTATACACTGAAAACCTCGGTATGGCAAACTAGACTTAATAACATGAAATAATAACGGATAAGTGTATTAGTTACTTTCATAAACAACATCCTATCAGAGAAAAAGAAATTATTTGTCTAGGCAGGTTTCTCGATGGAACAGCTTATTCTTGTACCTGCTACCCAGTTTGTTGCTTGGAATTTAGAACAACCAAACTAAACATTAAGCATAATCCATTGAGAAGGAATGATTCCTTGTTTATCTGCAAATTGACTTAATGGGTTTCTCTAATAATGTAGGTTTTTTTTTTTTTTTAATGTTATAATGTCAATATACCTCTTCTCCAGAATGCTCTAGGCCTTTTCTGGCACAAAACAAATACCTTATCCTCACTGGTAGGAGGAGAAGGAGGAAGAGAGGGAAGAAAAACAGGGTTTTCAAGAACACTGGGAATTCTTCAGATATCATATAAGATCAAGTTCTCATTTTATGAAAAACTTTTCTCTAACTTTAGATAAACCCGCACCATAAATTTCCATTGTGTATCTCACACCATACTCAGTACTCTGGTAAAAACAGTATTGAAAAGCTACATAATTAAGAGAAGACAATGTATATATTATTATTACAAATGTTTGTCTTGACCACAAGAAAACCCACAGAATCAACAAACCTGGGCTCACAGGAGCTCAGAGACAATCAGGGAGCCCTCATGGGTCTGAACTAGGCCTTCTGCATGTATGTTATACTTGTATAGTTTAGTCTTCTTGTGGGAAGAATGGGAATAGGGACTATCTCTTTCTCTTTTGCCTGCTGTTTGGAACCTTTTCCTCCTACTGGGTTTCCTTGTCCACCCTTATGAGGGTTTCTGCCTAGGCTTATTGTAACTTGTTATGACATGTTCGGTTGATATCCCTGGGGAGGCCTACCCTTTTCTGAAGGGAAACAGAGAAGTGTGTGGGGGAGTGGATGTGGGGTCGGGGAGGACCTTGAGGAGAGCATGGAGGGGAAACTGCAGTCAGGCTGTAGTATATGAGAGAATTAAAAAATATATATATACGTTTGTCCCAAAGGTATTAGTGCCTAGTTATAGCAACTTAGGAATATGATCTAATATGACACAGTTGTTGTAGATGTGAATGCAGGGGGGATGTTGATAACAGAGTCACTTTGGATTGTACAGATGGATCTAAATCACAACACTATGTATATTCTTATAGAAAGGTAAGAGAAGGAGATTTTTCTACATATGAAGGAGAAGGCTTCCTGGAGATACAACATAAATGTTAATGCCTTCAAAGATATTGGCCTTGAAGATAAGAGGGAAAGGTCAGACTCCTAGACACGCTGTATGTTCTCAAACTATAAGAGTGAAGAGATGTGTTCTGTATAATCTTCATTATGATGTCCTGAGTTCTTGGCTTCAGCCTAGAGGAGATGATTTTTGTATCCCTAGGACTGTGAATCAAGTTGCTGTTTGGAGCCAGTGTTTCAAATTTGTTATAGCAACCAGAGAAATGGAAGACGGCACCTTTGTGTGAAAACAGACTTGCAACATTACCAATTATCACGGTGATCATGTGTATGTGAAATTGTCAACACGTGTCAGAACAGTTCCAGTCTGTCTGCCTACTCTTTTCTTCCAGCACCTGGTATACAGATTGCTGTCACCCTCCAGGATGTACTAGTATTCCTAGCTCATTTTCAGCATGACTGTGACTTGGCTGACACTGGGCTTCTTATGAACATGTCTCAGTAGCCAAGGTCTATGTACAGAAATTCCAGAGAAATAGTCACCTTGTACTCAGCTTGCTGGGTCTATGAATTACCATACTCATGTGGTGCAGATGACCATGCCCTTAAACACACACACACACACACACACACACACACACACACACACACACTCACTCACACCCCTCTTGGAATGTCTTCTGTGTGTAACGAGCCAGAGATCCTAGGCAAAAAGACAAATTAGATAGAGCCACGTGCAAATGAAGGTACAAACAAATGTGATTCAGATTTACATTCTTTGTAAAATGACAGACAGTTGTCTCCTGGAAGAAGCAGATGACTGTGATGTGGTAATGGAGATTTGAAGACCTGCATGTTGACACAGAATAGGCTCAGAGCTACTGTACAAAGTAAATGCCACAGCAGGACTCACAGATGTCTCTTCCCTGCTTGCAATTATAGTTTATGGTACTTGGAAACGTGTTCTCTTCTGCCTCTCACCATGCCCATCTCTCTCAAGAGTCATTTAAATGAAGGTGAGAAATTACAGTCTTTTGAAAAGTTGTCTGTAGACAATGTGAAGTATATGGATCTGTGCATTTCCAGGTAGGAAGCTGGGAGGAACACCTCCTTCACCCCAGTATAGGAGAGGGGAAATGTTTTAAAAGTTTGAAGCCTCAAATAACAAGTTCTTAATATTTTACTTACCTGGGCCCAAACTCTTGCTTCTCTGAAATGTATGTCTAAGTATGCTTCTTGGAGTTTAATATTTTTAAGTGTTTATAACCATGCGGAGTTTATTAAAAAAAGCACTGGAATCTCCTCTATTAGCCAAATAAAGTATAAAAATCATGCTATCATTTCAATGGATGTAAACTGATTAGGCTCAGAACCAAGTCAGGAGAAAAACTCCTGGCAAAGCAGAAGGGAAAGTGAAAAACAAACATTTATTATCTCATAATTCTGGGGGCAGGAATCTGGGTGTGGCTTAATTGTATGCCTTAGTTCAAGGTAACTCCTGGGAGAAGAGGCACGGCTCCTCCGGAGCTAAAAATGTTGTATGAGCAAATCCAACTATGCCGTCAGCTGGGGCTGCAAGGAGTTTCTTCCCAAGATGTGGCAGGCAGCCTGTGCTTCTCATGTTCACACCCACAGGTCTTGAAGGAGTGATATTTTTGCTAAGGTGGCTTAGTTTCCCCCTTCTTTGCTGAACATCAAAATGTGTCATTTTTTTTCTTTAAGTGTCGCAGGCAAATCTCGAAGAAGGGATTGTTATTTGTAATGTATTAGTTTCTTTTCATATCTCTGTGATAAAATCCACGGACTAGAAGCAACTTAGAGTAGGGTAGAGTCTGTTTTAGTTCATAATTCTAAGTTACAGTCTATCATATTGGGGAAGTTAAGGCAGGTACATGAAGTAGCTGCCTATACCACTACAGACTGCTACGTAGAATTGTGAGCTAAAAATAGATGTTTTCTTCTCTAGGATTTATATATCTTGATTTTTTTTTTGTGTGTGATTTTCTTGGTTGTGGTGGTGGTAGTAGAGGCGGCAGCAGCATTTTATTCTTTTATTTTCTGTAAAGAGAAGAAATGGAATATTTAGCTAGATCAACAGGTCTGTGTGGCCTTCCTGTCTTGTTTTTATTTAATCTTCCAGTTAAAGTTGTTTTATAAATCTCTCTCTCTCTCTCTCTGTCTCTCTGTCTCTCTCTCTCTCTTTCTCTCTCTTTCTTCCTCTTCCTCTCTCTCTCTCTCTCTCTCACACACACACACACACAAACACATACACACACATACACACACACACACACACACACACACACACACACACACACACAAACGTTTGAAGATTGAAGAACTATTCCTACTATTCCTGTTTCATTACTCATTTATAGCTATTTCTTTGGTGCCAACCTTATTTGTCCATACGATTATTTATTACTACTAGTTAAATTGTCTTTATGCCATGGGAAAAAAATCAATGAATTACAAGTATAACAAATATGATGGTTTAATTATAGACTCTTTGTTTTAGGAACTAAGTTATTTATTATAACATACTGCTTCATCTCCAAATTTTGAGGTGAATTTTTGAACTTTGGAAGCATCACTTTCAAATTCAATATTTGACCACTAATTATGATATTATCATTATTTTCTACAACAAAATGTTGAATTTGTGAAATGCTTTTTTTACATCTATAGGATGTAATCTTCTAGTTTTGCCATTTATTGTGTTCATATTTATGGCAAATCACAGTAACTGCTTTATAGATATCATGTCAACCTTGCATTTAGGAAGGGTAAAGATACTTTCTGCGAAGCCTAATAATTTGAATTCAATCCTTGGAACCCACATGATTATGGGAGAGAACTGACTCTCACAAAGTGTCCTCTGCTCTCCATATAAGCTCCATGGTACAGATACACACACACACACACACACACACACACACACACACACACACACACATTTAAATATAATAAAAAGGATTCTGAGCCTGTGCTCTTCTATCACAACAATGGGAACAGATATCAATGGTGACAGATAGTTTAATATAGCAGGATAGAATTTCTTCTATGATGACTGGATTCATGAATTTTTCCAAGCTAAAAGCAAAACATATCTTGATAATCCAGCTGTGAATTACAATTCCATGAATCTTAAACTCAAGTACAAACACTATCTAAATTTCAACCCCCCTAAGGTAAAAGCAAACTGTTTGCTACTGTGCTGGTTTGCCAGGGTTTCTATGGTAGAGTCCTACAAACAAGAGCACTGCAGCATCATAAATTCATTGTCTCTGTGTTTTGGAGGCCAGAAGTCCAGGTCAGAATGTTGGCAAATTTTATTACATATGAGGGCTTTGGGGAAGAATTAATCTCAAGTCTGTCCCCTTGATTCTGGTGCTTTTCCAGTTTGCTTCGAGTCTCTTGGCTTGTATTAGAATTTTTTCAAAAGATATTATAGGGTCAATAAAAGGTGTTGAGACAGACTGTACAGAAGAATAGTGGCTGGAGAACTGTAGTCTCACAACATAGACAGGAAAGATGGAGCCTGAAAAGAAGAAGCCTTCAGTTGCTGGAATAGTATACACAGAGTGTGTTGAGTCTATTTGTTGTATAACTTACCATATAAGTGCCAGGAGGCCAGGAGTTATGGGGGTAACATTATAATTGAAGATAGCTTTGGGTCTAGGTACCAGTGGGGTGAGCCTGCATGAAGTTTCAAGAGGGAAGGAGAGAGCTGCCACAACAGTAGTTGTTTGTCAGCTTCCTGTAAAAAGAGGGGAAGCATCAGAGGGAATGGCAAAATTCTCCAAGGCTGCACCATATGGCTCTTTTAAAGCATGTTTTAAGGCCTCTAACCTCACTGTCTGTAAAAGGTACCACCCCAATGTCACATCTGCCTCCATCTTTATTTCACATGCATTCTCCTTATGTGCCTGTCTCCGAGTCCATGTTTTCACCTCTTAAAAGGACACCAATTAAATGGGATTAGGGCATATTCAAATGACATCTTGTTAACTTGATTTCTTCTAGAAGACTTGTCGCCAAATAAATTCATTCTTTTATCTTCCAGACTAGGATGTAAGGTATGAATCTGTGCTACTGCCTGAGAAGTAAATCAAATTATTCTTTTTAAATCTCTTAAGCAAAGCCTTAAAGGGGCCCAAAAATAATGAAAATGGAAAGGGCACCTCCAGTCAAGCCTGTTGGGGTGTGTGCATAACACCAGTACTTGGGAGTCGGAGAAGAAAAGACTTCTAGGTCATTCTAGGCTACTAGTGAGTTCAAGGCTAGCCAGGGCTACAAATGATTCTGTCTCAAAACAAAACAAAACAAAACAAAACAAAATTAAAATTAAAAAACAAATAAAATGTATATTTTATAAGGTCCTTCATATTTGCAGTATTTATAGTCAGAATAAAATTGAAAACATGACTAATTTTTCCTCCTTAAAGTTTTCTTGCTCAATGCAAGACACATTGTTGTTTCTAACTCACCACTCTACATTCTAAAACCTTCTGTTTCCTGCCATGGCCAGGCCAGGAGGGGATCTGCAGGAAAATCTATATTAATGATTTTTAGAATATTAGGGGAGTCATTGTAGATTAACTCAAATTTTGTAACATTGAAAGAGGAGTAAATGAAGAGAAAGAGGAGAAAGTGGAGAGGAAGGGAAGTCAGAAAAAAATCCAGCTAAGGAGAATGGAGGAAGTAAGTGGAATTCTGGGAAATTAGTTTTTCACTGGTGGGATGGCAGTCAGACATCACAGTAGAGAATTATCATATATTTAAAAGTCATTTTGAAATAAACCTCTAAAAAGTTTGTGTTCTGCTTGGGTAACATTTGTATGATGGGCCGTTCTTTTCCTGTTGTCGATTTTAAGGCACTGTTAGGATGGAGTCGGGCTCAGTGCATCTGTTTCCATCTTCATCCACACTGCTGTTTACCTACGTGTTCTATCAACTTCTTTCCTCAAGTCTTGTAAAAAAAGATCCAAATTTAATGATAAAACCATAAACTAAGTAAATACAAAGTAACTATGAATCAACTTATTTGGAATTTTTAAACACTAGAGCAGTAACTTAATATTCTAATTATGAACAATTATACAACTGAGAGCATTTTATTGTTCCAATCATGTGTATGTAAACTAATTATATGAACTAATTTGCTAAATAAGATTAATTGTGATTCATGGAACATTAATTTCAATGGCTGTCCAAAGCCTGACATTCTGCAACAAGTCAATTTCTTTTTATAACCATCTCAAGAAGCGAAAATGTGTGATAGAATATGTCAATTCATTTAATGTTAGAATTGTAATTATTTACTACTTGAAATGACTTTGAAATAATGTACACCTAAGGTTTTCTAGGTGAACTTGAGTGTATTTTTTTTTAAACTTGGCCATCATATGGTATCATATTTATTTGTAGGAAAATCTTCAGACTCTAGAGTCCAGAGGCAGGAGAGAATGTGCAAGAGTTAAGAATACTTTTTGCTTTTGCAGATGATCCAGATTCAGTCGCCAGAGCCCAAATTGCAGCTCACAGATGACCTTAATTTGAGTTCCAGGATATCCAACATCGTGTTCTGGCATTCGGGTACCAAGCATGTGCACAACACACATGCATATATGCAGGAAAATCATTCATACAAATGAAGTAAAAATTAAACAAGAAAATCTGTTCTGAAAAATGACAGTTTCAGAGGTTTTGAAAGGTTAGAGAGCTACATTCAGCCAATAAGGTATTCATATTTAAGAAATATATAAATGATGAACTTGAAAAACAATAGGTAAATCTAAATAAAAATATATTAAATTATTTTAAAACAAACAGAAGTAAGATTGTTCCTGAGAACATCCTTTATTTTGCAAAGATTTTCAGATAATAAAATTTGAGACTTTAGTCCCATAACTTGGGGTAACAACATGTTTTTGAACATTATTATTATTGTTGTTGTTATTGTTATCATTATATTATTTTATATTTTTAAAGCTATATTTCTGACTTGAATTATCAGTGCAATCTTGTACATATAAAAACTTCTTTCCTTTTCCTTTCTTCTTTCTTTTCTTTCTTTTTTTTCCTCTGGCAGCATGAAGTCAGTCAGGTTTTGGAACTTAAATTTTTGTTTAGGGTCTGCAGCACATTGTACCATGCTTCTTGCGAACATACATCTACATGGAGACATCTCATTGCTTTTGAAGCTTTGTTTGAGTTTAAGCCTTTAGAAAGACAATGAGAGTTAAATGGGGTTGTAATTCTAGACCCTAAATCTCAGATGTCCAACTGACATCTGAGAGAAGTGAGTATCTGGGTAAACAAAGGAAATGTCGTACAAGGACGAAGCTCAAGGCAGGCCAAGCAAGGCCTTGGGAGAAAGGAAAACTGACACCTTCTTCTTGTGCTTTCTACTCTTCAGATTCATGCCTGCTGTTTGAATCACTTCTCCTGTGCTGTTTTTCCCATGTCAACCTTGACTAGTCACTACAGGCACATTTTCAGGATGTGATTGCCAAGTTGGGATTAGAGCTAGATGCCAATTTGCATAGGTTCAAGTCCCAGTTTCTCTCCTTAAGAACTGTGTGAAAATGTTTAATCATTTTATGCTTTCTCCCTGTTTTAGAAAGGGTTGTTGAAAGATAAGTGCTGGCATATTTGGGAATTCATTTTACAGAGAGAGAGAGAGAGAGAGAGAGAGAGAGAGAGAGAGAGAGAGAGAGAATTTAAAAAAGGATGAAAGAATTTGCAGAATTTGCATCATACAAACTTTAAGATTAGGAAGCAAAAGCAGGGATGTTAGCATTTCATAAAATAGAGTTTGGGGACAGGGATACTGCCATCGATAAAATGGTCACAGGTTTTAATGTTACATTAGAGTCATTCATTCATTCATTCACATCATTGATTAAAAAGATGTAAATCATTAACCACTACAATCAGTAATTGAACTTCAAAGTACATCTAATAAAATGGCGTGGACACTTGTTGAAAAAAGTCATTCAACAATATCATAGGATCATTATTTTGGGGGATGTCCTGCTTATCTTTTACTTGAAACGACAGCTTCTTTCTCATGGTTTCTGTCTCAGTCATAATGAGACAAGAGTTAGTTTCCTGCTGGAAGGAAGGGCAGGGTCCAGAGTGGTCCATGAGCTATCCATGTAGAATGCATCTCAACCAACGGCTAACAAAATGAGTAAGATGGATTTGACGAGTGGATGAAGGTAACCAGCACATGTGACCATTTCTGTGAATGGATGAGTAGATCGATACCACTTTTTGTTGTTGTTGTTGTTTGTTTGTTTCAGCTGAGGGCAAATGAGAACTGTGGTCGACCACTTACTGGCTCAGCCCACATTGCCTTTAAAAGTTTGATGAAGATCACCTCAGTCTCCAGTCAGCTTTTTACCATAAGATCTACAAAAGTCCATGTGGCAAGGGAGCATGTCAGAATTCCTCCTCTGGAATG
The DNA here is from genome assembly GCA_030674055.1 of Rhabdomys pumilio. Classification (NCBI taxonomy): domain Eukaryota; kingdom Metazoa; phylum Chordata; class Mammalia; order Rodentia; family Muridae; genus Rhabdomys; species Rhabdomys pumilio. The sequence goes on along the minus strand of JANHMN010000007.1, from coordinate 37,026,051 downwards.
CTCTCATTCTCTGCAGTTCTTTCCCATTTCTTTTAATAAATCTATGTTTACTCGGCTGACTCCTTGTCTACACTACGTAATTTGTCTTGGGAAGCAAACGATGAACTTGGAAGCTATTGGCTCAAGATGGCTTTTGTGAAACTCGAACCATCCTGGAGCACGCTAGCTTTCCATGTTAAATTCACTAAGAGCTGAGAAATGCTTTATTGAGCTCAAAGGTTCATTTGGTCAGCCTTTCATCACAGCCTCAAGAAAACAAACCAGCATAGAAGTTGGTGCCAGTATTTGCTTTTAGTTTTGTTTTGGGGTTATTTTGTTTGTTTATTTGCTTGCTTGCTTGCTTTTGATGGGGCAGTGTTGTGGTCTGGGGAAGCCTTTGACTGCTCAGGGATTAATGAATAAAAAATTTGTGGAAGAAACCTTGAGAAATAATGCTGAGAGCAGTTGCAGATGATGGAGACCTAGCTTGTGACGGTTCAGAGAGATACAAAAACTATCAGGGCTGTTTCTATGATAATTTGTATTAATAGTCCATGCAAATGAAATTTCTTTGCTGCGACAACACCGATTATCTGGGGCTAGAAAACTAACTGTGATAAGAGACTAGCAGCAGACAGAAGACATGGTCCCTCTGAGATCAAGACTGTATCTTAAACAGTAAGCTGGACTTGGTGCCATACAGCACCAGTTTTGAAGGCATGCAGGCTTAACAGAGAGCAGCTGAGACTTGGAACTGGGAGAGGGTGAGCCAGGCCATTGGTGAAGGTGCAGCCTCAGCTGTAGTGGAGACCTCAGAGTATTGGTGACAGCAGGACTGTGAGGTGACCACCAGGGACAGTGGCCTGTGTGGAAAGGAATGTACACAGTCAAGTTCACAGACAGAGTAAAGGTCCTCTGCCAACAGCAGACATTCTCCGAGATCCCTTCATACCAGGAGATTCAGAGCAGAACAAGGCTATGCAAGGAGAAAAGGAAGAGATTCCATAAGTCTAAGCATCCCAATGGGAGACTGAGCGGCCTATGACAGAGCAGTAGTGTCAGCCTCCGATGGATGGCTAAGGCATGGGAGACACGAGCTTGCCACCCAAGGCACGAGCAGACACTGGACTCGGGTGTTCGGCTTTGATTGCTGACTTCATGCAAGGAGTTCTTTGATCTTTGCTGCCAGATGCCGGTCCAGCTCTGACACTGTGACGTTGGCCATTTGGCTAATCTGCTTCTCGATGAGTCTAATCGTGTCCTCCGAGGCTTTGTGATGTGACTTCTTCAGTCTATTCATTACATTACTACGAACCTTCCGTAAATTTTCTTTGGCCTCGTTGGTGTTCTGTTTGGTCAGCTTTACCAGCATTTCTCTGTGTTCCCTGGTTACTTTAGGAATGGTTACCCGAATTAGTGTTCCTTCCACTTCTGGGTTCAGATTCATTCCACTTTCTCGTATAGCCTTGGTAGCTGCAGCTGTGCACTCTGGGAAGCTGGCCATATTCACCAGAATCAACTGTGGCGACTTCATGGAGACCCGGCCAACTTGATTTACAGCAAGCTTCCCATCAGCAGTTACCACAGTAATATGATCAAGGGATCCTGGTGCAGTCCTTATGTTGAGAGTCTTATTGAAATTATTTTAAAGCTCTTCCATCACAGATTTTATGTCTTCATTCACCTCTTCCAAGCTGATTATATCCTCAACCAAGACTGTATTAATGTTCACTCCGGCCTGGGACTGTTTTTCTTGACTGCAAAATGGCGAACTGGTAACGCTGGGTAGGTCGAGTATTGCCTATGGTCATGTTGTCTTCCACTCTTTGTCTTCATGGAAACTTCTGAAACAGGTTTGTTCAAAGCAGCAAGATAACTTCGAAAGGTAGAGTACTGCAGGCGAAAGCATCTTATTCCCAAGGCCATGACAGAAGAGTCCTCAGAAGCATCCACAGCTATAGCCGGGATTATAGAGAAACACATTGCAGAACAGCAGAGGCCCAATTAATTCTTTATAAAAATGTCTTAAAAGCCGTTTAAAGTTGAAGTTTTACTTGGAAATCTCTGAATTCATTTTGTCATCAGGTCTGAGAAATCAGAGCCTAGTCTATATGGAGAGGATCTTGAAATGTTTGTGGAGTGTGGGAATCTTGAACAGCAGGCCAAGCATCTTGCTATAGAGATCAGGTCCAGGTGAAGCCCAGTGGCCTGTAGGGGTGTTTGATAAACAAAGTCAATGGGGGGGGGGTTTCTATATCTACAAGGGCTTCCAGGGATTCTGAGAATGTATTTCTCTTTATACTTCTGCCATCTGCATCTGAAATTGCTTTTGATGTCTTTGGCTGTTTGTTTCTTCTCAAATCCTTATTGATTTAGGTTTTTTTTCTTCCTATTGATTTGTAATTGGCAAACAAGTATAATTAATGTGTCAAAGAGAATGTGTATCTTAGAGTTTAGTAGACACTGGAAAATTATTTTTCAAGGTAATTAAATGAGTCACATAAGAAAAGAAACTAAATAAACTCATGCCATATATCAATTTTTTTTTTTTGAGACAGGGTTTCTCTGTGTAGCCCTGGCTGTCCTGGAACTCACGCTGTAGACCAGGCTGGCCTCGAACTCAGAAATCCACCTGCCTCTGCCTCCCAAGTGCTGGGATTAAAGGCGTGCGCCATCACTGCCGTGTTTTAATTTTTAAAAGTTTTTCTGTAGTTAAGTCTAAAAGTAACTAATGATTATGATTAGTAAAATAATTATTAAAAAACAACTCTGAGTCTATTTAATAATTATTTCATTAAACATAGAACAAAGAATTAGTTACACATATAAAATATGTATGGGATTGATATACAAATGTGCAGTTTGTTGAGGTTATGAGTGTTTGTTTTTTGGGGGTGAATACTTGGATGTTTATAATTTTTGTGTAGTTGATGTATTTCTGCCCCTAGCATGGAAAATACTAGCCATGAGCTGTTTTCACAACATTACCATATAATATAAGGGTGGGTGATTTTCATATCATCCAGTTTTACATCTTTCTGAACACTCTATATGTGCTAAAGTTCAATTCAATGCCCAACCCAGTAGCCTGAAATTAACTAAGATGCCTCACAGTAAACTTCAGTGCAATAGATTGTCCCCACTTCAGTGGTCAACCAGAAGTCCCTTGTCAGACTCTTCTTGACTATAGCCCTATAAATTGTTGATTCCCACCATCCATTCCTTGGGCTTAGGAATTTGCTAGAATAGCTCACAGAACTGGGGAAAACACTTTCTTTTATAGTTTTTATTACAAGATTACAAATTTATTAAATAGTGTAAATGATGAACTTCACAGAGCATGCTCCAAAGGTCTCCAGCCAGAAGTTTGTTGCTGTTTTTGTAGATTTGAGATTTGCTGTCTTCCTAGCACCTGTGTGTGCACTAATAAAGACATCCATTGAATCCATCCATATAGGGGATATTTAAAGTGGCTCATCACATGACCACGACTATTATGCCATTCTCCAGCTCCTCTACATTCTCTAGAATGAAAATCCTAGGTTTCTCTTTAATTTGGTTCTTCTGGCTCCTAGCCTGAAACTATGTACAAGTCTACTGGTAGTCTCATTAGGCCAGAAACATTCTGAACACAACATTTGTGGGGATTTAGAAATGCAAGTCAGACACTGGCACTAGAGATGGAATATGTTCTGCTTACTATACTGTACATCACACTAGGGCAGAGACTAGATTTGAATAAGTGACTATATTTGTTTTTTTTTTAAATAGTGATGAATTTTATAAAAAAAATCTGGAAAGTACAAGAAAAACTCTACATGACTATAACCAAAAAGCAGGATACATTTTTAAAGCTTGTTATATATGGCACATAATGTCAGTTGGATAGTGAAGCAAGATCATAAGATAATTTTAGAATAAAGCAATGAACTGTGTAGGCCTATAGTTAGTGGAATTGCTAAGGAGTTGATTTTTTCTTATATTTACATGAGTTATTTATCCTATTATTTCCTCCAGATTCAATTCTTATTTTTTTATGTCTGCCTAATCATTTTTTTTACAGTATTTTAAGTTTGCCCATGTTTAATTTTTTCTCATCATATGGAAAGTGTCTTTACCAGACAATTCAAACAATGTAGTCTTAAGTGGGTTAGCAGTGCTGATTTTATTTTGCTTTTTTATTTAATTCAATTATTATTATTTTCTTTTGCACTGCAGAGAGGTGAAACCCAAGGTGTCAAATAAACTAAACATGCATTCAAGTATTCAACACCCGCCCCCAGGCCTTGTTTTGTGGTGTTTCTAACAGTAAGCTCATGTGTGTGAATGGGCCTTTGTGTTAATAGACAGACATTTAAATGAGCCCAATTAGTTGTGTTTGCCTATATCTGGAGTTTGACACCATTGAATGTGAAGATGTGAAGAGAAGTAGACGATTTCTGCTGCTTTCAAGCAAGGGTGCTCAGCTAAAAGTCATTGCAACACACACATTACCTTTCTATCAGTTTTGTTATGGAATGATTGAGAGTCTGCTCATAGGACAGATTTTCCTTTTTTTTTTTTCTACAAGAACCTGGAACTAATCCCAAGGTCAGGCTACTTTTTATTAACCTCTTACTGTTGAGCATTTATACAGTTTTAAAATTTAAATTTATTTCAAGATTTCTTCTTTTTTTTGTTGCTATACTTTCTTTTCCTTTTCTTCTTTTTTGTTGTTGCTATATTTTCTTTTTCTTTTCTTTCTTTTTTTTTTTAACTGTGACAGGTTATATTTGTATACACTTGTGGGGAACATTTTTTTTTTGGGTGTCTGTATATATCTGAGTATATGTATATTCATTTGCATGTGGGTGTATGTGCATACATATACCCATGCTTGTAGAGAGACAAAAGGTTGGAAAGTGAGGTTTCCTCTGACAGGACAAGTGGGTACTTTGTTATCCATGTATGTAGGTGTCAGAACGCCTACAGACGGAGATGCAATGTGGTCCCTTATAGAGGTGAAATAATATTTGCTTTGCTTTGAAAACATGCTGCTTCCATGCCACCAAACCCTAATTGGTTCCAAAATGAGGCCTAAACTTACTTCTTTGTTTCAGCCTAATGTCAGATTCCTGCCTGCAGTCTGTTTCCTTGTCCTTGTCCTTGACCTTGTCCTTGTCCTTGTCCTATGTCAGATTCCTTCTAAGAAGCCTATTTTTTTGTCCTTGGTCAATGTGAGATACCTGCCAGGCAGCCCCAAAAGCTCTCCACATCTCCCCTTTTTACTGCATAAACCAGACTGAACCTGTCTTAGGTCATTCTGACAAGAAAGCCTTCCTTACCCATCATGGAATATGCATTATCATAATAAGCATATGCACTTAGGTTGATAAGTCTCTGAGCAGTATCTTACCTGTTCTTGACTTGCAAGCCTGTTAAATTAATAACTGGGAGTCCATTTTCAGTTTCAAGTCACGTACTTTGGCTGCCAGCCTGTAATGTAGTTAGAGTCAAGCTTTAATACCATGGGCAGGAATAAAAGTATTTCCAGGACAAGAAAGGCTAGCATGATAAAGCTATATATGCCATTCCTGAGGTTTGACCAAAATGGAAATATTGATCTCAGGCTATTGATAATTTTATTGGCATTATCTGCAGCATCAAAGCTAAACAGAGTAGCATTCTTTAAATTCATAATCTCACTATGCAAAGTTAACACACCCAGAGAGGTGTTAGGATTATGCCAAATACCCTACAGGTGTCTTTAAACTTTTTTTAAAATTATAATGACAATCATTGTAAATTTTCAAAGTAACACTACTCCAATGATATTTGTCATGACACTTGAGATGGCTCCTAACTCTTGAACCCTGAACCTCTATTGGATAATTTGAATAGGTTATAGAGTATCAATCTGTTGTTCCAGACACCTATATAACTCCTTTTGTATACTCAATACATTAGTAACATTTTTTTTTTTTTTTACTAGATGGTTAACAAAATTAGCTGAGATGGTTTTAGTGCAGAGTTCTATCAGACCTTCAAAGAAGACCTAATACCAATTCTCATGCTTATGTTTTTACCCTGTCTGGTTAAATGATTTGTACCCAAACAAAATGTTCCATATAGGCTCTCCCACTAGCTCTAACCCTACAACTGCTTCATTTGTTTTTGATACCTCTGCAAAAGACCTTAAGATGCTGAGGAAAAGGTGACTAAAAGGGACCTTCATGTATTTCACTCTAGGACAAATAAAATTCTCTATGTTAGTCTTTGATTTTCCCCTGTTCTTTCCTTCAGTGTTCTCTGTTGCTTCTCCTAGTTCATTTTGGTATGACAGTCTTAGCAATAGGACCAGTCAGTCACTTCCTTCCCGGATCAACTCTATGTCTACTTTCTCTCACTGGCTCACTGTATCTCCCCTACTACTGCTCCTCTCCCTCCCTCAACCTTCCCAGGCAATCTTTCAGTTCTACTCTGTAACCAAATTCATTTGCTTACAGATATCTAATTAGTATTTTCCAAGTCTCTTTGAGTATACAGGACAGCAATCATATGATCCACCATAGCCAGTCAAGTCTAGACTTCCTCCCTGCTACATGATAAGAGGCTTTCTTTTCTTTTCTTTCTTTCTTTTTTTTTTGGATATTTTATTTATTTACAATATAGATGTCATTCCATTTCCCTTCCCTAGAACCTCTATCTCATCCCCCTTACTCCTTTATGCTTTTATACCATTTTGATTACATGCATGTATTAAGGTCAGTTCTAGGTTGGGAGTCTAGCAATACAATAGATGCAAATAGTCAAGGAACAAGCAATACAATAAACACAAATAGTCAAAGAACAAGCAAGGCATTACACCCAATTATGTGAACAGTCCCATGATCACTGTTTCTAAGAACTTATCAGGATGACCAAAGTATCTGAGCCTACTTCCCTGTTCTAGCCCAAGGTCATTTTCATGTCTGAAGCCTACTTCCTTGTTCTAACCTAAAATTTAGATTTCTTTGTTCTAGCCTAAGATTTAGATTCCTACCTGAAATGACTTCTTTGTTCTAGCCTAATGTCAGATTCCTGCCTGAAGCCTACTTCCTTGTCCTTGTCCAATGTCATATTCCTGCCAAGCAGCCCATGGGCCCAGAATCTCTGAAAATGACTCAGCAGAGTCCTATGGAAGGACTATACTTCCTAGCTCCCTTTGTGGACTATGGAAGTCATTTCTGCCTCTATACAGGGCTGCATCCCATTTTCTTCTGTAGGCCTTTTGGCCATTGGCACACAAGAGTGACAAATGTACCCCCTTAGTGGAATAAACATGGTCCCACCTAAGCTCAGACCAAGACTCTCTTTCTTACTAACTTCTCTCTTTCTCCAGTTGCTTTAATAATCTAACACTCTGCATTCCCAGGTGTAGGATTCAAGATGCAATTTGCCAAACATTGCTTTCCACACAGGTACTAGTGATCAGAACTTAGTTTTACTGACAAGTCAGTCTGCCTTCATCTTGTGCTTGAAAGCTATTTTATAGTAAAGACAGACTAGATTCATTATTCCTATTTATGATTAAATCTGTTTTTAAAGGATTGGGTTATTCCCCTATCTGTAACCTTAACTGCAAATGATTCTATACTTTCTGTTCCAGGAAATGGCAAGCATGCCTTTGTTTCAAAGGTTATTATGACTACATGTTGTTATGACTACCTTCTTAGGACCACTTTGCAATCATGTGTTTGGTTCACAAGAGGCTGTTGAGAACAATTGTTTATGTTCTGCATCTGTAACCATGCCTATTTACCTGTCACATCCCCTATTTGTAAGCCCCCTACCCTCAAATTATCAAAACATTTATCTTGGCCATGTATAATGCTGAACTCTTGAACTTCAACTAAGGTGGATGCAAGCAGTATCCAGGAATAAATAGCTTGCCTTAATGAATTGCTTGCTTAAATTAATTTGGCCATGGTGATTCAGGTCTTTGGTCTTTCTCTTTGCATCTTTAGTATTAACACAGTATGTTTGCATGTGAAGCACTTTGCCCACTAAGACATCTCCCCAGTCTTGTTGACATGTTTTATATAGGAATATATTGAGATACAGTAAATTCTATTAACGAATTCTGAGAGGAGATCCCCTCCTTTTCAAAAATAGTTTTCCAGTATATATATAAATATTTACTTCTGATCTCTCCTATAAGACACAACCCTTGGGCTCTTGACTTTAATCAGTACCTTAATTTAGAGTCCTTGTTATGTGAGGGCAGAAGAATGACTCTAAGTCATTTAAACTGAAGACTCTTGAATTTTGGAGGTCAGCCAATGTCCTTGGGGTTGCTGCCAGCTTTAGGCCCTCCTCCACAGGCTAAATTCACTTGGGGATCCTTGCTCCTGAATACTTTCTTATCCTCTTGTGAGCTTAGCTATGCCTTTAAAATAATTTTGAAAAATACCTTCTGTCAGGATTTCAACGTGTTTCATGAAGTTGAGGTTTCCAGAAACGGAGCTTGTGATGCTACTAGATAGAGAATTCCCATTTTAAATAGTTCAGTGATCTACTTTTCTGGTCATCTTTGTCCCTGCAATAAATATCCAAGCTTAATGCTTATACGTTTTTATTCATTTTCTAAATGAATAAATCAATCATTTGGACGGGGATGGGCAGGATAGTTCTGTCATTAGTCTATCAATTCAGTTTCCTTGCAGGTGCTCAGTTGCAGCTTGACCTGGTTGAGAGGGTCTCATCAGTGTTTACCCATTTGTCTGGAGCATCCTCCAGATTCACAAGTTGAACCTCTTCTTTTCTTTGGGAGTGTATGTGAAAACTGAATCTTTAGGGGACAGTTGACCCTGACGAAAGTCACATGATGGGACTCCCTGTGATAGGACTGGCAGCCTCAAGGGAAGAGGAGGTGGGTGGTATTGGGTTGTACAACAATGGGATCTTATTCAACATCAGTGAACTGTGCGCTTAAAATGGTTATGGTCATAAATGATATGTTATGTGTGTTTTATTAAAATAAAAAAATATATAATGGGATTACACTGTATGAACCAAACACTTTGGTCAGTTAGAAGAGTCTAAGAGCTGCCAATTTACACCTCGAAGCATTTAGTAATAATTTCAATAGCCAGAATGGGACCTTTAGGAAGGAGTGGAGTCAGCATTGTTATCTAAGCAATAATAAATGAATGCAGCACTTTGATTTTTACAAAGGCTTTTGGGCTATTTTTTGTTTTCAGGCAGGAAAACAGTTACAATCACTTCCCACGGAGATTCAATTTTACAATTTTATTTGAATGTGTATGTTGTAAACTTTCATATAACAATTGAGAGAATGATTTATTCAGTTTGTCAAGGGAAGTAGTATATCATAGAACAAAGAAGAGCCTGTTATTCAGAAAAGGGAGCAAAATGCATTTAAAGCTTTAGGAGCAAGAAGGGAATTTGTAGTGTTATCCAAAATGGATTGACTGTGTGAGAGTACGTAGGCTTGTATTGGTGGAAAATAAAAGCATAAAATATAAATGGACAAGCTGATGGTCAAATAAAACTGTTGAATTTTGGAGACCAAGCAGAAGGTTCTAGTACCTCCTGGTAGACTTAGCAGTGTGGATTTCTCTTTCTTCTCTTATAATAGCAAGCTTCAGCAAAAGGAGAACGGAATGACACAAGTTTTGTGTGTACAAACAAATTTTCCAACATTGCTCCTAATGCCAATGTCCACAGTAAGAGTGCATGAAAAACCACTGTGCATGAATGAGTTGGCATAGCACATGAACACAGCACAGACACCTTGGATCCGGAGTGCTAAGGAAATCTAGAAGTTAACTTGACAGCACATGCATACCACGATTTGTTAACACAAAAGAAACAGCCAAAGCATTCGAACCTTGGTAGCTTTTTTTTTTTAAGCTTAGATTTAAATTTTTCTAAATGTTCTTGCATGTTTTTATTAGAAGTCAAAATTTACAGTGGGGAAAAAAAGTGCAACACTCCCAAGATGGGATTTATGACTTAATGATTCAAAGAGAAGAGCTGTATTATTAGAAGTGAACTGGAAAGATTAACATGAATCCATACTGGTCCTTGAGGTTGAGATCTTGGAGGTAAAAAGGATGGAGGACTTCATTTTAAGCCCTGTGTGCTGGCATGGCTTAGGGCCAAGTTCATCCTGCGATGTGCTCTACTGCTCAGGACGACCAACCTCTTAGAAAATAGCTGATCTAAGGCCAGGAAGAAAGGAAACATTCTGAGATTGATGGCATTGTGTCAAAAGACCACAAGAACCAATTTAGGGTGTGCTTGAGATAATCTGAGTACCAAAAGGAGGATAATAGCTGTGGTCAATGGACACACCATAAATCTGAAAAACGATTGGCTCATAATGATGTACAAAAGAGAAAGGCTGCCCTAAGTGCTTATTCTTGTTACTCAATCATTTTAGTGTTGTTGACTAATTTATTGTGTTGCTGAAGTGTATAGTAACCAAACAGTAAATACTTCAGCTCAGTATTTTCTGACTCAAAGGGAGCATAAATAAAATGAGGCTTTTTAAGCTTTGAATTTGTAGCAAACATCAAAATATTTAAATTGACTTTAAATTATGTACACATGCATGCAAGTATATAATTTAATATAAATTACCAGTGGTATAAATGAAAAATTATGATATAATCCAATTAATATTTGCCATTCCACAGAGTTTGTGGAAAATGGTTTCTGTATCTCTTTATAGCTACCAGCTAAGGCTGACCACCTTCCTGATATAAAATGATCTAGCATTTTTATAACTTATGTATATTCTCTTATGCTTTAATCATCTGAGTTATTCAAAATAGTACAATTTAAATGTTATGTTCAGTGGTTAAACTGTATTATTTAGGAGAAAAGGACAAAAATACTTTTGAACATATTTACTATAATTTTTAAATAATATTTTTATATTCATTGATATTAGTTGAGTCCATGACTGTGCAACTGTCCATATTACAAAGAGCCATCTGTGTTTTAAAGAATTTTATAAACCCCGTCTCGAAAAAAGAAAAAAATAAAGAATTTTACAGTTGTAAGAATGTGGAAAAAATTAAATGTCATCATGTTGAAGTAATTAAGCCTTGTCTCCGGGTTCTGTCCAACAAGAACTCCCTAGAAGAAAGAAAAAAGTATTTATGTAACTTCCACTTTACCAAGTTGAGTGAAAGTCTCTTAAAGAGCACAAGGATAAGATCAGTTAAATCCATGGGCATATCTTTGTAGATGCATGAGGTTGTTCATAACAAAATCTGGGTTCAACAGATTACATTATATAAAGGAATGATATCTTCTCATGTCTGTCTAGGTCATGTCAATGAATAGGATTGGTAACTGATTTTTATAGCAATTAGCATTTATAGCTAACTCCAGAAATGTTTACAACCGTTAGAACTAAGTCCACGTTAAGAAGAATTAGTATTCTTATATTAACATTAAGCTGTGGTCTCATATTTCTTTATTTTTTCATGCAAACAAGTTTATTTAAAAACACAATGTATTATATATATTTTTTCTGAAGAAAAAAATGAAACAGTGTCCACAAACAATTATACCATAAAAAGGGACAAAGTCAATAAGAAGCTAATCAAGCAATGTTGTTTCACATAGGGAACACAAGATATTGTAAGGGAATCACAGGCCCAGCAGACAAACCACCTTGAGACTGCAACAATTCCAGTCTCTTAGGGGAGAAAAGCCAAGTCCCCCAGGAACCTTAACTCCTGGCCCCCGCCCCATCCGAAGACTGGACTGCTCCTGAGCAAAGACATAGATCTAGATTCTTTTTGTCCTTTCATCAGGGCCTCTGAAAAGCCTTGAATCAACCTGCCTCTCAACTATTGCCAATGCTGTTTATTCAGGATCCAGCAAAAAGTCACTCTTTTTCAAGGTCTTAGAAGAAAAGTTGCTAACAATCTAGAGGCTGCTACCTCATATCCTTATCTCACCACATTGACCCACTCTGAGGAAATGACACAGAAAGTTTTCACAATAACTAGAAAGAGCAATTATTCAGATATCCATGGTTGAGTGTGGACCATTCCAAACAGATTACAAAGAGTCTCCAGCTGCTTGGATCATTTGATAAAAGCATCTTAGCAAGTCTGCAAGGCCTTGGTCATGGGTCTCTTTCCTGTACCGGTAATGAGCAGCAGTGAAGTAATAATGCAGACACAATTGTTCCATGTATGCTCTTTGCACTGAATGTGCATCTCCAGCAGCCATGTAAAAAGCCAGGCACAGAAGTCCACTGGTAAAGCAGAGATGGACAAATTCCCCAAGCTGATTGTCCAGCTACTCTGGTGACATCATTGAGCTCCATGTTCAGTGAGAAACTGACAGAGATCTTTTTGTGAGGTTCCTGAAGCTTCTTGGAGCTTCTGAGCAGACTCAACTGGTTGATGAGCTTTGAAGTTTCTTCTGAATTGAACTGCCCTTGCTGATTCCTGTGTGGTGTCTGCTGAGTGGACTGGACTGCTACCACTTATCTAAACCATGAATTTTTGTGTGTTTTTGTTTGTTTGTTTGTTTGTTTGTTTGTTTGTAGCTTGACTATGTGGTTCGTGATTGTAACCTTTGTAGATGCCAACATCTTGCCACAGTGTCACACAAACATGTGTATACCCATATGTGGCTTCATTCTCACATCAGTGTGCAACTTTCAGTTACTTTCCAGGCCCAAGGAGTCAAAGTGGCACCATAGTCATTATGTGAGCTCATGGTGAGCTGGTGTGTGAAAAATAGCAACAGTCGATAGCTCTAACCCACCATTGCAGACAATAGGTGCCTAAGGTTCTTTAGATGACAGCTAGGTCTGGTTAATGATCAGTAAGATAAACCCCAGCTGCACCTAGCCTTGTGGTTCAGACTATGTTGCCAGTTGAGATGTGGAAAGTCTCAAACCCTGCTTTCTATTTAACTTGTCAATTAATTTTCATAATAAAGTAAACATCGTCTCTTGTCAAGTATTTTCTTTTAAGTCCATGAATGACTTCTACAAAGTCTCAAGAAAAAACAATATCCATGTGATAGTGGATATAGTCCAAGTTACATCTCTATATTTCTTGTTTTGTTCAACCGTTGTGCTTAACTTTTTGTGCATTGCCTGAACATTTTCAAAATGACATATCTGAAGGCATAAATTATTCTTAACCTATTTTAATAAGGATTCAACCTCCCTTCTAGCCCACCACTCACCAGAGGTAGTAGTAAAAAAAAGTTATTAGGACACAGGGGAAGTACACAAATTTAGAAATAGTTCTTTGGGGACAAGTCTAATCTTCACTGTCAGGATATCAGTCCAGTCCTCTAGCAAAACAACAGCATCATTCTTCATTCCTTTGAATTACTTATTTTAATTTTTGAGATTTATAAGCACATCATTTTCCTCTTCCTCTTCCTTATTCCAAACCCTCTCACATATCCTTTCCTGCTGTTTTTCAAATCAGGGTCTCTTTTTTTTTTATTAGTTATTTTTACTAGCTCTGAAGCACTTGGAACCCTAGGCTACGACCCCAACTCTGGGCGAATTCCTTTAACTTGCACATACCACGTAAGTTATGAAAGAACTAGAAAAAGGGTACCTAACTTTTGACTGCTCTGTAGCAGCAGTAGCTGTTATTTGTTTGTTTGGTGTCTTCATTTTTATTACTCTTTTCAATAAAGACATTTGGGCTGGGTTGCTACTATCATATAATTCTCTTATTTTATTTCTTTTTCTCTTATTTTCTTTGTTTGAATTGATTATAGCTGTTTCCACTTTCTTCTTCCCTCTTCTCTCCTCCCTTCTTTCTTTTCCCCGCCCTCTCTCATTTTCTCCCCCCCCCTTTTAAAAGTTAGTTTCTTTTCTCATACACTATATCCTGGTTACACTTTTCCCTCCTTTCACCTCTTCTCTTGCCATGTAGCCCAAGCTGGCCTTGAACTTGACCCTGTGTGCCCAGATTACAGATGTGTATCACTGGGCTGTCCCTCACCTTCTTCATTTTTAAGTTCTTCATTTTACTATCATGTACAATTTGAGTCTTAAATTCTTCTCTAAGCAATTTGGACATAGTCTTTAACTTTCTATATATAGAATTTGTATACTGTTAAAAAGCATTACATTTCAGTTGCGATTTATTTTTGCTCTTGTATTTAATGTATACCTGGATGGTTTTTTAACTTTGATTAAAACCTGAATTATATTTTGGTGTAATATATGGTCCGTGTGCTACTGTTTTTTTTTTAAGGTGTGGGTATTCGTTTTACAGTTTTGCACAGGGTAGAGTTCTTTTTCCTAGACTTTTATCTTCTCCACCTGTTACAGAGCTTCCATTTGTATTCGTGCAGACTGAATGCGGTCTATTCACACAGATTTTGTTTTTTTTTGTTAACGTACCATAACATTGGTCCCCTAAGGCAACTGCTTTCCTGAGGGGTGTTCTGAGATTAGCTGTGACACGTCTATTCCCTTTCCTTTGGGATATGCTGCTAGCCACTCCATCTTTAATCTCTGGTGGATGGGCTACACTGTTTTCCTTCCAGATTCTGGCATTTTCTGTTCCCATTAACAATGCACAGGGCTCCAACTCAGGTCACCAATATCTGGTTAGTTGACATCCCCTTGGTTTAAGGTGACTTTGCCTCCTCTGTCTAGATTTTTCCTTGAGACACATAAGTACTGATAAACTAGAAGACGGCCATAAAGTAGAAGTTCTAATATCTCTGTACTTCGAATGTTAGTACAGGTAAGGTTATGAACGGAATACAGAATTTTCAAAGGAGTCTAAATTTTAGAAAATTACTTTATAGAAAGAATATGTCCAGATTCTGCATAGGACATAGATGTGTTTTAAATCCACATGTGGCTATACTTGGGGCAGACTGATTTTCTCGTTCTTTTTTACTTGCTAAATAAGACAATATTAAGTGCAATGTGCCAGGCTCTGTTGTACCCTGTAGAACAGGAGGATGAGTTAGCCTTGGGTATGATCCGTCACAACACCAGCATCCTTAAATATTCCTCAAGCTTTTCTGGTTCCTGGGCAGATGTATTTGGCTCTGTAATAGGGGTGGGGAGAATCAAGGCACCCAACAGCATGTCCATATATTTAATGCTGGAGGTTAGAAGACACTGAGAGACCGAGGCAGATGGATTCTAGAACATTCTTGTGGTCTCCTCTCAGCCTTATACATTCTAGTTTACCCTTCCTGTTTGCCTCTTCTTCCAGGTTTCTGGCCTAGATAACTTTAGTCTGCTGCAGAAGAGCCTCACAGTGATGCTCTGGAGTCCTCACAAGGTCAAACCCATGAAATACATTACATGGGTTCAGATACACACCTTTCTGCTGAGTCTTCCTACTAATCCTACTCCTGAGACCAAATCCTGAAGAACATAGGCTGGAGTGTGGTTGTCAGCAATTTTCTTTGGGGGGCACTTGGGTCTCAAGGATGTCATGTCATGAGTCCAAGGTTATATAATTAACAAGAAGTAGAAGAAGCAATGCCTGCTCCTTTTCTTTTTACATCCAAAAGGTTTAGTCAGATTAATCTGTTTTATGAAATACAATACAGAAATTACACATGTGTGGAATATTAATTGATTGATGAGTGTCACATTGAAAACAAGCAAGGTAATTAATCTAATTCTGCACTGGTGATTAGGTCTCGTTAATACTATATTTAGTACGAGAGCATCTAATTTCTTTTAAGAGACATAGATAAATTGGAGGAATTTTTAGAAGACTAACCAACCAAAGGGGGATTTAGGAAGAAGAAATGCTAATGAAACAATTCAACTAATGAAGTATTAAGAAAAAAATCTGGGGTTCCAGGAAGAGGATAAGACAGCTATTACAATTTACAAAACTGTAAACAGGGGAGAGAAAAGTTAAAAGGTCGATGGAACTAACAAAAATATTGTAAGATTATATAAACATAGCATTCTGTATTCTAGAAATGCACGAAAGGTTCACACTTCTCCAAAACTACCAGTTAAAGATTGGGCATTTCAAATCATTTCCAATACATGAGATGACCCAGCCCAGTGTCCTGCTCTCCAGCACTTACACATAGCTCACGAACTCCAAGACACATATCTCTTTCATGTTTTAATCCTAATGAATTTAGGATGCATCTTTATTTAAGTGGCACGTGAAACATTGATGTGTATAATAACCAAAGAAATGTTTTTTTGTTTGTAAGATGCAGTGGTTTTGTTATTAGGAACAACTCAATCAATCTATGTTTTACTTTCCTTATCTTCAAAGTAGCACAATAAAGCACCTTTCTTACAAGACTGTTTCGGGGCAAGAATGAGAAAGTTCTGTAGTATGTGTAGGGAGAAGTAGTTATCTCTGGGAATAAGGGTGCTGACAGCAGGCCACATCAGAATGTGGTGGCTCAAAGCACAACAACCACTCTTCCTTTCAGATCAGTACATTTAACTGTGATAAGCTCCTGGGGCCCCCTTCTGCCTATTGGGCCCACTGTACATGAGAAATGAAGTTCTGCTCTTAGATGGGCTCTTTCACTAATTCAGAGCGATGCCTGGAACAGTTCTTGCTTCATGTGCTCTTTGTTTCCTGTACAGTCCTTGGGCTAGCTATTATATTAATGACAGATTTATTTTAGAATAATCTTAGAGCTGTAGGCTAGAAGCTGGCATGTCACCACACTTATTACATGCTGTTGGCCAAATCACACCACATAGTCAACCTAGATTAGAAAGGAGAGACTCTGCCTCATAGCAATAGGAGCTGCAGAGGGCATGGATATGGAGCTTGGGATGTTCGAGATGCTTCTAAAATCAATCTGCCACACACAGGTCCTGGCATATAGCAAATACTCAGCAAATAATGCATTTCATTGTTGTTATCAACCAAGGTCCTCAGGAATGATAAAGAGAGTCAACCTAATTTAGTCCAGCTTGGTGGAATGGAAGAACATGGAAGGACTGTTTCTGAAGTGACTCCATGCCACCAGTATATATGATTATATCTATTGTCTTTGAAGCACCGGGTCTCAGAGTAGAAGAGATGAAGACATTCAAATCCAACTCATCTCTCTTGACGTGTTCAAAATCATCTGGCAGAAGAGCATGGGTATCCAGTTCTTATAGGGTAAGAGAAAAATCCTATTAAAAAATCGCAAAATACAACAGATGAACGCAAGACAATCCTATAAGCTCTTAAGTGTCCAATCATAAATCTACATTTGTTCATTATGCCACTTTGAGTGTAAGCCTTGTCTCTTAGAGTTCATGAGTTCTTTTCAGTGATGACTAAATGTTGGATGGTACCAAGAATAGCTCCCTGTTTTTCATGACAGCCATCTATATTCCACTTGTATGAGACATAGAGACTTTAGTGAGCCTTGGTAATAATGGGCAGCATGTGAAATTCAGATTCCCTTTGCTTTCCAAGGAGGAGCAAGCAGGGATACATTTTTGTAAGTTTAGAAGTAAAAACAATGAAAAAGAGCCACTTGGCACTTAAATACTTGGCAAACTGGGTTCACTATCTCAAAGAATAAATTTGAAATTATAGGACACCAATGACACTAGAAATATTTATTTTCAAATAAAATCATGTCATTCAGAAGCACAGTGTTCAAATGTTTAGTAAAGTCATTTATTAGTTTCTCTCTGAACAAGCACCATTCACACCATACCTTATACTTACTTCTATTGGTGACTTTATGTGTGTTGTTTGCTTACATAGTCTCAACTGCACATTTACTGGAGGACTGCCAGAGGTGGCTGGTTGTTTTCTGCTCCCTGGAGCTGAAGGAAACTTGTCAGGGTGACCCGGGTGCCTTGTTTGTGTTCCTTATGGTACTCTACAGCATTGAACCTGCAGCTGGATGTCAAGGAAATGTCTATGTAAGAGTGGCCTCCAGCTAGTTTCACTGTCTAAGAACCTTAGGGCTTCAAATTCCCACAGAACCTATCTTTTGTTTCTGTCTTGCCTGCACTTTTATCTCCTTTCCATTGCTTATCCCCTCTTACAGTACATGCACACAGACAGCTGATAGTGTTTTCTTATCTTGGGAGGTGAGCTTTCGCTAGTTGCCTGGTTGTATTCTTTTACTGCTGAACTACCTTCTCTTGCTTTAGTTCTTAGCACACGGGAATTCTGGCCAATACTCTTGGAACTCGACTTTATAAGTTTATGAATCAAATTAGTGGAGGAGGGGGATACATCCTGGTATTTGTAAATTTAAAAAATGTTCTGCCAAACCCCTTGCTTAAGCTAAGGAGTTAGGGAACAATTTTGAATTCTAAAGCCAAAATGACTCTTCTTCAAATGTCATGTAACTGCTTTCCATAAATGATAAATATGGCCAAGTGGCCCGGGGCAAGGTTAAAAAGAAAAAGGAAGATTGGCCCTAAATTGAAACTCAGGTCAGATTGACCCTTGTATAGTGACAGACAAAGAAAAACAGCAATGTGAGAAAATGAATAGTTCAGCAGATTTTAATTGTATAAAAATTGCACATGAGACTGGAAAGGGATGACTGGCTTTTAACAGGACAGTTCAGTATTTGGTAGATGGGCACAGGAAAGATGTTCAGGTTGTACTGGTACCTGCTATGTCCATATACATTGTATGGAATACCTGACTGATTCAATACCACACCAGACAATAAGAATGCTGATTCTAATTTTAAAAACAAAGGAAATGAAGACTTTGGGTTAGAACCATAAAATTTTAAACATCTTATCTGCAGAGCTGAGTAGAGTCAAATGGACACACATTATAGGAAGACAGAGTTATCAAACGTTTATCCTATTCCAACTACCATCAACGATTATAGGTGTTCTCAGAAAGGTGGCCATTCTACAAAGGGACTTAATGAAATCAGAAGGCTGCACAGAAAAGGAACCAGTTGAGTGAAATGACAACCTAGGAAATTTGACAGAGCATTAATATCTATATTGTACAAAGAACTAAAACATGAAACAAGAAATCAAAAAGCTCAGAAAGAGGGCTCATGAAGTGAACAGAGACAGTTCTCAAAAGATGAAATACAAACAGTCTCCAAAAGAGGAAAAAAACCATTCAACTTCACTAACCATCAGAGAATCATAATCAGGACCTCATTGAAATTTCACCTCATCCCAGTAAAAATAGCAGTCATCAAGAAACAATAACAACAAATGCTAGTGAGGCCAAAAGGAAAGCCTTGTATGGTGTCACTGGAATTTAAACTGGTCCAGCTACGATGGAAGTTAGTGTCCCAAGAGTCTCAAATTAAAACAAAGAGAAAGGTCTACCACTGATCTAACAGTACCTCTTCTGGGTATTTATACAAAGGGCTCCTAGTCAACAGACTACAGAAATATTTCCACATCAATATTTATTGCAATATTCTTCATAATATATAAATTATGAAGCCAATCTAGGTGTCCAGTAAAGAATGGGTAAGGAAAATGTTACACACACACACACACACACACACACACACACACACACACACACACTGTGGGTATTTTTCATGTATAAATAAGGAAAATTGTGTAGTTTGCAAGAAAATAGAAGAAACTTGGAATGATTATATTAACTTAATTAAACCTGTCTCAGAAAGTCAACAGTATTTAGTTTCTTGTACTTGTTGGTTTCTAGGTTTTCTTGGAGACATAAAGTCACAGATACAGACATGCAGCTCTCCAGGAGGCCAAAGGGACCTGACAGGGATAAAGAGTGTGAAAGGAAAGTGTGTCTAAAAATGGGGGAGGACGATGCTCAACATGCAATGTATACTTGTGTGAAAATAAATAATAAAATTCAAAATGGAAAAAAAGCCTTAAAAGTATATTCAAAGTAACCCATGCAGCTGTCAACTCATTCAGTGAGGGTGTCATCAAAATGAAGACATTGAAAAACTCCAAGTATATTTATTGACCAGCTGTGACTTCCAAAATTAGTGGCTTTTGCCATTCTTTTTATGAGTATGCAAGTTTGAATGCGTGTGTGTGTGTGTGTGTGTGTGTGTGTGTGTGTATGTCTGTATACTAGCTTACATGTGCACATGTATGTGGAAACTTGAGGTTATGTCAGGGATAGTCTTTGATCTCTCTTCCATTTTTATCTTTAAAACAAGATCCCTCAATGTGACTCATCTTGTAGCCAGCTTGTTCTGGAGATCCTCTGTCTCTTAAGGGACTGGATTACAGGTGGTCATAGTCACGGGGTGTTTCAGAGAGTTCTGATTATCTGAACACTTTGTCATCCTGCATCCAAAGCAGGCTCTTTGAACATTTGAGCCATCTATTCCTGGCCCCTAATTTAGAGATTTTTAAGCCCACTGAAAACAAGGGCTATAGTTTTGTCTAATAGAACATCTGATGTCAGAGTTGATTCCAGGGATAATCAAGACATTTTATGGGGTATGGCTTTTTCTTCTCCAGTTCCTCACACCTTAGTTTGATACTTGTGTGGCTGTCTAAACTGCCAGTAGATTTTAACCTGCTTTAGTAGGAAGGGTATCTAGTTTGAAACCCTCTGGTTTTGGCACCCAATCTGTTATTTTATCACAAAACTGTTAAATGTATGCTCATAGATTAAGAACCTGGGTTTTATTTTTTCTTTGTCCCCTTGTGGGTTCCTAACTCTTTCGGTTTGATAAAGGACAATGTGGAAATTGGCGACATCAGCCTTGGAACCATCCTATATTCAAATACAGAATGTTGTTTACCACCTGGAGAAACAACCTTAGACAGCAGTTTTGGGGAATTCAATGAACTGTTTGTCATAAAATCATCAGCAGAGTGGCTGACCCACAGCACTGCCAACTGCAGACTCCTAACATTCTCACTGTTATCTTTGCACTACACCCTCAGGATGCTTTTAGATTGCCCTTCCCTGCTTAACATCCCTGAAACATTATCTAGACTTCATCCATCTGATTCCATTACCAGAAAGCCACATAACTTGTCTTGTACAATGAAAATAAGGAATTCGGAAGTAAAACATAATTAGTCGAATTCTTGATATCCTTGTCTGCTCATTTCTCTTTATTTAGATCATTACCCTTGTTTAAAAGAATTTTCATCACAGGTGTCTCATTCTCAAACTTGTCCTTCTGCATTTGGCAAATTCCTGTTATTTCTGATAGATATTTTCAGCATTTCATGACTTTTCCTCCAACATATTCATCTTTGTCAGGACATTGCTTCATTTCACAAGTCTCCCCAGAGTTTTATTAGTTGCTCATTTCTTCATTTTTGATAGTTGGGTTTTCACCCTTGGAGAAAGTTTTCTGTGCCACTAATGGGAAACTAAATTGAGCTTCTAACCCTCCCAGTGCCTAGAAAGAAGCTTTCTGTAGTAGGATAGTGATTATAGAACCCTTCTCAATTTTGCCAGTCAGACACCTTGAAGAAATCAATTAGTAGGCAAATTATTAACTAATTGAGCATTTAGAGTGTTCTTACTTTTGAAAAATCAATTAGGCCTTTGCCCTTAGTTTTCAAACATTACTTCATTATTAATTGTTTTAAACAGCAGTTCAGCAGCAATTGGTTGAGATCAGCTGACAGTTGTTTTTTTTGTTGTTGTTGATATTCTGTGCTTAATTGATTAATACAATGAGCTGAAAACCTTTCACATCATTGATCAGGTCATGAAATGCTGAGTAACTGGCTGGCAAAATGTAAATTTTTTTTAAAAAAAATAATGAATCAGTGGTTCAAAGGTTCGGTTTGAGAGGAAATTGCAGTCAGCAAAAAGAAGATTTTCAGGATTTCCTCAAAACAGCTGACCTGAGTGAGCACCTCAACTCATTCTTGAAGCCAACACTACTGCGAGAGCTTTTCATTCTTTGTAAAGCCTAGATATGTCATCTATTGCTTTAATGAAAAGCTTTTATTATCAATGGGGAAGTGTGGATTTTAATTGCAAATTTGAGGAAATGGGCTGTTGTGGTTAAAGTCTTCCCAGAGTTATAAGAGATTATTAATAAACCCAATGGGATAGAGGTGCATGCTTTGTAGTATCTTCAAGTGCAGGTAGTGGTGGTGAGTGATGGGTAGAGTCATGGGCATCAGGGTACCTACTTGCCCATTCAAGAAGGTGTTTTTTATTTTCCGTGTCAACTCTGTCCCTGAATTGTCAGTTTTGAGCTTGTTGGCATAACATCTTGGGCAATGAGTCTAAACTGACAGAACTAATGGGCTTAATCTAAGTACTTTTAAATATTGAGTACTACACCTGATTATAAAACAGAATTAATGACCAATGAATATTGGTTGGCCAAATAAACAACACACACAGACTATTTTTAACTTTTATTCTTATCTCATACATTACATCCCAACATCAGTTTCCCCTCTCTCCACTCCTTCCAACCCCTCCTCCCACCTCCTTTCTCCCCAGATCAATTCTTGTTTCCAAGAAATATCCACTGAACATGGCCTAACAATAAAACATGTCACAGATAGGTGGTGTTAGTGTACATCAATAATCCCAGCACTCAGAAGGAGAGGCAAGTTGATCTCTGAATTTGAGACCAGCATGGTCTGTAAAGCTAGTTTTAGAACAGCTTAGGGCTACACAGAGAACCCTTATCACAAACAAACAAACAAACAAACAAACAAACAAACAAACGAATGACAAGACTGGTCACAAACTCTCATATCATGGTTACATGTGGCAAGTCAGTAGGAGGAAAAGGGATCCAAGCATAAGCAAAAGAGCCAGAGACACTCCCTACTCCCATTGTTGGGTGTCCAACAAGAACACTAAGCTACACAATCATAAGTTATATGCAGAGGACCTAGCTCAGACCCATATGGGGTTCATGTTCTTTTGCTTCAGACTCTGTGAGCCCCTGTGATCCCTGTTTAGTTGATTCTGTGGCCCATGTTCTCATGGTGTTCTTGACCCCTGGGCTCCTACAATCCTTCCTCTCCCTGTTCTGTGGAATTCCTGTGGCTCTGCTTAGTTGAATAAACATATTATTTTGTTCAGTTAGGGAAATGTATTTTGGCTTTGTGTATTATATTATATTATATTAATTATATTAATTATATTATATTATATTATTTTTGTAGAATTCATTGTTATTATAATATGTATATATCAGTATATGCTTATTTATTTTATAAAATAGATGAGAGATATCTCTTATTTGCCTACATCTATAATCTATCTACATCTATTATCTGTCTCTTTTAAACATTTATAAAAAAAATGTTGGTTTATTTTCAAGATTGTCATTCAAGCTATTTAGCCATTACTTGGAAATTTTATCGATTTTCCAAGTTAATAAGATTTCATACATTAGCCAGGGTCTGTGGTCATTTCTTGATAAACATTCTAATTTGTTTTATTTCTGTGTCTTTGGATTCTCTATGAGATGAAGTATAAATATTTGTTTTTTAAACAAACCTTTCAATATATTATTAATAAAAATAACTTTCAGTCAAATTACTTTTGTGAAATCTATCAAATTCACATCTTTGGGTACAGTCTGGTGTGTGTTAAAATACTGAAAGTTCTAACAAGTCTAATCATTATACTGCAGATTCCTAGTTTGTGGCCTGGGAATTCTTTGTGGAAATATTTGCCAGTCTATCTGAGATGGAGTGCTCTGTAGAGCCCACAATGGGAGATATGGTTTAAATCCTTGAAAGGTCAGAGGACCAGATCTCATTATAGTCTGTGTATAGGATAAAAGCAGGCTCTCCATGATACAGCAGCTTTCCATATCTCCTTTCCTATTCATTTGTTGCTTTGTTTTCTAGGAATAGTAGTTTATTGAAATATAAAACTAGGTTAAAAAACATCTCTGTAAAGGACACACTTGCAGAATAGTCGACTGATTATATCTGCCTAGACAGAGTAATCAGCCCTTAATAATTCTGCAACACTAAAGTCTGTCAAATGAGTTTGGGCCAGAAGGTTGAAGATTTGATGCTCCAACGTTTGGTAGTATAGGGGCTGTCCAGGTGTTCAGTGGTCTCTATAAATTGGCTAAGTTTTAGAAGCTATGCTTAGTGCTTCCCATAACTTCAGTTAATTTAGTCATTCTGGATTTCTGATGGCGTTGAAGACCTATAGACTCATAGCCAATCCTGGCTATTTACCTTGAGAGAAAAGATCTGAGTGGATGGTTTTGAGCTGACATTCATTCTAAAGCCAAGAAAAAGCCAGGTTCAAAACTAAGTGTTTTAGTCAAGAGAGACAACAGAGGTTCTGGTTAGTCAATAAAAGGATGGACTGGGTATTAAGACTATCTTGTACCTCACTGGTACAAATAGGAATAATTATGCTCTAATTGTATTCTGAGAGAAAAGTTTTATTTTAACAGGAAGGATGATATGTAGGAGGAGCTAAGGGGGAAGGAGCACCGGGAGGAAAAGATGGAGTAAGGAGAGGAGAAGATGAAGTAGATGAGAAGCTAGGTAATGAGAGAGAAAAAGAGAGAGAAAGAGAGAGGGGGCATGGAGGCAGAAGTTCACGTGTCTCCACCAGTCAAAGATAGTTTATATATCTAGGTTGGGTATTGGGTTACACTTCTGATTGAGCATTACCATACTTGTAAAGCCTTTGATTAACATTTAAAAAAATTGTATAAAAGCAAAATGGAAAAGTGGGCACGGGATAGGGGTTTTCTAGGGAGGGTAAATGGGGAAAGGGGATGGCATCTGAAACGTAAATAAAATATTCAATAAAAAAAAAAAGAATTAAAAAAAAATCTCTGTGATGTTCCATGCCCAGAAAAATCTAGGAAGTATAAGGAAAATGCACATTTTCATTCTTTTCTTAACATGAGCGATGGTCATCTTTAGTTGTCAACTTGAGGTAGTGTCAGTGAGGGATTGCCAACGCTGAGCTGGCCTGTGGGCATACATGTAGGGGATTATTTTGAATTGACATAGGTAGCACTTTCTGGAAGTGGCCCAGATAAAAGTACATAAACTAAAAAAAATTTTTTTTTGCCTGCTTGCCCTCACTCACTCTTTATGGTGGGTTCATTTACCCTGTTGTTGCCACTGCTGATTCCTAGGCTGAAGTTAGAGTCAGCTTCTCTAGCCTTTCAACAGGAATGGAGGATAAGCAGATTTAGAATCCCCCTGGCTCTCCTCACCAGACTGAGACCAGAGAGACCTTCAGCATCATGGACTGAACAACTGCCAGGTTCTTGGCTTTCCATGTATGAGACAGTCATATTGGACCACTCTGACAATATTGTGCATGCCAAGAAAATTCTATTGGCTCTATTCCGTTAGAGAGCCCTGATATAATATCCCATTTGACTTTCCAATGGAGGTTCAGTATACAGTTTTGCCATGTTTTAAAGCACAGATCCTTCTTGTTTCTGGGTGTTGAAGTGTCTGTTGGAAATGATGGATAATTAGAAAACTTTTGGAGGATCTTAGGAATTATTTCCCAGAATTTCTCACTGTGTGGCCTAGGCATGTTCCCAGGATAGTCAGGATCTCCTGGGATTTTTAGTTTGAGGCTCTTGAAATCTATTTTTCAGCTTGTCATAACTGTCTTCCTTCAGGGACTGGGCTGAGACTCAGGGCACAAGCACCTACAGGAAGCAGAGCTAACAATAATAACAAAATTAATATGCACTTGGGAAACAATTGCTCAGGCAAACCAATACATGCATAATGGATTCTGTCCAAAGCTTCATTTTCCAAACTGAAGAACAATAAGATGCATATTAACCCAGGTGAGTGTCGAAACAGAGTCTTGGCAGGCTGTGATTAGATAAAGGAGCTCAGGCAGCCTGAGTACAGTTTATGTAGCTAAAGATATGCAGCATCCCAACGGGACAAAGAGGAGATGCAGTAATGTTCAACCTGTTGTTAATCCAAATCTGTCTTACCTTTAAAATTCTAGGTAACTTTGAAGATTAAACATTTTATTTTCTTTGAAAAATGGCTAAGTCTAACTTTTAATTCAATTGCTGAGCGTTCAGGAGCTTATGGTTAACGGGAGGTTTTTGTTTTTTGGGTTTTTTTTTTGTTGTTGTTTGGTTATTTTTGGAAATAAAATTGAAGAATGTATGAAAAAGTATAAATTATATGACTTTCTTCTGCTCTTCTTAATTCCCGGCTAAGGAAAAATGGTAGTGTAACATTATTCTTGTTAAGTATTTCATATATAAAGTAGAAAGATTTGATTTCAAAAGATATTTAGAAGTTGAATGTCATGGTGCACACCTTTGATAGCAGCCCTATGGAATCAGAGGCAGGTAGATATCTGTGAGTTTGAGACCAGCCTGTGCTAGCTATATATTGAGATCCTGTCACAAAAAGAAAATGAAAGCAAAAAGGAAGAAAAAAGAAAGAAAGAAAAAGAAAAATACAGGTCTAGAGAAGTGGCTCTGTGGTTATGAGAACTTGCTATTCTCCAAAGAACACATGTTCAATTCCCAGCACACACGTGATGGCTCACAACTACCTCCAATTCAAGTTTAAGGGAATCTGAAATATTCTTCCGGCCTCTGGAGGCACCATGCCTGTGGTGGTGGTTTAGACATAAATGCAGACAAAATACTTCATGGTTTTAAAAAGTTAATTAATAAATACTGGAATAAGTAATTGAATGAAAAATATTTTATAATTATAAATGTAAAAGCAAATGGGTAACTGCATTTAATAATTCAGCTAAATTATAAAAAATAATGAGAAAATTTAAGGTAATATTTTTCTGCTTATAGGCATGTGAGGTTTGTTTTTAAGTTCATAGTAATTTATCTAATAAATGATAACTATGTTTATGAAGTACAATGCAATGACTTGATATGTATGTACATATACATATGTATGAAATGTTGAATGAGTCAATGAAACTAATTAGCATATGTATAATCTTGCTTACTTGTTTTTCTCTGGAGAAATGTTTGAAAATTTCTTATTTTGAAATACATAATATATTTTGTTTATTATAGTCATTCTGCCATGTGATGGGTCTCAAAATTGTATAAATTATTCCCCTTATCTATCTGAAAGTCTAAACTCTTCACCAATAATTCACCAGCCTTTCCAAACTTAGCCTCTCTTCATCTGTGATTCATCGTTTTAGACTCCACATGAAAATGACTTCCCATTGCATTTGTCTTTCTTTGTCTAAATTATTTCTCTTATAGTCATGCCTTCTAAATTCATATATATTGTTGCAATAACATTATTTCCTCCAGTTAAAAGGCATACTTATGTTTCATTATGCTTTTTTATGCATTTTTAAAATTTTTTAATGCTTTTTTTACACACCCATGTGTTGATGGACATTTAGATAAATTCCACATATTGGCTATTAGGAATAACGGCAATGAACACAGGGGTACAAGAAATCCTTGCACACAGTTGTTTTAAGTTCTTTGGGTAGATGAGGATGCTAGATCTCATAATAGTTGTAATTGTAACTTGTTAAGGAATCTTCATACCATTTTCCTCTATACTTTTCTATTCTATATCACCACTTATAGACTAAAAGAATTCCTTTTGTCCCTCTTCCTTGCTAAAACGTAATCTTTGGTGTGTGGCTTTGGTTTGTCTTTTTGAGGCAGGATATAATGCCTTTGAACACACTATGTGTTCTAAGATGATTTTGAGTTTCACTGCAGGCGTGTGCTTCCTCGTGTGTTTTGAGATGGTGTTAGGGATCAAACCCAGGGATGTGTGCATGTTAGATGAGCACCCTACCCACTTTCATCTTATTCATAGAAAATTATTCCCACAGGTCTGAGGTGGTGAGACCTCACTGTGGTTTCAGTGCTCACAGATTAATAGTACCAAGTATTTTTTTCCATGTACAACCCATGTTGTGTGCATGTCTTTTGAGAATTTCTAGACAGGATCTTTGCTTATTTTTTACTTGGCTTATTCATTTTTTTTGGCTATTGAGTTGTAATACTTTAGTTTCTTGTACATCTTGAACTTAATCCCATGTTAGACATGTGTTTTGTAATATTTTCTCCCTGATTGTAGTTTGTCTTTTCATTTTATTAGCTGCTAAGGTATGGGTTTGAAAAAGAAAAAGATAGCCATATGTCTGGATGGCAGAAGAAGCATTTCTATTTGGTTTAGAAAAAGAAGCTATCATTTGCAGAGCACCTACTATATATCTGGCTCTAACTAAATGTTTTATGTAAATTATTTCATCGAAGTCTGTCATCACCCATAAAAGTGATCACCCATATTTTCTTGTTTTACATTAGAGATGAAACATGAGGTAAAGGCCGCAGAGCATAGTAAACGAGACTGGATTATAACGCCGTTAGTGACTGATTCCCATCCATTTTGCAATCCAGGGATCACAAGATTGTTATACGCATGGCATTTTCCTCTGTACTGTTGAATATGAATTCAGATGCTGCCTTTGATTCCCCAGTGGAAGAATTTCTCTTGACACTAATGCCATTCGAGAGCTTTCATCTTTCATCTCTCTTTTGGAAGCTGTGCTCCATCATCTAGGATTCTTCTCTTCCTTCCATCAATAAAGAGCTGGATAAGACAGAGGATTGCTTTTTATCATGCGAGATCATAATGATTTGTAATCATAGTAATTCCTTTCTTCTTTGACTTTGTATATGTGCTAAATGAATTTGAAAAGTGTTTTGTGTGTAAGAGGCCTGCCAAAACTGCTGTCCCGAGCATCAGTTGTTACTCAGGGGCATGAAACAAAACATGTGTATTGGTTTCCAGCTGTGATGGAGTGGGCATCTGGGGAAAAGTAGATATGTTTGTCTCTTCTTTCAAATTCTTAATGCAGGAAACATGTTTACAAAGACAAATTAATGTGAAGAAAAGAAAGCAATACTTCTTGCAATTGTGCTTGCTAATATTTATTAATTTGATTATAATTTCTCAGGGGGTCTGTAGTCACCAAAAAGGAACCAAAAAAGTGTGAGTGTTCATGCATGTGTTTGGTGTGTATGTGGTGTGTGTATATGTGTGTGTGGTATGTATATGAGGTGTGTAGGTTATGTGTGTATGTGTATAGTATGTGGTATGTGTATACAGTATGTGTGTGTTTGATGTCTATATGGTGCATGTATGTGTGGTATAATGTGTATAGTACTGTGTATGGTAATTGTGGTGTGTGTGTGTGTGTGTGTGTGTGTGTGGTGTGATGTATATGGTATGTGTGTGTGGTTTGTATGTGTGTGTCTGGCATATATGCAGTATGGGTATATAGTATACATGGTATATGTGGCCTGTGTGGCATATGTATGTGTGGTGTTACATGAGTGGTATTTGCATACAGTACATATGTGATTGTGTGTGTATGTTGGGATGTATGTATGGTGTATGTGTGTATATCCAGTGTGATGTGATGTGTAGTGTGTGGAGGAGTGGTGGAAATGTGTGTGGGGGTATATAGGGTATGATATATGTGTCGGGTATGAAATGATGTGTGTGTGTGTGTTTGTGTGTGTTTTTAAACAGGCATAAAACTAATGGCCTAAGAGATCTGGGCTATAATTGCAGATGCCCTTCTCTTAAAACCCTTGCTTTCTTTTCATATTTATGCAGGTGAGGTTTAAAAACACAAGAGGCATTCAATTTAGAATTATGGTTTTCACAAAAATTGCAGCATAATTCTATCTCACATTTATTCACATTTTATAAGACATATGACCATTTCCTAAACCTCTGGGTGTAATAACATATTTAAAAATACCAGCACAATTACTGGGCTGAAAGAGAGCACTAACTAGGCATTTTCCCCCAAGAAAACCATTTCACACATTGACTCAAAATTATATATTAACTCAGGAGAATTTAATATTCCATATATAAAAAACAATGAGTTATTCTTTCTTTGGGAGTCATAATTTTGGATTTTAGACTGCTGTCTACTTACTATTTTAAACATAGCCCGTGTTTCTATAATTTTGAGGTGAGCATTGAATATACAAGCTTTGATGACAGAACAGCTTTCCCTCATTTTCTTGAAATTAACATAGACTCACATACCCATTTTAATACATACTAGATTTTTTGCATACCAACAAAGCAATGCTAAACAATTCCAACGGTGTGTTTCTGAAAATCAGCATAGTTCCATGTTTTCCTAACTCTCTGAGTCTGGGGAACATAAATAATCACTTTAATTCTCTGGTAGACACTGAATTACATAGTAAATTATATCAAGCCTGGAAAGGCTCCATTAAAAAAAATCACACATTTCTTTTGTAAGAAGAATCTGAGATATGAATTAACTCAAAATGGTATTTAAAGTTTTGACTAAAATTAACTGTAGAACTTGAAATCATTCTTACTATTTTAAGGAAAAGGCTCTGGAGGGCATTTGAAAAAACAACGGATTATACTGAAGAAGAGAAAAGCAGAAAGAGAGAGAGATAATTAATAGAGTATACTAGAGATGAATAACTAAATCAAAATATACAGCTCTGCCAGAGCCCAGAGCAGTCAGAATAATATTAATCAAATCTTACTGACTCTTAATTGAAATAATGAGAAAACATTCTTAGCCTGCTTGATCATGTTGGCGTTTTAATTAAACTTTCTTGGATCCTAAAGAAAACAATGGTGTTTTTGTTGAAGTGCTTTTTGTTCAACTGTTACCAAAAATACTTTGGAAGGCAGTAACTGAGTACTATAATTGGGGTCTTTATGTACAATAACAAGGCAGAACATGTTACCACAGATTCAAAACTTTGGCTTTTAAAAAGTTAACTATAAATCTACTGTTACAAGAAGCGAGAACAATGAAACGTGGATTTAATTAGAACAAACTTCCCATATTTTCAGAGATAATACTCTGGTTATTCTTCTACAGCATGTACTTAATAGAACAGTTCTGGTCTGGTGGAATAAAGATTTTCAATAAATACATAGCTGACAAGTCAATATAAACGTATATAGCACACAAGGTGCCAAAGGCAATGCTCTCAGGGCTGCAGTGGTGTGATCCTTTGTAGTCTTCATAACTTTCATCTAATACAGGTAGTGTTCTCACTCCCGCTTTAATAATGAAGACACAGCAGTACCAGGAATTTCATGGTTTGTGCCGCATATACAAAAAGTGAAAAGAAGAAAAGAGTCAAGAGATGGCTCAGCAGGTAAAGGCTCTAGCAAGCATGAGGAGTACAGCAAAAATTTCTAGTACTCACATAAACAGCCAGGGACACCCATGTGTGCCTGCACCCCTAAAGCCGTGAAGATCAGGGATTAGAGGATTGCTGGTGTTTGCTGGCTGCCAGCCTAGTTCCAAGGTACAGTGAAAGCCCCTGTCCTAAAGGGATAAAGTGGAGTGATGGAGAATATTTGATGTCCTTTCTGGCTTCTGCAGACATGGGTATGAACACCTTCATGCACATGTACACCACAGACATACATACACTGAACTAAACATATTTTGAGCCTAAGAGGATATCTAACTGCATCGTGTAGATTTAAGCTGAAAGTCTGATTTCAGACTGAGTTTTCTTCTGTGGCTTATGCACAATCAGGGACCTGATTCTATCACATTCGTCATCCTGTCTCATCCTCTGAGTTGTTTTCCAAAACAAATATTGTTATTGTCATTTACAGATGAGAAAAATTAGTACAGGGGACACAAAGTAATGATCATGTTCAAACTGCAATGAGAAATAATTTAAGCCCATCTCTGTGTAAGTCTGAAATATTTAGGTTGTTCATCTCTTCTTGGAAGACTAAAGTCTATAACCTTGATTCAAGCATTTCCATTATTTCTCTATAAACCACACAATGTTTCAGAGGAGGTATATGTAATGTTTTTAATGAGATTAAGATATTTTATGAACAACCATTCACTCCTATACCTAGGAAGCTGTCAGGATTTAAATAACTTAGAGAATCATATTCAAGAAAAGACCACAGATTCACGTATCGAAGATGGAATAAGCAAGCCGTTAAGTAAAACAGTGGGTCATGGCACCTACAGTCTCCTGGCCTAATGTTTACATTCTTCAGTGGGGAATAATGTACAGTGGACACATGTCCTCTCCCTGGAAAGTTAGCCATGGCCTAATTGCAGACAGAAGTCATATTTGGTCACAAGAACACTCTGAAAGGACTTTCCAAGCTTTGGGGCCATCCCCACACGAGGGAGGAGTAGGGGAGGAACCACCATAAGCTTTGCAGTAATTTAGATTAGTAATAAATCTGTCAGACATACAATCCATTCCACTCACTGCTTGCCCTTCAAGAAAAGGAGGTGAGCAAGGCTGAACAATAGAAAGCTAGCTGTGTGTGTAGTAAGAGTGAAAAACCAGTATTTTTTGTAGTTAGTAAGATTATGCTAATCTGAAAAAACTACAATAACTTATAATACAATGTAAGAAAAACAAATCTTTGTATTGCTTTTATTAACTGAGAAAAGCTTTGTTTTCCATCTCTTATTATTAGTGTGTAGGTTGTACATGTGTATGTGTGTGTGTATGCACAGGCACACATGTGCCCCATTGGACATGTGGAGGTCAGAAAACAAAGTTCTAGCGGGTTCTAGCTTTGCACTTTGTTGAGGCTGGGTTTTTCTTTTGTTTCTGCCGTGTTCAATATTCTAGGCTAGCCCATTCACAAATTTTTTGTGATTCTCCTGTTTCTCCCTTCTTGCCACAGGAATGATAGGATTCTACATGTGTCTCACTGTGTCTCACTGTGTGTGGGCTACTGAGATCAAACACAAGGTACCAGGCTAATGCTGCAGACACTTGGACTCGCTGAGCCATCTATACAGCTCTATTTTTCTCCATCTAATTAAAAAGAAAAAGAAACGAATAGGTTGAAAATAGCCTATGAATTTGATGGTAGAACAAGGCAAAAGAAAAAAATGTTTCTGGTTTTTTAGGCTTTTTATAATTAAGAATGGTGAGCTAAAGGGGGTCCCCTTAGCTCCCTCAAATGTAACATGCTATTGCCAAGGCTATTGGTTGCCATTAACAACCAGATAGCAAAGAGGACCCTATGGCTGAAGACACTGCTTACTGTGTCTTAAAGCGGGCACAACAGTGAGAGAAATGTTATGAGAGTAAGCAAGAAGTCTTTGAGTGGATGTAAGGCCCGCTGCCTGAGATTTAACCCATACTGGACACTGCTAAAGTGCCAAGAACCCGAGAGTAGATAAGCCATAGACCTTAGGGGCAAAAGCTAATACTATTATTCTGCTAAAGATACTTCTCAATAAAATGACTCCTAATGACACACAGATAGAAATATATATCACTTGCCCAACCCTCATCAGAAAAGCTTCTTCTTGCAATAGTTGAAAATGAGCATGGAATGCTACAGATGGATTGTGCAGAAAGTAAGAGACTTTGAAGCACTCAGCTCTAAATGGGATGTCCACTCAAGGCTCGAGGACCTGTATGGAAAGAGATGTAGGAGATGACATTATCTCCTAGACCCAATAGAGCTGATGCTTAGTGTGAACTCAGAGAGTGTGATAGCGAGGATAAGATCTGTACAAGTTCAAGCTAGACAACAACCCCAGCACAGCAAAGGGGAAGTGGGCACAAAGTCCTACCCCTAACCAATAAGATGTTTGCACTTGATACTTGCTGGGAAAGGGAAAATCAATTTTTTTAATGGAGTGTCACTGGGTCTATCAATCATATTCTGTTGCAGGATCAGTGACCAGGAATAGTTGGCCAGTAGAAAATAGACTCTGTGTTTTTATTGTGTGTATGCTTTTGGTTTTGTTATATTTGTCTTACTGAGTTGTTTGCTTTGAGTTTGTTGTCTCAGAGAAGGGGGGGGAGGAAGGAAGAGAGAGAGAGAGACAGAGAGAGAGAGAGAGAGAGAGAGAGAGAGAGAGAGAGAGAGAGAGAGAATGTACATGAAGATGGGTGGGTAGGGCAGTAGGGAGGACCTTAGAGGAATTGAGAGGAGAAAAAGAAAGTCAAAATATATTTTACATTAAATAAATTAAGAATAAAGAACAAGAGAACAGCTGTTACAAAAAGAAAAGTGAGTCTCCCTAAACTCATTCTAATTGCCTTGATGTCTTATGCTTTAAAAAAATTGGCCTTGTACTGAAGAAGAAGGAAGAGATATAAACTGGAATGCTTCGCAGAATGACAGACAATAATACCATCTCCATTTTGGATGGGGACATCAATGGACATCCATAAGTCAGTAATTCCTATATTTGACTTGCAGAAATGTATTATTATATTTGGCTTATAGAGTGCAAAAAAGAAGAAAAACCAAACAATATTTCCTCAGTCCCATTTCTATCATTGCTCAACAAGTTTCTATGTGAATTACAGGACTCAGACCTGGACATATATGGAAGAATAAAGAAGCATGCTCTCAGCTCATAATTATCTAGAGAAATGAAAGACCTGTCCCCACAAAGCAAGCACTAGCATGGTTCACAAATTCCCTTTGTAGGGATTCTTACTGTAAAGAAGCTGGTCTTTTGGAGTACATGTCTGTGGGAGCTTCTTTCTCTTTGACATGTACAGAGCCCATGGCAGAAGTATAAGGAGCCATAGGTACCATTTGTCTAATTATTCCCAAAGGATAAATCAAATAATAACTCATTGAATGAGATATGTAGTTGTTACTTCCTACTTGAAAAACAGTGCTTCATAATGACAAAATGGAAAAACTCTTTAAAGCCAGGATTTCAGATGACTTAAAGTTGACAAAACATATCAAAGCTGAATGATTGCATTATTTTCCCAAATGGCTGGATGTTCAGTTGATGAGTCAAAGATTTATGGGTCAATAATAAAGACATCCATAATTTATAAATTGTGTGCTTCTTTCAGAATCCACATTTTCCCTTACTTCCAGCAAAATCACTGATTATAATTATCATAATCAAAGTTTTACATAATTTGGGTTCCTTTGGCACTAATGATTAACAGAAGCAGACACTTAATTTCAATTCTGCTAGTATAGCACGAAAGCAGCAAAAAATATACAAACAAAAGGACATAACTGGGTAACAGTGAAATCTTGTTAACATGACCGTGGAGGGGCTTTTTGTTGTTGTAGTTTTTGCTTAGGTTTTTTTCTTTTGAGAGAAGATCTTGCTATGTAGCCCTGGTTGACTTAGAACTTTCTACATAGACCAGGCTGGCCTTGAACTCATAGAGATTCACCTGTCTCTGCCTCCTCCTGACAACTGGAAGTAGAAGTGTGCATTACCGTGTGCCCTGAAATTTATATAATTTCATCAGAAATGCAAAGCAAAAACTACTAAGAATAAGAGAAACCTCTAGTTTTTTTCTACATATTTATAAAATAGTAAATTACTCTAAAAGTTAAGAGAAAAACCCATTTTATTTACTTTAATTGTAATAAATGATTATTTGTAAAAAATACTTAAATGACGCTGTGGCTTTCACTTGCCCTTTTGATGTATAGTGAATTTGTTTTAATACGTTAAATGTACTTGTTTATTTTGAGCTTTCCATATCTGTCTAGTTGGCAATGTGAAGCGGGAATGTAAATGCAACCAATACCTAGTCTTGTTCCTACATGAATTCAGATACATCCTTTTCTTTTACTATGGGAGAAGGAGATTCACCTGACATTTACATTTCTTCCAAACACTGAGCTGGTTCCCAAGTAACAAAGAAAGTAGGAATAGAATCACAGAGCAAAGCCAAGTAAAGGATAATTGATAAAACAAAACAAAACAAAACAAAACAAAACAAAAACACCACAGTAGAAGCCAGAACCTATTGTATTCCAGCTGTGAGACAGAAGGACTTTTACAGTAAACTAATTCACTTACTCCTGTCCAGTTTTTTTTTTTTTCTGCTCACATGATCTGCTAATTCTGATCTTGCCCTTCATTGGCAGGAGTATATTTGAACTCATTGCTTTAAAAATATTGGTTTATTTCTATTTTATGTATATGTATGAGTGCCTGCAATTATGTAGGTTATGTAGGTGCACCACATTCATATCTAGTGTCTGTGGAGTCCAGAACAGGGTTTTGGGTTCACTGGAACTATAGGTAGTTGCGACCTGCAAGGTGGGTACTGGGAACTGAATCCAGGTACCCTGCAAGAGCATCAAGTGCTCTTCTCCAATCTAGCCATCTCTCCAGCCTCACAGTCACGTTTTATTTCACTAGTGCAGGTTAAAAAAGAGCCTGAGTGTTTCTTTGAGACTAAGATGCTGTTAGTCACAATGTGATGTGTAATGACATGCATACCATGTTACCAGTGCTGACATTCATTTCCTGAATAATGTAGAACCTCGATTTGTATATATTTTTTCCAGACATTTTTTTTATTTATAATGAGATTTTTAGATAAAAAATATTGTTCAGAAGAAAAACTACAATAAAATATTAATAGACATTTACTTGTATCCAGTTTGGAGTTGTTATCCATAAAATGCTTTTATGTATTTTTATGTAATTCTTTGTAGGAACAATGTGCTTTCTTTCTCCCAGTATTCCTTAGTTTTGTCTTTCTTCTGGTTAGGAACCAGTAGTATTTTACTGAATATTTGTGTTTGTTTCCATAATGACTAGTAACATCAACACACACACACAGACACACACACACACACACACACACAGAGACACACACAGACATAACAGACACACAAACATACACAGGCACACAGACGCACAAACACACATACACACATAAGTTATTTTTTTAGCAGCGTTAAGGAATGAAGAGCATTGAACTCAGGATTTGGAGCATGCTAGTCCAGCACACTGCTGAATATATACACAGATATATTCTCAGTTCTATTAATCGCCTTTAGTGCATTATTTGTTTACATTGTTTCCCATTGAAAATTAACTAGGATATTTGCCATTTATTATTAACTTATAGTTACTTGTTTTATTATTTACTAAGTGTATGGTGTTTACATGCCTATGCATATGGCACAATGTAAGGGTGGAAGTCAGAAGACGATGTTGTAGAGATGGCTGTCACCTCCACCTTTAAGTGGCTTCCAGGGAGAGAGTCTGATCATCAGTATTGTATCATCAGCTGCCAAGTACCTTTACCCTCAGCTGACTCTAATTTTAAGACGTATTTCTGTATACAAATTTCTCATCTGATCTGTGTATTATACATATTCTGTCCCAGTTGCGTCTTGCTTCTCCTTGATCCTAATAGTATTTAGTATTTTAAGATACAGAAAACTTCTGAATTTTCATGATCCATTTGTTGTGTGAGGTATTGTGTGTGTGTGTGTGTGTGTGTGTGTGTGTGTGTGTGTGTGTGAATTTATGCTCCAAGAGTTTCCTAGGAAAGGCTAGGTCCACTTACCGATTCATATTGCTCAGGGCCTAGGAAGGACTGGCTCCTTTATTCATTGATAACTCTTAGAGATAACTATGCTCTTGGAGTTTTTCCAAATCCTTGTTCTCACTGGTATGTGCCTTTAATAGTTAGCAATTGAACAAGGCATTTAGACTGGACCCTATTATAAGCTCCTATTGATAATGGTGGAAAGAGAAGGGCAAAAAAAAAAAAAATCAATAGAGCACCTGACATTGTTACTACCATCTAAAGGCTTTACACACCCCGATGCATTAATGTTATGACAGGATATTAAGTCTGATGAAGAGAAAGGGGGTAGGAATGCTGATAATATAATGAGAGATGCAAAGTAAATACTCTGTGGGGTCAGAAAATTAGGGTTCAAATCCCTGTCTCTCCACTTAAGAGCTATACACTCAGATTGGATGCTTTGAATGTCTAACCTACAGTTTTTTCTCCTATAAAATGGAGGTGGTATTTGTGTTAATTGGTTTGGGCCACTGCAACAAAATACCAGAGTAGATGGATTATATATAAGCAACAAATTTTTATTGCTCATAGGTCTGGAGGCTGGAAAGTACGAGATCAAGATAACGCCATATTTGTATCTGGTAAGAATACTCCTTCCTGGTTCACCATTGGCACCTTCTCTATGTGTTCTCAGAAGGAGGAAGAAAGCAGACCGATTCCCTCAGCCCTCCAGTCTCTTCTCATGATGCTTCCATTAGTTATGGAACAGAACTCAGAATCACTTGAGAGAGTGGCCTCTAGGAATACCTGTGTGGTATTGTTATGACTGAGATGAGAAGTCCTGCCCACTGTGGGTGGTGCCATTCCCTGACTGACCTACTGGACTGTGTAATTAGAGAAATGGAGCTGAGCAATAGCAAGCCTTGATGGCTTCTCTGCTTTCTGATTGTGGATGTAAAGTGTCCAGATGCTTCAAACTCCTGATGTCTTGATTTCCCTGCCATGGTTGATTGTATGCTTGAAACAGACCCATTTCCCATAAGTTGCTTTTAGTAAATTGCTTTATTTAACACATCAACAGAAAAAGAAACCCTAAGATATTTTATATACAACTGAATCATCTCTCAGATGTAGTTTTCTGAATACCATTACTTTGGGAATTACAATTTGACCCTAAGAATGTTGTCTGGGATGAATACAAGCAGTTATATCATGAAAATAATAATAATAGTAATATAATAATAATAATAATGATAATAATAATAATAATAATAATAATTAGTGTGTGTGATTTAAAATGTGAAGGGCTACAAGAAGAATCTGGCATATAATAACTATTCAACAAACTTTGGCTATTATTATTTTTAATATCAGAGTTTATACTAATGATGAGACCTTATAAATATCAAAGTCTGCAAATTCCGATAAGCAGATGCTGCAAAATGCAATGAAGAGTTAGCAAGATGAAAGCACTTTGTATATCTCCAATGTTCTCAACTTTTTTTTTTTTTTTCCGTTTTTCGAGACAGGGTTTCTCTGTGTAGCCCTGGCTATCCTGGAACTCACTCAGTAGACCAGGCTAGCCTCAAACTCAGAAATCCGCCTGCCTCTGACTCCCAAGTGCTGGGATTAAAGGTGTGTGCCACCACCGCCCGGCTCAACTTTTCTTGTTTGATTGGAGTGAAGAGGGCAGAGAAGACCGAAGGAGCTTGGATTTGGGCAAAGAAAGAGAGAGTAAATGAAGTATTGCTTCCGTTGTGTCCAGTTCTCTGGTCCTTGGTTTCCTGTTGGGGCTTTGTTAGGCCATAGTTTAGAATTTAGGAGGTAGGAAGGACTGCTGCTATCCATGTCTTTGCTTTAACTTCCAGATATTCTCCTACCCAACCAGTGCCTTGGCAGCCACCTGCTGTGCCATTCTTTGTGCCCCTTGCTTCAGTCCACGTACCCTCAGCCAGTTCATACATGTTTAGTGGATTATACTTTTCCCACGTCTGTATCCATCACCTTCAGGGCAGAATTGCAACATTATGTCAGGAGGCTACAGGGTGAAAAGGTCTCATAGCAGGCCTGGCAATCTCGTGGCATGCTGTTGCTCATCTAAACATCTTAGATATTTGGAGAAAATGAACACATGCATGCAAGCTCCCACTTGCATGAAAGGAAATTCCGATCTTCCTTAGCTGCATTTTCTCGCTTTAATGTCTCGTTTCATTTATTTCCCTTTCTTCTTGTGGCTGCTTTCTAGCAGCCAATTAATATTTTCTCTGATAAATGTTCCTGTTAAGGGTAATCTATCCTTGATGCTAAACTCAACATTTTTCTTATAATCTCAAAAACATAAAAAATAAAATAAAGGCGAGACATAAAAGAAAAAAAAAAAAACTGATTCCTTCCTGGAGCCCGAAAGACCAGATCCAGCTAGCTGGTTTGCATACTTGCAATTGTTCTGTCTTATTCATAACAACACTCTCATAAAGTCAGTTAGGATTTAATGTATATTCGCATAGGGTAAAATAGAAGCGACAAAATTTGGAATCCACATTCATATGTGGTTTTATCTAGAGAGCCATGAACTTGAAGCTGTGCTCATTGCTCTCCGAGGATATTTAAATAACAAATACAAAAAGATACCTGGGACGGCGCAGGATAGTCTTGTGTTCTGCTGATTAAAATTAGAGCAGGTTGCAGGGGAAACAGTGGGATATGGCACATCCAGAATTTCAAATGACTTACAGTTTTGTTCATTTTCTGAGACAGAGTTTGACATTATCATATTTTAGTTTCTTATTCAGGAAAGAATTGTTAAAATAATTTCCAAACCAGCGGCGAGATTTTTTCTGCTCTTTTCTCCTAGTGAGAGCCTTTATTGTTCTGTTTGGATTTTGCCACAAAGCATATACTGACAGCCTCTCCACTGGGGGTATATAGATCGAGGGTGTTGGATAAGATGCATAACTTAGTTCCATGTGGCTCAGTATGTGAACTGCACTGCCTTTCATCCTTAGATAAGAATGATTCATCCTAGCTGGTTATTTTATAGATTATAGGATGTGGTGCATTTATCCCTTCCCTTAATGGTAGGTTGCTGACTTTATCAGTGCTTTATAGAACCTGTGTTCTTCCTTGTGTTTCACTAATACACATAGGGCATTATTTCTTCACTTTCACTTCTTAGTCTCTGAACCGTGGCTTTAAATACATATGCCTGGCTGGGGGACAATCAGAGCATGTCCAGGTGGTCTTTGCAGAGGCGTGGCCACTTCATCCAGAAGTACTCATCATTAGCATCTATCTCTTCTTCCTTTTGAGGGGATCTTGAACCCAGAGCTTCCTGTCTGATTATTTTCATTCCATCACAGAATCCTAACCTGTGTGTGCTCTCAAAGGACTCAGTCAGGATCAACTATAATACTCAGGTGGCGGGGCAAAGCTGCCATGTGATCGGGTTGGTGTGAGGTTTTCAAACCCAGTAAACACTGGGCACAGGTGGTTTTTCTATTTCAAGCTGAGAAAGGAAAATTCTAGGCCTCCTTTTCTTCCATTTCACTCCTCTGACTTTCCATTCGGTGAGCCCAAATTAAATTTTGTTTCTACATCTCTAATGATACAAGCATTCAGGGCACAATGAAAAATAAAGGCCTTATTACTTCATAATATGTTTGGAATTGTGCATAATTATGGTTAGTTGATTAGTTGGCTATAGTAATCGCAGGACCATAGAATGAGTGAAATTAGAAATGGAAAAGACCCATTGGGGGTCATTATCATTCTTCCTGTTAGGGCCAGAGCATGCTTTGAAATGAAGTGTGCATGTGAGCATCTAAGAATTTTCTTTCAGCCATGTAAATGTTCAGACTGTCTACTGATCTAGGTAGAAATAGCACTACTAAGAAGTGGGATGCAGCTGGGTGTGGCAGATGCCTTTAATCAAAGCCCGCTGGAAGCAGAGAAAGGCAGATGTCTGAGTTCTAGGACAACTTGATCTACAGAGGGAGTTCCAAGATAGCCAGGGCTCCACAGTTAAACCCTGTCTGAAAACCAAACAAGCAAACAAACCAACAAGCAAGCGAACCAGGACTCATAGCCAGAGTAATCACAACAGAAGTACAGCAGCAGTGTTACATGTGTTATGGTTTGGTTTTGCTTTGTTATGTAGAAGCTGAATACCAGGTTCACATGTGCCAGCAAACTGCTCTACCACTGAGCCACATCCCTAGGCTGCAGTAGATGCTTTTGTGGAGCCACATATCTATGCCAGGCTTGTTGTTTACACTATCTCCACTAGAAGCATGATAAACAGATATTACTGTTCTCGTGTTGTATACTAGGAAACGGAGGCTGAACAGTTTAAACAAAGAAAAACAACTTGCATGATGGCCTATAGCTGCATTCAGTGAAGTTCACTGCCAGATTATGTTTTAACGCACAACCCACATCTTCTGGGCCTTTCACTGGAGAAGAATGGAATGCCCTTGGCTGCCTGGACTCTGGCTGTATTCCCCGAGAGGACTGGCATGGCCTTGGCTGCACGGACAGTAGGATGGTTGCACAGTTGAGCATAAAACACAGGAAGAGAAGGGACTGTGAAGTCACCTTGACAATTCCTTGCTCCCCTGACCCAACTTCAGATACACTTCTCTGAGTCCTGCTTCTGTTCCAGCCCTTGGTCCATTTAGCCCTGTGTCAGCACAAGGTTTTCTGGGTCAGTTAGGTAAGAAGACCTTTAATCTGACTGTTTCCCCTAGTAGTTTCCAAGCCACAAACCCCTCAGCTTCCACATTGGTCTACGTATTGTCCTGGTCTCATCATTTTCTGAATTGGGTTAGGTCTCAATTCCCAGCCTCCTTCAGTTTGCAACTGTCCCTCTTGCCTTACCATGTTGATAAGGGCAAGAACAATTTCTTCTTTAACCTATTCACAGTCCCATAGAACTTGGGGACTGAAAACAAAACTCCCCAAATCAGTGGTTATAGTGGTGGCTCCACTCTGAGAAGAGTGTTGCTAAGGGCATCTGGAAGGAGTAGAACTCAATTGGGAAGTCATCAGCCCAATTCTTTCTTTGGTGTACAGGGCCAAAGTGTGGCCAGGAGACAGAGGGACGGGTCATATGTACAGAGCATCAGTCTTTGATGGTGCAGAAAAGTACATCCTCCACTCTTGATTAGGCTGGGTTGGGAGTATTCCTCAGGCTCAGAACCAGAGTCAGTTCTGGCAGAAGTCCCTATGTCAAAGGGAATGATCATTGCAAGAAAACCACAAAACAACGACAACAACAACAACAACAACAACGAGGATTCTTCAGCGTTCCAAAGACTTCTGTTAGTATAGTTATAGTTATTAATTTATGTTTTGTTTTAATTATTATTATTCTGTTAGTATAGTTATTGTATTAATTTATGTTTTATAGTTATTAATTTTTGTTTATAATTTTGGCATTTAGCCTTCTAATTTTATGAGAAACCCAGTCTCCTTCTTAAAAGATCTGATGAGGAAGAGAGAGTGATCTGTTCCATGGGATTTAGGAAGATTCATTTTGGTGCATTCTGTCAGACCTTAAATCTCAAGTGCCTACTGAATACCTCAGCATAGTGAAGCTGGGGTTGTTTGTCAGGAACCCCAGATTGACTCAGTTTTCCATGTGTATCCTGTATCTCTTCAATTTACACCTCAGAGGCTTCCCCTTTGTCAGTAGGTCAGGGGGTCACCTGCAATTGTGTGCAGTGAAAATAAAGATTCAGTCAGAGAAGCAAAGTTACCTGGAGTTGCAACAGGAAACAGGGCAGTGATAGTGACTTGCCTTTTGGCTGAGAGATCAAAAGAAGCAGAGAGCTTCCTAGTAGAAAAAAAAAGTTGCTTCAGCTTAGTTACAGATGGAGGCTGTTTGTGTAAGCAAGCTGCAGTTGGGTTAACTAGCAGTAGGGCATTCTGGGTAACAGAACATGAGAGCTTACTTGGTTTTCTTTACTTTGTCCTAAGCTATAAGTAGAGACAAAGAGGAGAGAAGTTGTCTTCTGGACTCATGGTTGGGGTTCTTGTTTGGTTTCCTGGATTATCACTAGGGAGAACAGTCTATTCTGAAAACTTTACTTCCAGCAGACAGACTCCATGTGATAACTTCTATAGATAAGGGTCTTGGTTTTCTGGCAGTCTATGAGTAACACATGGCTATTATGTCTGGTTGAGCCAGCGTCAGTAAATTCAGATTCTCGGTGTTTAAATGCATAGTGAAGGGTAGGGATAGGTGTGGGTAGATGGGAACATGGGTATAGTAGCGTGGTTTTAACAAATATTAACACAGGCTCTCCTGGAACAGGATGAGGTAAGAGGTGGTAGTGAAAATGTACCATGTCACAGCTAGAGAATAAAGGACAAGGACAGCAAACTCACATGTTCAGATCTTGGAACAGAATTCCAAGTCTTAAATGTCTCAGTCTGAAAACTGGCTTTCCATTTGTCATGGAGGAATAATTAGTTGTTAGTTCTTTGGGAATTCCATATATTGTACTTTGATCACATTTATTTCCTCTCCCCATTACTTCCAGATTCATTCTTCGTCTTTGACCACTCAACTTTGGCCACCTTCTTTGTCTTCATCTCCTCCTTCTCTTCTTCTCCTTTTCCTTTTCCTTCTCCTTCTCTTCTTCTTCTCCTCTTCCTCCTCTTCCTCCTCCTCTTCTTCTTCCTCTTCTTCTTCTTCTTCCTCCTCTTCCTCCTCCTCCTTCCCATCAAGTATGATGGTGTTGCTTGTATTCTCTTGAATGCATGACCTTCTCCTGGAGCCTGGTCAACCAGCCCACCAGAAACTACCCAGTTACAGAAAAATGATTCTCCCTCTCCCTGTAGTTATCTGGCTAGCTATAGTAGGACTTCATAATCATGCCTTTCCATGCAGATTTTATCTGGCTTGAGATTATGCTGGTCTTGTGCGTGCTGTCAAACCGCTATGAATTCCTATGTGCAGTATCCTGCTGTGTCTGAAAAACACTGCTTTCCTGTTGCCATCTGCTGCCTTTGCCTCGTTTACTTTTGTTTTTTTGCAATGACCTCTGAGGCTTAGGAGACGAGGGTATGATACAGATGCTTTCGATTACTCTCTAAAACTTGGATGAAGTTCACCACATACTTAAATCATAGAATATGGAAAAGTCAAGCTGGTACTCACCTGGAAGTGTTATCTCTGCTGGCTAACTTTCATGGAGCTGAACATGAAAGTCCTATGCTTGCTACCTGGAGAAGAAAAAAAAAGTCTTACCCAGCTGTGAACTAGATGAACTACAGCTGGGCAAGCCTAGCCAGTCATACCCACCTGTATATTAGTGGCTTGAATGTCAGGAGGGTAACTAACCAGTTTCTCACTAGATTTAAGGCCTACTCCAGGAGAGAAAACTCCTACCTGGTACCTTTACTACTGTCAAGAATCTATGGCTAAAATAGTCATAAGTCCTAAGGGAGAACCTACTATAGTTACTAAGCTAAATGGGTATAGTATTAATCGACTTCTAATGACATATTGATAGTATCTACAAATTAGGACATTTTTTAACCTTCATTCAAGAAGCTTCTTACATTGTAGTAGATGGTGTCAC
The DNA here is from genome assembly GCA_030674055.1 of Rhabdomys pumilio. Lineage (NCBI taxonomy): Eukaryota > Metazoa > Chordata > Mammalia > Rodentia > Muridae > Rhabdomys > Rhabdomys pumilio. Next base: position 36,981,319 of record JANHMN010000007.1, on the reverse strand, counting down.
AATACTAAAATATATTGTGTTTATTGTTTGCTTTAAAGGATGCCTCTTGAAACTGTGTTTCAGTATAGTTGTAATATAGCATGTCATGTTATTCTTAGCCAAAACGGGAATAAAAATGAAAATTATTAGTTTATATTTGTACTATTTTTTCTTATAATGTTCATTGTTAATTTCCAGAGAGGCTATGAAAACCCTGACCTCACAGGTCGAATCGCCACAATGACATAATGTTATCTAAAGCTCTCGCAGGCCTATAATGGAGAGAGTTGACTGAGGAAATGAACACAGTTGAGCCTATGAGAAAATTCTGGCTAAGAGTTCAGTTTACAAGCCCAATGAGACAACCACATGGTCTTCTAGAATTAACTGTGGAAGCTTTCGCAGGAAACTGAAAATCCCATAGGAGGAGATTGTTCTCAAATTAGAAAATTTGGGCCATCTGTTAGCATGGTATCTTTTTCACCCATGGGATCGTGTCCATTAATGTAATTTGGGACAAACATAAAATGGAAAAAAAAAATGAATGATAATTACGTCCACAGATTTCCTTTTGTATTTATCACCAATATGTGTGTGATGGCAATCAGAGTCTAGTCCTGCTGGCCTTTTTAATATGCCTCATGAAACTCTTTTTTAAATAGCTTTATTGAGGTACAATTTACATATCATAAAACTTGCATATTATAGCTGCTCGACTCCGTGACTTTTAGGAAATTTACAGAGCAGTGCAGCCAGCCCTGCGATACAGCTGGTGAGCCTCTTCATCAACACAAATAGCTCCCCTGGGTCTATCTAGACTCTCACCTCCTCCATCCCTGGTCCCTGGTGACCATAAGATCCGCTTTCTTCCTCTGAGTTTGCTTTGCCAAAAGTTCTATGTAAATAATATGATATTTGCAGTCATCTATGTCCAGCTTCTTCCACTAAGCCTAATACAGTTAAAGGCTCATCCATGGTATATTTTTGGTTAATAACTAGTATTCCGTGTGAGAAAAATCACATTTGGCTTAGGTATGCAAATATTGATGGATGTTTGGGTTGTTTCCAGTTTTGGCCTATTCTGAATGATGCTTTGGTAGACAGATTTAGTGAGAATTGTAACCGTTCCTAAGTTGTCAGAAGGTCCCATGATTGCGGTGATTCATTGCATTGCCCACATATAAAGGAACTGGGACCTTATATGACTTTGAAAAACAACTATTTTGGAAGAAGGAAAATGGAAAAAGAGTTCCATTTCTCTCAAGGAAATATCTAAGAACAGAATTGCTTTGTTGTATGGTTAAAGATGGATATATTTTGGTTTACAGTTCCAGACTACACCCTGGCATACTGGAAAAGGTTTCTTGGTGGGAGCTTGAAGCAGCTGGTCACATTGTGTCCACTGTTAGGAAGGAGAGATATGAATTCTGGTATCAAGCTGACTTTTTCCTTTTCCTTTAGCCAAGGACACCAATCCATAGAATTGTGCTGCCTAAATTTGAGGTGAGTCTTTTTAACACACGTAGACCTATGCAAGTTCTCTAACAGGCTCATCCACAGATTTTCCCAAGTGATTCTAGATTCTGTCAAGTCCACAAACATGATTAGCCACATCACAGGCAGTTACTCTGGTCCCAGCAAATCTGTAACAAACAGTTACTTAACAGATCTCAAGGGGCAAGACTAGGCTAGACTCCTTGTATTATAATTACAATTTAAGCAAGAGCCCAGCACAAGAAGGTGGGGTGAATGGTGTGATTAAACAGAGGACCTCCAGGCTCTGAACTGAAACATGAAGCTTATTAGACTCAGAGCTACCAGGGTGGCATGTAGCCTTGAACAGAGTGACAGTGCATACTTGATGTGATTGCTATCACAAAAGGTGCGGTGGATAGAAGGGCTTTGTGCTGTGCTGCAGAGCCTGTGTCTTCTGCTATTGTGATCCCAGAGAGTCCCTTTAACAGGTTCCAATCTTAATCTTTTCTTTTTTTATCCCCGCCCCCCCTGCAAGCTTTTAATATTTTCTCAAAAGCCAATCTTAATCGAACTTCTTAATCAGACTAGCTTCTCTTCTTTGAAATTACTTCCCTTTGACAATATCTTAATAGTAACTAAGGCATCCATGCAGAAAATTAGAAATGTATTGTGGTTCACCTCCTAGCCTCACCCCCAACAGAAAGCTGGGAATGGGGAATGGGTGCTGTTGGCTACAGCAGAAGGTTCTGATAGAAGCAAGCAGCCTAATCATGCCTGTCTTCACCATCATGTTCTCCTGTTTCCTTTGTTCCTCTCTCTTTCCTCACCCCTCCTTTCCAGTTCCCCCTCCTTTCAGATATTTAGCAAAAAGCCGTTAGGCAAGAAGCTGTCTCTCTGGAAAAAGGTATACATATTAAAACAATACATTGCTTCCATTTGATTTGGGAAAATATTAGACAAACTGGTCATGAAAATGCTGAATCATAGAAATTAAAAAAAAAAAGACGAATAAAAGAAATCTGGATTTGGAGCAAAAGAACCCATTCCAATCTTGCCTTTCAGTTTCTTAACTGAAAGCCCTGGGTACAGTGCACACCCTTGGTATTTTTTTTCATTTGTGAGGTATACCAAATTATCGGACTTCTCACATTTTTGTTTGGTTTTGAGTAATTAGAGGTCATAAATTAGTGCCTGATGTAGGAAGCACTTAAAAACTGGCAGTGTTAGGGGCAATAGGATAAAGTGCAAATTGTTTAAACGGTGAATATAAAATTATCATTTTAACAGGAAGAATAAAGAAGGTGAAGTGGCTGCAAAGAATCCGTCTTTATAATTTGAAAAAAGTCACACAGTCGTGTAAATCCTAGGAAATGGGTCGCTCGCACAGCTCCTGAAGCCCAGAGCTAAACGGAGCATCTTGAACATTCATCCAATGAGCCAAGTAGAGTAATTTGCTGCTTTGTGCTCCTGTCGTTGACACAAAGCTCATCATTACCTTTTCGTGTGGATGCACATACATAGTGTATGTGTGTGAGACCACATGTCTGTGGAGGGTGTGTGGAGGGTCTGTGGAGGCTGTAGGTGGAGGCTCCAAATGATGGAATCAGCTTTTCTCCGGAGAATCTCAGGATTAACAGTAGCCAAATAAGTCATTACTAGTCTCCATACTCTGTGTAAGTCCACTACACAAAACACTACTACTGTCCACCTCCTAACCTCTTCTGCTTCCTGCTGTCGCTTCCCAGCTGAGTTCATTACTCACACATTGCCCTTGTTTATGTTTTCTTTTAAAATAAGAAAGTTCCTCAATCCTGAGGATCTGGGTTCCATCCTGCCCTCACAGACAATGCCGGAAGTGAAAGCATGTGTCTGTAACCCTAGGGCAGTAAGGTGGACACAGTGAGTGCCTGGAGCTCTCTCAGGCTAGCCAGCCTAGTGGGATCAGTGAGCCTCATGTTTAGTGAGAATCCATTTGTAAAAGAAGGTGGAGAGAGCTAGCCTAATGATTCAGCTGTAAAGGTGCCTTCTGCCAAGGCTGCCCAGCTTGATGAACTGAGTTTGATTCTCAGGACTCACATTATTGGAGGAAAAAACAAAACAAAACAAAAAACAAAACCATAATCTTTCTGCCTTACTCATAGGGAGCCAAATTTCAAGCAAGCTTTATTAAATATTAAATACTGACCAAGAGATGGACTTTGGTCAGGACCATTCTCTGGTATTTCCCAGCTGGAATGGCCCCGAGCCATGTGTTCCAGGAGTTTATAAAGACAACCCTATAGGCCACTGTACTTTCCCATGAGACTTTGTTATTTCCCAAGAACTACAACTCCCAGAATTCCAGGAGGTTGCCTAGTCCTTGGGCAGGTGGGGCTTACACGTTAATTTGGGACATTACATCTAGAACAGGGTATTTGACTTGTTTAAGTATAAGCTAGGGGAGTGTCTCTAGTGAAAGGTCAGCTTTTGCCATTAAATTGGCTGAACTCAAGCTTCAGTTTGCTGTGTAGATCAAATTGATTTTTTGCTATATTTGCATAGTAACCCAAGACGCTGGAGTTATCTCAGCTCAGCTGTCTTTCAATTAATCTTCTTGGAACAAAAGGAGTGGCATTTTCTAGACAACAGATTCATCCGATGCTTAGCTGGATGTCCATAACAATAGTTTGTAATAGCAATCACTGTGCCAATCTATACTGTGATTTCTTTGAAAGCAGTCAAATTGACAAATTTCTTAGTTGTTGTCAAGAGGATCTTTGTCCCATTTTAATCCTTTTGTATATTTTGTATGTACAGTGTTGGGCACATTGAAAGGAAGTAGAAAGTAATGAATTCCAGGATAACTTCCCACCATTCTTTAGTGTACACAGGAAGCAGCAAGCATCCCCCAGACCCTCTTGGAGGACACCTAGGGTCTCCTTTCTGTGCCTCTTGTGCCATCACAGCCAACTGATCACTGCTATGAAGCCAACCATGAATATCAGACCCAGCTTGTTGCATTATTTTTTTTTCTAGAGTGATTATAATCTCGAACAGATTACAAGACTTGAAGTCGTAGGACCTAGCCTTGCCAATTTTGTTGATGGAGTAGTTTTTAAGGTGAGCACTTGTCTAGTAATGTCTAGTTCAAATTTGATTAAGAGTGGAATCAAGATGAGAAGGAAAATGAATGAGACAGCTCATTGAAAATTGAATTGAAAAGCTGTGGCAGACATAGAGAAAGCTGAGGAAAGTAATGGCTTACTTCCCCACCCCTTCAACAAACCTCATCCTTTTTTCTCTGGTTCTTCCTTCCTGTTTACCTTATCTTATGCATCAAGAATCCAAAGAGTACTGCTTAAGTTCTTGCTGAATAACAGATAAGAAGGAGCCCACAGATTCAAGGAGCTTAACGCCTACCAGTGGAAAGAAACCAAGCCTCCTCATACACTCATACAAAGGAAGTATTTGCAGGCAGGGAGCTTGTTAAGTGAGAGTGTCAGAAATTCGGGAAGTCAGAAGTCAGAACTTCAAACAAAGGTGATTTCTCCTGCTATGGTGTGTAAATAAGGGCAGTTGGTGGCAGGGGCCAAAACAGACTTTGACCTTTGACCTTCTGTGATGAGCAGATAAGCAATGCTTCACAGACTTTCTGAGAGAGTGGGGAGGGAGGGAGGGAGAGAGAGGGAGGAGAGAAACAGACACAGATATATATATATATAGAACTTGTGTTAAGCATCTTCCTCTGCTAACCCTAGCCTTTGTTCTGCTTGTTCGTTGTTTATTGAAATATCTGTATTTTGCCTGAAAGAAAGAAGAACAAGGGGGAGGAGGTTTATTCTAGGATCTAGTTATACCAAAAGGCAGAATGAGTGGTGCTCAACATTTGTCATCTTGCAGAAAAATAAATAGGCAAAATCCTTACACATTGGAGATTATGTTTAAGGCTTTACCAGTTAAGGAAGAATCATGATTTGGGCCAAACCAATAGGAATCTTTGTCAAGTATGTACCGAGTTCTAGTCTGAGTTTGAATTGAAGAAGATGTCTAATTGATAAACCAGCCTGCCTCCATCTTGGGCTTGAAAGTCATCTTATTTACTAAAGACAAACTAGATGCATTCGTGTCTAGATTAAATCTTTCTGTCAAGGATTGGACTATACCCTTCCTGTAACTTTAATTACAAACAGTTCTCGACTATGTGTTCCAAGAAATAACAATCACACCTTTGTTTCAGTGGGTTGTTATGGCCATTTTGTTATGACACCTTGCAAGGATGCCTTTGTTTCAGGATGTCGTTATGGCCATCTTGTTATATTTATGTTCTGCCTCTGTGATCCCACTGCCTACTTGCCTGCCAAATCCCCTATTTGCAAATCCCTTATTTCTGACCTATAAAATCCTATTTTCCCCAAGTCTGATGCTAATCTCTTGAACTATACCTCAGGGAAAGACAGCCCAGGATCCAAAAAAGCCCACTTTTACTAATTTGGCTATGACATAGGTTAGTGGTCTTTCTCCTCACACCCACCAGATTAACATAATCTAGATGACCCCCCCTCTTATCTTTAGCAAGAGACAAGAGACTTCTGGTTTTTTGGGATTGTTGTAAGAAAGAGCTAAGCCAGCTTGATAAAGGGCTTTGAATCATGCAATGTCCAGCCCGTTTTGATTGCTCCCCATCCTATCGCTTACCAAATTTTCTGAGAAAAGGAAAAGCTCAAGATGAAAGACAGTGGTTAAACCTGTCTTTGGGCTGTATGTATCTTTAATGTTATTTGGAGAACAGCCTGGCTGAATGTCTGTTTTTCTGTTATCTCCCAACTCATCAGATTAGCTGTAGTTCATGAGTGGCATGTCTGAGAAGGAAGGAAGGAAAAAAGGAAGGAAGGAAGGAAGGAAGGAAGGAAGGAAGGAAGGAAGGAGAAAGAGAGAAAGAAAGAAGGAAAAAAGTCTGGCTGGCTGCAAATGGCCAATGATTTATGATTTTTTTAATTTATGTATATTTCATGTGTTTATAATTGTATGCCACTTACATGTGGGTCTTTGTGGAGAATACATGAGAGTATTGGGTCCTTTGGTGTGGGAGTTACAGGTGGTTTTGAACTACCCAGTGTATATGCTGGAAGTTGAACTATGGTTCTCTGGAAGATCATCGAGTGTCCTAACTACTGAGTCATCTCTGGAGCCCCTGGCTGTCCATTTCTGATCTAGAAACTCACAACACTCTTAAGCAAACTCAACCTTGTAGTACAAGCCTCTGGAATTGGGACTTGTTCTGACATACAGTGGTACTCACTAGTATGGGAACTTGCTTCTACTCACTTAGAGAAGCATGGCTTTCTCTACCTGCTGTGGTAAGTAAAACCCAGGATCCCAAAGTATGGCCTGTGGTGTGCTAAAATACACTATGGAGTAGACAATAGATTTGACTCCAAACTAAGGTCTTCCCAACTTCCTTTTATCCCCTCTTTTTCCCATCACCTTCTACCCTGTAGCATGTACTTTTTTCTACACTGCATTGTGTTCCTAGTCAGTTGCATGCATGCACCAGCCCAGGAGCTATTTTGGATCTGTAAATAGAAAACACACATACCAATTATTCTTAAAATGCCTTGACTAACTCAATAACTGGGCCCTCCTAAATTTTCCCCTGCTACCCCAGGCCTAAGAGGCCACTTCCTCAGAAACTCACGTGGCTGGTTGGTTTTTATCTCCTCTGCTATTGTGTTCCCTACTCCTCTCTCTGGACAGGCCTTGTCCGGTTCTCCCTTAGTCTGGTAACATCAGCTCACATCCATTCTTTGATGATCCAAAACAGGTTTAACCTGGGCATCAGGGTCTTCATTTCAGAAGCTTCTTTTGTCACATGATACTTTAAATACATCTGCTATGATCTTCTCCTAATCTGTCTTTTGTCGTCGGTCAGAGTGCCAGAAAGGACCCTTATAATAGATGAGAAAAGATATTGAAATGGGAAAAATTGGGTGTTCTTGAGCTCCTCAGAGGTTTTCTCTCTTGCCTCAGGTTTATGTGAGTCAATGTCTTCTGGGTTCTGGTCTCCTGAACTAGAAGAATGAGATTCACAGGCAATGGGAGGATGAGTATTGAAAAGAATTTACAATAGGCTTATAGATGAGACTTAAGAGGAAGAATGTTTAGCTCTCGTGTAGCAGGAGCAGGTGCCTGTAAACAGGATACCTTCAAACTGCTAGTCTACAGGATTTCTTCAGGGCTTATAGCAAAAATTTGTTTGAGACTAGGGAAGTGCAGAATCTGGGGGAGATGGGGGCGCTCAGCTCAGTCCGTTTGAACATCCCCATGAGGAGTCAATGTGCTTCCTTTCAGTTTTTATCCTGTCCTTATGCACAGCTGCCAGGCAGGACTGCACATTTAGAGGACCCAAGAAGGAGAAGCATACTGGGAGTGAAAGTTCCCTTCTGATGTTCTTATCTCAGACTGAGACAGAACCAAGAACATTTCCTGGTTGAGGTAACAAAACTGGAACTACTTATTTTCTGCTCCAGAAGTTGTGCAGCCCGTCTTTGTCTCCTGTTTCTACCAAGGTGATCCTAACTATCCCACCCTTACATTGTTAAAGACAAACTATCGTCAAGATATTAATCTTATTCATGTAAATTATAATCTGACGCAGATGCACTGGGGATGGAATCCAGAGCTTTGTGGATTCTGGACAAGTACTCTATTTTAGAAGTACATTCCCAGCCCTCCACTTGTTAAATCTTAACGCAAGGTTCCCCTAAATTGCTCAGATGGACCATGAACTTGAGGTCTTTCTGCTGCAGCTTCCCAAGTAAATAGAATTATAGTCATGAAATATCATACCTGACTGTTTGGTCTCCTATTGTTTTACTTTTAAATTTTATTTATTTTTATTTGTTTGGGAATTTTGCCTCCATGTATGTTTACACACCATGTGCGTGCCTGGTGTCTGAGGAGCCCAGAAAAGGGTATTAGATCCTTTGTGACTGGAGTTATAGATGGTTGTGAGCTCCTATGTGCATGCTAGGAATCAAACATGGGTCCTCTGAAAGAGCAGCCAGTGCTCGTAGTAACTGCTGAGCTATCTCCCCAGGCTTCTAATCTCCCTTTTGTTGGATCATTTATATGATGAAAACTTAAACAAATGGGAGGGTGGTTCATTTTTTTCCCATTTTTTTCTTAATTATTTGATTCGGAGAGAGGGTCTCTTTCTGTAGCTCTGGGATTTCCTGAAACTCTCTGTGTAGACGAGCCTGGTTTCAAACTCTCAGAGAGTTGCCTGTTTCTGCCTCACAAGAGCTAGAATTAAAGGTGTGTGCTACCACATTCAGCATTTTTTTTTTTAAGTATAATGCTCCGTGTTTCACAAAGTGGAATGGCAGTCATCTGTTTCTATTTTGATCCTGGCAAGAAATCTGTGCTTCGAACATGCTGATCATTTATAATGTACCTCTTGGTTAGAGACCTGGCTTGCTGCTTCCTTAGTCAATATAGTACCAATACTTCTTGGGTGTGCCACATATTCTGGGCTTCCTCTATACAGTGATTATTAATCGCAGCGCCAAATCCATAGCACCTCAGATTTCCAGATGTGTCACTCTGTGCCTTTTAATTTTATTTTATTTTTTAATTTTTACTTCTATACCCAGCAGAAAAAGAAATAATAGAGAAAGTGATTTGTTAAAAAGTACAAGGTGAAGAGTCTGGCTAGGGATATGATTTTCTGCCCTTTTGGCAACTGTGCTAATATACAAAGAACAGAAGGCAGAACTACCAAGTGAGTGCAAGTATGTATCCAGAAAAAGGGAATATTGATTTCTCTGATGTTCTGGCAAGTTAAAACATAAAGGAAAACATGGGAAGTTCTTTTGGCAGAAGGCTTCTACAATAAAAATGTGTTCTTCTTACTAGAGTGGTAGTAGATTTTATGCTCAAGTGGATGAAAATACTGAAAAAAGAGGTACCACTTGTAACAAGGAGACTTGGACTTGCATTGAGGTTCTGCTGATGTCTGACATTGTCTGAAGGCAGCTCCCTAGCTCTTCCTGACAAATGCTGCACCTTCCTAAACGAGTCTCACTTTTACTTTCCTCTCCAAAGTCTCTATGACCCTGAGGAGTTCTCTCAAAGGCTCCATGAATAGGGCCTTTTAGTTCTACATTTTATAACTTTGAATGAAGGCCTTGCTTCCACTTGACCACTGTAGGATCGGAAGAGACTGTGGGTTGTTAACTGCTAAACCACATGACACAAAGAACAGTTGTACTACAAGCATACTGCTTTCAAAAAAATTAGATATTAAAGTAGACAAGGAAAGACTAGACAGAAGAAGGGCACGAACCTCTGGAATGTTCTCTTTCTTAGCCTCAAATGATAGGCACCTTGATGTGACATTACTACTCAGTGCATTTTTGCTGCCATTCAAAACAGTTGTTACACGTGTTCAGCTTGAACAGTAGGCCTGTGTGGGTTATGCTTCCTGTCTCCTGGCTGGATGGAGAAGAACGTACACAACCCACTTTGAAAAATAGTAGTGGGTTGTGTACTTAGTATTCTATTCTAAGAATAGAATCAGGGTATGTTTCTGGTCTATAGAATCTCTATACTTTTCATGTCATCTCATTTTGAGAAAGACTCTTTCCTTCTTCTGATATGTATATATCATGGAACATTTGTAAAGACATAGATGTAGATGAAGATGTATCACAACCTCAGTCGCCGCATATTTGGAATAAATCTTAGGAGAAATATGTGAGGGAAGAAATACGTACATACTACACTATATATGGTAAGCGCGATGGGGAAGGAACTTCTCCTATGCCTGCAGATTTTTTAAATTATGCCATGATTCCCCGGGGCTAAGCTACACACAGCAGAAGAGTAGAAGCATTGTGGATTTTTGAAAGCTAAAGTACGGAGCTGGGCTAAGGCAATTTTGCTCTCTGAGAGAAGAAAAGAATCATAGTGCAGGCCAGGAAAATAATTTTGGAAACTCAGTTAATTGTGAAAGGAAGCCTGAGCCAGAGTGTAGTTAGAGATACAAAGGGAATACTGTTCCCTTCTGTAAGTGATTTCCCATATGCAACGTGGGGCCAATCTTAGCAGGTGACTTCAGAGCTCTGGAAAGATTTAACCACACAGGAATAAATCTTGCAAACACATTTGGGGGGAAAATGCAAAGTATAACCTTTAAAATAAAAATCCCGTGACTGTCACATTTAAAGACTGAAAGCTCAAAAAAGCGAGGCTTGTTTGTACCAACCACAAAGGCTGGGGACCCATGGTTTTACTGCATCTCTCATCCCAGGAAAATATTTACACTTGGAGGAGATGATGCATTTTTAACTATAAAAGCCTACATAGCATATTTGTGAGAGTCTTGCAAATAAAAATGGTTTTATCCCCTAGCCTGACAAAACTGACAGCTCTGCTTAAGCCATCAAAACCAGGGCAAGAAATTGTACTATTTATTTTTTTTTAAATTCGTGAAGCTTTTTATTCTTAATAGTTATGTGTATGGGCGATCCTGTGAAATCAAAAGGGCTTTAGTGAGTGCACTGTTGCATTCTGCTGCAACATTCAGGATCCCAAAGTTCTTGAAGGCCAGATATACATTATGTTGATGGGAGGAGAAAATAAAAACAGAGAAAAAAAAATTAAAAAAAAAAATCACATTAGCATAGCCACAGCGTCATAAACCAGAAGCAAACAGAATGACCTGACACTGTACAGAAATAAAGAGAACTTAGAGGAATTTCAGTGTTTGACACTTAAACATCAATAATGTAATTACTGCAAAGCAATCAGTTTTTGACTTAGAAATCAGTTTGTTTATAAGAAAAAAGGGGAGGGGCTAGTATAAACTGAATATTATCCATATTCATTAGCCTTCATTCCTGAAAGGAGAGTCCGTATTTTTATGAAGTCTTGAGAATTCCAAAATCTCAGGGGCAGAAATAAAACAAAAGCTGCACACAAGCTGGAGAAAGAGATCCAAAAATGGATGCACCGACACTCACTAGTAGTTCGTTTTTCCAAAAGAAACATCTGTATGGCCTAAATTAGAAGGGGCTCAGGATGTCCTCAGTAGCCCCTCCTGTCACTTCTCATATCCAGCTGTCTCTCTGTAGCATCCCAGGAGAGCTTCACGGCAAAGCCACATAAAGAACCTTTCCTTTCTTCTTTCCTTCTTTCCTTCTTTCCTTCTTTCCTTCCTTCCTTGCTTCCTCCCTCCCTCCCTCTCTCCCTCCCTCCCTCCCTCCCTTCTTCCCTCCTTCCTTCCTTCCTTCCTTCCTTCCTTCCTTCCTTCCTTCCTTCCTTCCTTCCTTCCTTCCTTTTTTACTTTAAGATTTATATGTACATTTTATGTATAAGAGTAGTGTATTTGCATGCACACCTATATAACAGAAGGAAGTTCATAGCCCATCAAAGATGGTTGTGAGCCATTCTATAGTTGCTGGAAACTGAACTCAGAACCTCTGGCAAAGCAGCCCAGTGCTCTTAATTATTGAGCCAGCCCTGTGCTGTGGAACTGGATGTTTAGTTACAGGAGTGGGGAGGGGACTGAAATTTTACCTTAACCATGCTTTGACTGCGTCCCCAAAGTGCACTGCAATTTAACCCTAACTCAACAACAGTGTAGACAGGTGGAATCTTTAGTAGGTGACTAGGTCACCAGAGAGCTGTACTTGTGGATAGATTGGTACCATTATCAGGAGAGCTGCGTGACTATCATGGAACACACTCTAGATAAGGAGCTGACTTCTGCACCATGGCTAGGCTGCTCTCTGGCTCTTACCCTTTCTTGCCATTTGCCAGGAGTGTACCCTTGGACTTTCCAGCTTCCGGGACCTTGAGCAGAATGCATTTCTATGGTTTATTTATTACTCACATGTCAAGAGTTTTATTATAGCAAAAATAAATGGATTAAAATATTTACTTTCCTAGAATTACCGGGCTTGAAAATTAAATTGACATAAGATAGACCAGCAAAAGAAAAGCATTTAGGTTTTTACATGTGCATGTGAATACAGTGAAATAGACACCCAAGTATCACCAAACCCTATTTTTATGCAGCACTCTGAACAAAGCATGATAATTAAAAAAAGATCAGACTTATGCATTTCTGCATGTAGATTTCTGTGAGCTTTCCACTCCTGGGCTTCTGTGGCAAGAACTTTTCTTCTGTCATTGGCTAGACAAGTTCCTTTTACATGGGAGCTTTACCTGTCCCTGTGGTGATAAACATGCCTCTTTTCTCATGACTCGGAGAGGCCAGGGCATCCATTTTGTTTCTGCTGTTCTTAAAATGCCTCAGCTTTAAATAGTCTTCATGTCACAGTGGTTTATTTGATGGGCTGATGTGTCTTCAGATAGCCTGTGGCAGCAAATACTCTTTGGAATATGAAAATGGTTAAATTCAAGGCTCCGGTGTTTTATTTTTTAAGATGATGTGGTTGAGAACATACTAACCCACATTTAATAGCTTGGCATTTGACAAAATAGCAGAGGTCTAAGGCTGAGACTTATCTTTAAACCAGATCTTTCTCTGCTTATGGGTATCACCAAACCTAGGATGGCCTCTGTGACCTCTGTTCTTCCCACGGCAGCTTATAAGGTCCTCATATGAGTGATGCTTGTCCATCAGTGCCCATATCCAGAGGAAAGGAGTGGTTTCATCCCAGAAGCAGAGGTAAAGTGCTTCCTTAGCCTGCACACAAGGCCCTGAATTTTATCCCTAGAACCATAAACAAAGCACTTCGCCACCTATTTGTGGTTGATACCCAAACCAACGTCCCTGCCTCTTACCATTTCAAAAAAGAAAGGTACAAATTGCAGGCAGAAAACAGTATTTCAGTTGCCTTCTAATCAAACTGGCCAGGAGAAAGTTAGTGAGCATTTCTCTTACTGTCCAAGTGCCAATAAGGTAGCGGGAGAACAGGATTTTAAGGGATTTAAAATGAAGACTTAGCGAAGAACAGCCACAAACTTCACATTTGGATTCTGTCTTTGAAGTCTTGCCATGGATACCCATGTTACAAATTTAAGTTGAATCATTATTCTATAGTAATATATGTTTGCTTGCAAATGTGTTTACAAAGGAAAATCTCTAAGATGGTGGTGGATAGAGATCTGGCATCATTTACTGAGTTAAACATAGACAGAAAGCGAAACATGGTGAGCAGGGCGTTTTACTCAATTATCTTTCACCTTTCTGTGGCTCCATCATTTTTTCTGGCTTCCAATACCCTTTTTTTTTTTTCTTCAGACTTTGATCTTCTCTGCCCAGTGGGACAGAGGCTTCTGCTAGAGTTAGATACTCCATTCCTGCTTTTGAACATCTCTAACTCCTATCCCCCCACACACTTCCATAATTGATCTCCTGGCCCTTCCAAAGCTTGTTTCTCATGCCATTTTCAGTGTGTACCATTGCAGTTGGTGGAGTATACAACTCCCATTACTGTAAGTTTTATGCTGTCATCAGAACCTTTGCTGTCCCATCCCCTAGCTCTGATCATTGCCTTTGTGGCTTCATTTTGCATGTATAAATAACTGACTATTCAATGAAACCCTAACAACAGGAACCAAAAGTCAAAAAGCAAACATTTCAAGATAATCTTAATTTATTACATGTTTCTCCCCTCATTGACTTTTTTTTTAAAAAAAAAAAAACAACTTTATTTTATACCAGACACTTTTTAATTACTAAAATATTATTGTGTGCATATGAATGTAAATTCCGTGGGACTCATCATGTAGAGGTCAGAGGACAATTTTGCGGAATCAGTTTTCTCCTTCTGCCTTTTAGTCGGTTCCAAGGACCAGGTTCTCTAGGTTTGTGCATTCTTGCTGATAGCCTTTGCCTGATGAGCCATCTCACCCATCCCAGTGATTCATTGACACCATATACATCGTTTGGTTTCAGAAAGATTCTAACACATTGCCCACTCTGTACGAATTTTGTTTATCGTGTATAAAGACTGTAATATAAGAAATCATTAATGAGAATGCAAACCTGTAAAACCTACATGCAGAATGAGGATGATACAATCTTCTATGACTACTTGAAAGACAGATCATAGTTCATGTTCAGATTCTATACATAGTCATATTAAGCTGGGGGCTGGTAGGGTGTTGGGAGTCATGAGTTAATTCAGAGTTCTCCATTACCCAGAATGAATTACCATCAGAAGATGGCAACGTCTCCTGTGTACCAAACGGGATGGAGTGCCAAGACTGAGCAGACAAGGTTTTCTACAGAGTCCGCTGAGGAACATCCTTGATGTCCTAAATTAAAAACCTGCCGATCGATCTACTACTTGTAGTGCTTCCAAATGACTCGGCTCCCTACTGAGGCCTGCTGTACTCTGAGCTGCAATGGCGCTTCCTCGGATTCTCTCCTCTTGTCTCTTCATCTCTAGCTGCTTTCTCAATTCCAACCAAAAGAAATGGCAACAAAGCATTCAGGAAAACCCCTCTATCTACTCTCATATTCTTCCTCAGTAAATCTGAAGAAATTCACGGGAAGATACTAAAACAGAGATAATATTTATTTTCTGTTTGTCTTAGTCTTTCACCTGTGTCCACTTTAGGAAAACACTCCTTCCCGTGTTTGCTCCAACAAGACACCATCCAACATAATTGACTTTTCAAAGAACCCTTAAGTCTTACTTCAATTGCCCAGCTGGCAAGCCACGTTTCGTTTAGTTTCCATTAGCTCTCAACAGTGTCACCAAGCAAGCTTCTAGTACATGAACCCTTGAAGGATAAACCATTTCCAAATGTGGTACTGGGGAGCTTTCATTAGTAGACTGGAAGAAGATTTGGACCCAGACCACATGCTTAGGGTCGCTGCTTTTCTTAGCTCATTGTGATTTTTCTAGCATTTCTCATGGGCACATCCTCCAGGTGGATAATAAATTGATGAATTTAAAGGATGGGAGGCAAAGGATTAACTTTTACCATTTAAATTGAGCATGCACCTTCAGAGAAGTTGTAAAGGAATGGAGAAGACAGCCATCTAAACACATTTTAAACAACTGCTAAGGGGCATAGCCAAGGCAGTGCAAACACAAGGCAAGGAATTCCACTCTCTGGGGAAATTCGAACTTAAAAAGTAAGTTCAATAGTTCATGGGAGGTAGGCTAAAAGTTAACCAAACTAAGAGGGAAGCAAGTTCGAAACAGCTGAAAAAGAACTCGGAGGATGAGAAAGATAATGAACAAAATAAAGTCCCCAAACTGGAAACAGCTTATTCTTGGAAACCCCAGGGTACATGTAAACAGAGTGCAGGGAAAACAAGTTAGTTAGGGCCATCTTGCTTGACCTCCAGAAGTTTGACCTTCCAGGGCAATCTGTGGCTTAGATACAAGGAACACACTACAGAAAAACTATATTGGATGGAAACAATACTGGAAATAAGAGTCCATCTAGAGCTTTTTGGCCTGGATGGATTTTTACTGATGGGGAATAGAGAAGAATCCACTGGAATGGAGGTAAATTAAAATCCACACGAGGCATGAAAGAACTAAAGTCAGCTCAGTGGCAGGTAGAGAGGGATTTGAGTAGCACCATAGATTAGAGACAGCCTCTGAGTATGGATGCAAGATGGAAAATTCAGGGCGGGGTCTTCTTGATCTCCACAAGCTTCAAAGCTACAGCGCTTTTCAATATTCTTTGTCTGAATTGTTCTATTTGCCAAGGACTTAGCTCAATTGACACAGCTTGCCTAGTTTACAGAGTCCTGGATTCAGTCCCCTGGGCACCTTGTAAAACTGGGTGTGGTAACTTACACCAATGACCCCAGCACTGTGAAGGTGAAGGCAAAGAGTGTCAACAACTGGAGGCCACCTCCATCTGTCTAGTGATTTCAAGGCATGTAAGAGACCCTATGTCAAATACATTGATTAAAAAAAAAAATCTACTTTATTATTTCCAAAATTGTTTCTTTTCATTCTGGTTTTACATTGTGTTTGCTCCAGTCCACACTTTGAATGTTTCCTTTCCCTGGGCCTCTGAAACACTGCTTTGTTTACTGTGAGTAGAAAACCCTTTTGAAGTCCTAAACTCTGACTCTATGTGAGATTAATAATCAAAGATGCTCTCAATGTGTAAACACTGTGGGATTTAAGCAGATAAGCAACAGTCTAGTCCTGGGGCATATAACACACCTGCTCATTGTCACAAGCAGTCTGGAAATAAAACCAGTTTGTCCTCTAGAGCTAGGCCTTTGAACTTGAGCATTCTTTTTCTTCCGGTATTTAGCACTTGGAGAACAGTACCTCCTTACATTTTGCCCCCTAGGCACCTACTTGCCTCACCCTAATCCGGGCTCAGTTTAACATGTCTTCAGATACTCTGTAGGAATACAAGGCATGGATTGTATTGGGAAAAGAGTATTACTAAGAGAGTGACCTGAGTTTCCCACTCTGTGTGTGCGAATAATATATCTGATGAATCTGAAACACAGAGATAAGGAGAATAGAGCCCTTGGCAGCTGCACTGTGAATAATGTCCTGCACTGTCCTACTGTTAGAACTTGATATCACAGCTGTGGGTGTTGGTTGTAAGGTCCCCAAAAGGAATTCCAAGGCTTTGTCTCCACTCATTGCCTTTTAGAATGAGCGCTCTAAGGCCTGAGTCACTGTTGAAGTAGTTTCTGTCATGGCTTGTATGCCATTATGAGGATCAGCCGGTCTACGTCTTGAAGGGTAGACCATTTGTTGTCGCGTTGAAAACTTACTCCCTAGTAAATCCTTAATTCTACAGCACTATGGTCTTTGTCTTTGTTTCTTATGTGAAATGTTGAGTGATGCAATGTTGTTGTTTCGTGTTTCTCTTATGCTGGATCTTAGGGTATGTGTGGTCTTCAATAAATACATGCAAATTATATAACTACCAGAGCCTGTCAGCTGTCATCTCATATAGACCTTCACTTCTGGAATAAAAAATCTGGCCCAGAATTAAAGAAAGGTAAGAATAAACCCCAAAGTCTTTTTACTAAAAGGAGATTCAGGGTGGGGAGAGGGGAGTGAGGGCAGGTGGGGGCACACCCTTGTGGAAGCAGGAGGGGGGATGGGATAGGGGGTTCCTGGGTGGTGGGGAAAATGGGGTGAGGGGATAAAATCTGAAATGTAAACATAATATCTATCTATCTATCTATCTATCTATCTATATGTGTGTGTGTGTGTGTGTATATACATATAAATTTTTTTTATATTTTATTTTATCAATGTTTTGTCTGTATGTATGTCGATGTACTATTTATATATCTGGTACTCAGAGAAGCAAAAGGAGGGCATCTGCATCTGGAGTTTGAAACAGCTGTGATCTGTCATATAGGCACTGGGAACTTAACTCAGGGTCTCTGAAAGAGAAACCAGTGCCGTTAACTGCTGAGTCATCTCTCTAGACCCTGTCCTAGTTAGCTGTAAATGGCAATTCGATTTTTGCTTAGAGTATCCCATGAGAGATTGCACATCTTTCTGTGTGGTGATGGCCTAAATTGTTCACTGATGTTAAAGAGGCTAGCCTACTGTGGGTGGTGCCATTCCCTGGGCACATGAGTCTGGGCTGTATAAGAAAGCTAGGGAAGCACGTGCTTATGAGCAAGTTAATAGTCAGTATCCTCAGAGGTTCCTCTAGTAACTCTTTGACTATGAATAGAGTTTTTGGTCAGAGGCAATGTGTGTGGAAGAAGAAACAGCCTGCCCCCAACTTTCTGCTTGAGTTCTTGCTCTGACTCCTTTCAACAATGGAGTGTGACCCTGAAGTATAGCCAACTGAACTTTCCTCCTGGAAGTTCCTTTTTTTTTTGTCATTGTGTTGGCCACAGCAATAAAATAAAAATGGAACTGAAGGAATGTATGATACCATAGTACACTGCCTGCTTTACAAGAAACACATGCATACCTGGGCACATGCATACATGCACACCTCTTTTTATGTGTCTGTACTTGCTTATGAACATCTACTGAGGCTTGGGCAGAGAGTAAATGTATTCCATGTGTTCAATTGACCTTTAAATGACTTGGGAGTTAGGGATGCCAACTGCTTAAAGTAGCAGCAAATTTAATTATAACCTCTGCCTCCCTGGAACTTGAGTGCTTTTAACCAAAATCTTTATTTACAACAACAACAACAACAACAACAACAACGACAACGACAACGACAACGACAACGACAACGACAACACCAACAAACCAGTCTGTGACTAGGCATAGCGCCTGCCTGAACATAGTGCAACATCTGTGAGAAATTGCTTTTTGCTGTGATTTGCAGTTTCTTGGGAGAAAAGTGGCCCGTGTGGAGGCAATTTATGTCACAGGGTGTTTGCAGTGTACACGCATGCCACATGCTGCCTCTGCAATAGCAACAAGAGGAAACAGACATGATCACACTGGTATAGTGGATGCTGTAGTCAGTTTTATTTTGCTGTGATTTATGCTACACCTTTACTTCCATTTACATTTCTTTGATTGTGATGGTGCCTTATTTCTATAGGTGGGTTGTGATGGCTATTCTTGGTTGTCATCATGAGTCTATCTGGAACTAACTAAAACCGAAGGGGCTGAGTAAACTTGTGAGGAAGTTTTTTCAGTTAAATCATTTGAAGTGGTCGACTCACCTTTAATCTGGATCTTTGAGGTAGGAGAATCCATCTTTTATCTGGGATACTACTTCTAGTAGCAACCTACATAAAAGACATGGGAAAAGGAATCTCTTTGTCTTTGCCTGCTTGCCTTCACTCTTGGTGGTAAGTTCATTCCTTACTGAGGATTAGAGTCTGATTCTTCAGGATTCTGGCATATACTGAAGACCAGTGAAGACTTCTAGACTTTTGGATTAAACAACTGCCTACTGAATTCTTGGACTTTCCATTGATAGACAGTCATTGTTAGATTAGCTCGTCCTCAGCCTGTAATATACATAGTGAGAGCTCTGACTAGAGTGGTTAGTGGATTTTCACTTTTTATGATAGATCAATATAAATTGTATGGCAATGGTGATAAAGTAGATTTTGTCTATATAGTATTTTTTATGCTGTATGTTTTGTTTCCTTTTTTTCAGTGTTTCAAAGATGTGCAATTCATCTGTCAGCTTTTTTAAATTATAGGAGATCTCCCATATTAAAACAATAGTTCTAAAGCATCTAAGTAAAATTGTGGCATTCAAATTCATGTAGTTCATAGTTAACTAAAATATAAAGTACACACACACACACACACACACACACACACACACACACACATGAGTTTAAAAATTTTGTAAAAAACAGGAAGTCCAACTTTCTGAACCATAAAAGGAATTCACAAGTCCTCCAAACATTTCTCTTCTGTTTGTCTTCTATGTCCCAAAGTCAGTCCTCTTTATGTCTATGAAATGCCTGTGGCACTCCTCACTGAAGCATAGTGGGAAGGGTATGGTATAAAATATATATAGCTTCAGTAGAAGACGAAACATCTTTCAGAAACAGGTCGACTTTCTCTGGCATCTCAATGTTTGAATTGGATGTCAAGCCCAAGTCTGATCCAATTCCCATAACCAATGAGATGAGATATGGAGATGAACAAAAACGAGTCCCTGGAGCTAGTGAGTTATTGGGTGGGACTCTGTGTCAGCTTTTCCAGAAGCATTTAGGCTGCACAGAGCAAGCAAAAGTCAGATTCTATTACCAAGAGGCAGGTTAACTGAATCCTGGGTAGCTCAGCTGAGCAAATGTCTCCATCCCCTGTTTTTAGAAATGAACCTCCATGCATCACAATAAATAGAATTCTCATAATTGAAGATTCCCATTATTGGTTTCCTTCCTGCAACCATATTTTGACAGACCCTGTCTACTAAGAAACCAAGAATATCATTATAACTAATTTGGTCATGCATTTTCATGCATGAGAAACTGGTATTATCACAATAAGTTTATGTAATTCCAGCCTAAAGCAATAAAGTCGATGGTGGAGATAGCCTGGAAGACCTTATTGAAAATAGATTCACTGTTGCAATTAGAATTATTGAAAAATGAGAAATAACACATGGTTTATAGGACTCACTGGGGCTGCTTAGAAAGCACCTTGGTGCCAGTGTCTTCTTAGGTCAGAGTTGCCAGCTTGTATAGAAAGAATATCAGGATGAATAATCCACTGCACCGACAGCTGAAAGATGGTCTATCTTACTTCTCACCTCACTGTTTTCTCTTCTACTTTCTTCTTCAGTTTCATTTTTTTCAATTGACACTCTCTCACTGATGAAGACCCACTGCTGGAGAAAGTATCTGGGGACCTTAAGTACCCCTTAACTCTTCCTCCCCATCTCACAAGTACAAGTGTGTGTGTCCCCCCATCTCATGAGTGCAAGTGTGTGTGTGTGTGTGTGTGTGTGTGTGAGAGAGAGAGAGAGAGAGAGAGAGAGAGAGAGAGAGAGAGACAGGTCTAGGTTATCATTCAGGGTATTTATTAGCAGCTCTCTGACTAGTGAAATTTAGTGAGGTGAAAACGTATTCCTTTTATTTTTTTATGTGAAAATCTTTATTGAATATTTTATTTACATTTCAGATACCATCCCCTTTCCCCATTTCCCTTCCCTAGAAAACTCCTATCCCATCCCTACTTCTCCTTTTTTTTCTTTTATACTATTTTTTTTAAAATGTTAATCAAAGGCTTTATAAGTTTGGTAATGCTCAATATCAGTCAGAAGTGTAACCCAATACCCAACCTAGATATATCAACTATTTTTGACTGGTGGGGACACGAAAACGTCCACCTCAGTGTCCCCCCCTTTTGTCACCTAGCTCCTCCTCTCCTTCTCCTCTCCTTACTCCTTATCTTCCTCTCCTTATTCCTCCCACCTTAGCTCCTCCTACATATCACCAGTCCTGTTAAAATAAAACTATTTTCTTAGAATACAGTTAGAGCATAACTATACCAACTTGTATCAGTAACGTACAAGATAGACCTAATATCCAGTCCATCATTTTGTTGACTAAACAGAACCTCCTAGCTAAAAGACTGTCCCTCCTAACTAGAAGACTTAATTCTGAACCTGGCTCTTTTTCTTGGCTTTAGAATGAATGTCAGCTGAAAACCATCCTCTCAAACTTTTTTTCTCAAAGTAAATAGCCAGGATTGGCTATGAGACTATAAGTCTTCAAACCCGTCAGAAATCCAGAATGATTGAGCTAACTGAAATTATGGGAAGCACCAAGCATAGCTTCTAAAACTTAGTCAATTTATAGAGACCACTGAGCACCTAGACAGTCCCAATACTACAAAACGTTGGAGCATTCAATCTTCAGCCTTCTGGCCCAGGATCATCTGACAGACCAAGCGATGCAGAATTATTACGGGCTGATTACTCTGTCTTGGCAGATATAATCAGTCAACTATTCCGCAAGTGTTTTCCTTTTCTGGACAGTGATTTGTCTGTAGATGAAAAGAGGCAATTCTTGCCTAGTGGCTGTCTCACCACAACTGGAGTAACTCCAAGGATGCTCAATTTCTTCTTAGAATCCAAGACAGGAAGCTGGCAGGAGCATACAGGTCTCTAATCAAAATGGACATTAATACAGAAATGTTTGTAATGTCAGTTCTGTGGACTTCTGATGTTTTGAAAGTCAACTATCCATGTAAGGTAATCTGGACTGTTGTCTCTTAACTCCTCTCAGCTATTTCTGAAGAAAATATAGAAAACACCCTAACAATAAACTCAAAGCCATAAATTTGCTGTAGTCCCTTAACTCACAGGCTAACCATCTCAAATCAGTTTAAAAAGTTAAAGAAGGACTGGGTCTAAGCCTTGTATTCCTAAGTGTGTTATATAGGCACAATGCCTATGACAGTAACAATATTAATCTCACTTTATATCAATAAGAAGCTCATACCAATGAAAACTTAAATTAGAAATCAAAGTAAATTTTGTACCATTTAAGAAATTATAACTTCATCTTAACAACAATTATACATATTTCTATGGATAGGTTATGGCTATGCAATAAATCCTAGCTAATCCTCCCTGTTCCAACAAAACCACAACTTTTCCCTAGGAAGACAGCCCAATATTAAACACCTCAGTCCCCAACCTAGGGAATAGGGGCACTGACTCTTCATTAACTTCGTCAAGGTGATTATGGGTGTTGAGATATTAGAAGAGGGGCAGGGGGAAGAGTACATTGATGAGTCTCTGACACTGTGTCTTCACTGCATCCAGATGCAATTCTAGGACATCAGAGGTTTGAGCAGGTCTGCTAATCTTACTTGATGAGTAGATACACTGAGGCTGTGTATTCTGCAATATCAATTCCCAAAACAAATTTTAGTATCAAGATAATTTTTTGTTTGAATTCTGGAATCTAGTCTTCTGGTGGCCTGCTTCTGTCATGTCTAATCCATATAATTCTGGGAGTTTCTATGAGGGTCTACTCCCACCATCCTCCCATTTTCACCTCCCTGCTCTCAAATTCCCCAACACTAGTGAATCCAAACTTTCAGGCACCAAGGCCTTCCACTTCCACTGATACCTAACCCCTCACCCCATCTCCCCTTCTCCAATTACTATGAGGGTGTACTCCCACCATCCTCCCATTCCTGCCTTCTGCTCTTGAAATTCCCCAACACTAGGAAATTGAAACTTTCAGGCACCAAGGCTGAAAGTTCCACTTCCACTGATGCCTGGCAAGGCCACCCTCAACTACCTTTACAGGTGGAGCCATGAGTCCCCCCCTTTGTGTTCTCAGGCTAGAGATTGTAGAATGGCTACTCCAGCTTGTTTCTTAGGACCATTTGCTTGAAAAATTGTTTTCCAGCCTTTTACTCTAAGGTAGGGTTTGTCTTCGTCACTGAGGCAGGTTTCCTGTATGCAGCAAAATGCTGGGCCCTATTTATGTATCCAGTCCATTGGCCTATGTCTTTTAATTGGGGAATTGAGTCCATTGATGTTAAGAGATGTTAGGGAACAGTGATTGTTGCTTCTTGTTATTTTTGTTATTAGAGGTGAAATTATCTTTGTGTGGCTATCTTCTTTTGGATTTGTTGGAAGAGGATTACTTTTTTTTGCTCTTTCTAGGGTATAATTTCCCTCCTTGTATTGACGCTTTCCTGCTATTATCCTTTGTAATGCTGGGTTTGTGGAAAGATACTGTGTAAATTTGGTTTTGTCTTGGAATATATTGATTTCTCCATCTATGGTAATTGAGAGTTTTGCTGGGTATAGTAGCCTGGGCTGGCATTTGTGTTCTCTTAGGGTCTGTATGACGTCTGTCCAGCATCTTTTAGCTTTTATAGTATCTGGTGAGAAGTCTGGTGTAATTCTGCTAGGTCTGCCTTTATATGTTACTTGGCCTTTTTCTCTTACTGCATTTAATATTCTTTCTTTGTTTAGTGCATTTGGTGTTTTGATTATTATGTGATGGGAGGTATTTCTTTTCTGGTCTAGTCTATTTGGCATTCTATAGGCTTCTTGTATGTTTATGGGCATCTCGTTCTTTAGATTAGGGAAGTTTTCTTTTATAATTTTGTTGAAGGTATTTATTGGCCCTTTAAGTTGGGAATATTCACTTTCATCTATACCCATTATCCTTAGGTTTGGTCTCCTTATTGTGTCCTGGATTTCCTGGATATTTTGTGTTAAGAACTTTTTGCATTTTGCATTTTCTTTGACAGTTGTGTCAATATTTTCTATGGTATCTTCTGCACCTGAGATTCTCTCTTCTGTCTCTTGTATTCTGTTGGTGATGCTTGTGTCTATGACTCCTGATTTCTTTCCTAGGTTTTCTATCTCCAGGGTAGTCTCCCTTTGTGATTTCTTGATTGTTTCTACTTCCATTTTTATGTCCTGGATGTTTTTGTTCAATTCCTTCACCTGTTTGGTTGTGTTCTCTTGTAATTCTTTAAGGGATTTTTTGTGTTTCCTCTTTAAAGGCTGCTACCTGTTTACCTGTGTTCTCCTCAAATTCTTTGAGAGTGTTATTTATGTCCTTCTTAAAGTCCTCTATCATCATCATTAGAAGTGATTTTAAATCCGAATCTTGCTTTCCTAGTACTATGGGGAATTCAGGACTTTCTTGTGTGGGAGAACTAGGTTCTAATGATGCCAAGTACCGTGGGTTGCTGATGCTTATGTTCTTGCGCTTGC
Organism: Rhabdomys pumilio; assembly: GCA_030674055.1. NCBI lineage: Eukaryota > Metazoa > Chordata > Mammalia > Rodentia > Muridae > Rhabdomys > Rhabdomys pumilio. The sequence goes on along the minus strand of JANHMN010000007.1, from coordinate 36,956,758 downwards.
TTTTTGCCATCTTGTTGTACTTAATGCTACCTGCCCTGTCTCTGACTGGAGTCTGTCTTTCCTATTATCTTTGCTTTATCAGAACTGTGTTGGGTGGGTGTTGCTACTGGGGTAAGAACTGAGGCCCCAAATCTTCTCAGGCCAGAGTGACTTTCTGGGTCCTAGTGGGTTCCAGTTACTCCTTGTTTGAGGCAGGTATTGCTGTCTGCTTACCTAAGGTAATGCCAGGGTAAGAGCAGCTGGGAGCCCCGCTTCCTCTGGATTTTTAGATATTGGGGGCAGAGCTGCTGCCCAGGATCTGCTCAGTGCTCAGGCCCAGCCTGGAAGGAGCCAGTGCTCTGGGTCAGGAGTGACTTCCTGGGTCATTGTGGGTCCCAGTTACTTCCTGTTTGGGGCAGGTGTTGTTGTCTGCTTACCTAAGATAATGCCAGGGTTAGAGCACCTGGGACCCCCCCCCCCACTTCCTCTGGATTCTTAGAGATTGGGGGCAGAGCTTCAGCCCGGGATATGCTCAGTGCTCAGGCTCATACCAGAAGGCTTAAAATTTATTTAAATTTGTTTTAACTTTAACTGGTAGAGAATTTATAGCTCTGCTATGATCTGAATGTAAAGTGTCCCCCACAGGTCAACATGCTTGAATGCCTGGTCCCAAGAGAGTGCTCCTGTTTTGGAAGGGTTTAGAAACTTCTAGACATAGAATGTACCCAACAGTGTAGGGATATAGGGGACAAGGCTCAAGGGTTATGAAGCCTTGCCAGCTCAGGCTCCAGCTAGATTTCTGTCTGGTCATTAATGTATAGAAATAAGTATAAAGTATCCTGATAGCCCATGTCCTCTCCAACCAAGCTGTCATAATGACTGTATCCCTGTATTTCATGAAACAAAATCAACCGTTCTCCCACTAAGTTGATTCTTCTAGGTGTTGGGGCACAGCAATCAGAAAAGAAATGCACAAGTTTTTAGTATTTCCCAGGGGACAGAGTGAGTTTAGTTACTGATAATACAAGTAACTGATTTGCCTTCAGTCTGGAAGGTAGGCAGTGGTTGGTGGCTCTTTTGAGCAGAAGGGGGGACAGCAGGATCCCAGAAAGATTAATGTGAGACTGTGATTCAGTCAATGGCTTAGCATTGTAGCCCAGTGTTGGAGCGTGTGCAAGGGCTGAGTTTGCACTATAAAAATTCAAACAAAGCAAAGCAAAACAAAACAAAATTTAAATTCCACATCCCAAACTATTGGGCTGTTGTGGGCTCAGAGTGTGGATACCTTGTTATTAACCAGAAGGGAAAAAAACTGGAGGTAGAGAACAGGGTCATTTAAAAAAAATGGTCTTCATAAAGCTCAAATCTTGAAGTGAGGTGGAGGGGACCTAAAAGTCAGTAAACTTCAGTTACTGTTTCTGGATGAAATAATGGAGCTTGAATTCTTTCCTTGTAAAGAAAGCAGAGTCCTGCTTGCTGGCTTGCTCCATTTCTGCTTCCCATTCACCAACTGTTACATTCATTGTGGAGAATGCTTTTCAAGCTCTTGTATAGATTCCCTTAATTAGTGAATCCATTTGCTTGACATATATATATATATATATATATATATATATATATATATATATTCATTTAATTCTTTTGAATAGGAAAACTCTAAATTTTTTCTCAGACATTTCAGCTATCTCTGTAGTATTGGATTCCATTCCAGGGGTTGGTGCTGGGGTATGGATTGAGGTTGTGCCATATGTTTGGTGCTGCATTGTTTTATTTTACACATCCATTGACATGGGTTTGTTTTAAACTCCTCTTCTTCCAAGGCTATGGGACATTGTGCTTTCTGTAACTCTCCATAGAGAAATGTCTGCATGAAATTTAGCTAGGGGTCTTGGTAAAACTTGATGTTGATTACTGCATGAATAGTTGAAGTAATTTTGTCTTGTCTTTGTGTGAATTGGACCAATGGAAAGATATTCCATGTTCTGTGATTGACAGAATTAATATTGTGAAAATGGCTACACTACCAAAATTGAGTTATGAATTTCATGTAGTACCTATAAAAATTCCAATATCATATTTCACAAGTTCAGAAAAACAATACAAGGATTCATATGGAGCCAAAAATAGAACAATGGATAGCCAAAGCTGTTCTAATTAGTAAGGACATTAAGGGAGATATTACCCAACATTAAATTATACTTACAGAGCTGTAGTTATAAAAATAGACAAGAAGATCAATACTATAGAGCACCAGAAAATACAATAACAAAGCTATGCCTGCTTAATATTTGAAAAAGAGGCAAAGACACATATTAAAAAAAGCCTCTTTTACACACACTGCTACAAAGCAAGGTCTCTGCCTGCAGGAGAATGTCATAGATTCTTATATCTTACCTTGTACAAAAACTAATTCAAAATGGATCAAAGACCTTAATTTAAAACCTGAAACTTAAATATAGGGGACACCTTTCAAGATACTAGCTAAGGAAAGAGATTTCTGAATAGAACATCAATGGCACAAGAGCCAACTCTGAGTATCAACAGATGGGATGACATGAAAATCCGAAGTTTCTGTACAGCAAATCATCAGGGTTAATAGTCAGCCCACATAGTGAGAGAATATCTCTAGCACCCACTATACATCGAATAAGGGGCTAATGTCTAGAATTTAAATATTGTAGAAACTAACTACCAAGAAAATAAAACTGCAAACCAATAAATTAAAAAATGAACTGAACAGATATTTGGTTTTTTTTCAAAGAAACACAAGTGGCCAATAATTATAAAAATGTTCAATATTCCTAGCTATCAAGGAAAGAAAAATTAAAAATACTTCAACACACTACCCTACTCCAGTCAGTATAGCTGCCATAAAAACATCTAACAATAAATGTTAAAGAGGATGTGGAGATAAAAGAACCGTTTATTACTCACTACTGGTGGGGATGAAAAATTAATACAGATGATGAATAAATCAATTTGAAAACTTCTAAAAAAATTCAAAATAGAAGTACTGTAAGAGCCTGCTATTTTATTCCTGAGCATACAGAGTACTGCATGCCCTACCATAGAGATATTTGCACTCCATATCTATTTCTGCTGTATTCATTATAGCAAAGAATTAGACTAATTGTCCATATATAGATGAATGAATAATGAGAATGTTATATATAGTGACTTTAGAGTGAATATTATTCATACATATGTAAATACTATTCAGTGCTAAAGAAAAACATAATCACAAAAACTGCAGGAAAATGGATGGACTTAGCATGTATAATATTGAAGGAGGTCACATAATCTCAGAAAGGAAAAAAAAGTATGTTCTATCTCATATGCAAAATCTAGGCAATAACATTTGTATATGTATATAAACGAATACACATGTGGGTGCAGTCTAAAGTGGAGAAGAAGAAAGCTTACATAACACAAAGGGATGAAGAAGACAGGCAATGGACAGGAGCTGTGGAAGGGGCTAGAAAGCTGATGGCTTTTCTAGTCCTAAGTCTGTTATGGGTTTTCATTTTGTGCTTTAGGTAAGTCCATAAGTATATTAGACAGTGTAAAGCCCAAAGAGAAACCCCAGAGCTTCTGCTTCAAATGGCTACTCTAACTGTACAGAAGTTCATTGAGTTATATAATCTTTGGGTGTGGTTAATTTCAATGTGTGATTTGTTTTTATTTTTTTATATCATTTCTATAACAAAGAATGAAGGTAAAAACAAAAGTAGAGAGTACAGGAAGCAAGCAATTCCTTTTTCTCTGAGATGTGGCTGAAAATTCATGTGTTAAAGACAGCCATAGCTCAGAAATCACTAGTGAAGTCCCTAAAGGCAAGAAGGATAGAGAAGCTGTGGGTAGCAATGGAAGGTACTCATAGACAGGCAGGAAGAAAGTGCTACAATATCTAAGGTGTGTGTGTGTGTGTGTGTGTGTGTGTGTGTGTGTGTGTGTG
>JANHMN010000007.1:36937150-36949353 GCA_030674055.1 Rhabdomys pumilio | reverse complement strand
CTCTCCTCTCCTCTCCTCTCCTCTCCTCTCCTCTCCTCTCCTCTCCTCTCCTCTCCTCTCCTCTCCTCTTTTTCCCCTCCCCTCCCCTCCCCTCCCCTCCCCTCCTCTCTCCTCTCCTCTCCTTTCCGTTCCCTGCCCCTTATCCTCTTCTCCCCCAGATCCACTCCTCCTCCATTTCCTTCTGAAAAAGATCAGACCTGCCAGGGATATCAACCACACATGGCATATCAAGTTGCAATAAGACTAGACACCTCACCTCATATTAAGTGTGGACAAGGCAAGCCAATAGGAGGAAAAGGATCACAAGAGTAGGCAAGAGTCAAAGACAGTCCTCACTTCCACTTTTAGGAGTCCCACAAGACTAAGCTACACAACCATAATATATATGCAGAGGGCTTAAGTCAGAGTCACGAAGGCTCTCTGGTTGTTATTTCAGTCTCGATGAGCTTCTGTGAGCCTGCTTAGTTGATTCTGTGAGTTTACAATGAAGAAATCTTAACAGCCACCACAGTGCAAATATATATGTGGCCACAGAAGTGTGTGGTGAAACCCTGAGTTAAACAAAGGAAAAGTGTTTCTTGTACTTTTCGACGATGCTGATGCCAAGCTTAAGCAACTAAAATGTGTTCTCTGATTGTCCCAGAGGCTAGCAATAGCCATTTGAAGATGAAATTAACTAAGTTGTACTGGGGTAGAGTATGGCTCTGATCAGGTAGTACCTTATGTCCACATACAAAGAAGGAAGTTTGGACACAGAAAGGGACATGTGAGAACACCATGTGACAATAACTATGGAAATTGGAGTGACATAGCTGTAAGTGAAGAAATCTCAAGATTCAGTGTCCATAACCAGGGGACACCGAGAACAAGCCAGAAAGGCTTGTGTAGTTACAGTCCTAGTAGCAGCAGGACTCTGTTGACCCCTTGAGTTTGAGCAACTCTTTTTTTTAAAAATTTTTTTTATTGGATATTTTATTTACATTTCAGATGTAATCTCCTTTCCCCATTTCCTCCCCACCCAGGAACTCCTATCCCATCCCCCCTCCTCCTGTTTTTATGAGGATATGCCCCACCCACTCTCCCACTCCCACCACCCCACCCACGGTTTCCCCCACACTGGGGCATCCAGCCTTTACTGGACCAAGAACTTCCTCACCTACCTATGCCTGACAATGTCGTCCTCCCCTACATATACAGCTGGGGCCATGGGTCTCTCCCTATGTGCTCCCAGGCTGGTGGTTTAGACCTTGGAAGCTCTGGTTGGTTGGTATTGTTAAAAGAAGATATAGAGGTCAGATTTCTATGATTTCTCCTCATTGCATGGGACTTCCTTACAGAACTAAGACAAAACAGAAACAAGGCAGTCAATGAAATAATTTCTGACTGTATAAAGCCTGTATAACTGCCCATCAGTTACCATGAGGAGTTATGTGGAAGCCTGGAAAGCTACACAGGACACCAGAATCAGTGTCATTTCACCTTAAAGCTTCAAGAATGAGAAGGGGGCAATTTGAATGGAGGGGGTCATTTTCTAGGAAGAGTGACAGAGGACAGGCTTATCTCTGCACAGACTAGGCTTCTTTGGTCTCTAGCTGTTAATTCCAGACCTGCAAAGGAGAACAGGAGCCTCTGCTGCTCTTGCTATTACTGCCATATGCAAGACATCTCCATGGGAGGACGAGTGCTGTGATATAAAGGGCCTTTGAAAGGATATCTGAGAATCCTTTGGTCAATAGGGATTCAGTGCCACATCTCCACTGAATTGTCTTTACTTCTAGATAATTTCCAACTGGTCAGGTGAGTTATATCCCTCTCTCAGGGCAAAGGAAATGATATTTGTTTCTTTCCTTTTTGGAAGGGAGGCCCACGAGCTCAGGGAGTAGGTGTCATTTCTTTGGAATAGAGTGAGTAGGATAGGTTTTAGAAGCACCAAGCATTGTGGTTATGATGATGGGCTCTGGAGCCAGGCTTCGTAGATGCAGGACCCACATGTACTTCTTCCTATCTTGGTGAATTTGGCAAATTATTTAATCCCCCCTTCTTAAACCGTCATATTTTGTGTATGTGGGTGCTTTGCCTACAGATGTGATTTATGGTTCGAAGCCTCTGATTGATTGACAGCCTGGCTACTAAGATTGCCTGAAACTTTGTTAGTTTAGTGTCTTTGGACAGGGATGTTATACCCAGAGACCACTCAACATCTCTGGTTACTGCACAACCATCCCAAGGCCAACCTGGTCAGCATTCCAGCAGAGATGGACAAGAACTCAAAAGACCCACCCCTAGCTGAAGTACTACATGTAGTCGGAAGCTTCAAAGATAGGGAAAATCAATTTTCTTCAGAAGATAAGCCACCTGAAAGGTTGCCCTTGTATACCACACACACGCACACACACACACACACACACATACATATGTATGTCATATATATATATATATATATATATATATATATATATATATATATGAGACATTGATTAGACTCGGTAGGAGCTGTATATGATATACATCTATATCTATATATTATATACAGAAGAAGAGAACATGAGTTTAAGAGGAATATAGTAGTGCCATGGGTAAAGTTGGATATGAGCAAAATACATTGTACTTTACTATGATTTTTAAAAAATAAATAAAAACCATTTTTAAAAGAAACTATTCTTAGCTTAGGTTGTAGTTATTTAATGTAAGCTAGATTTCAATTCACTTTATTACAAAAGAGAGCTTTGGGTGAAATTTTATTGATTTCAAGTCTTCCTTCTTAGTTAGCCTATTAGTTTTGAAAGCTAACTGAAACCTTGGCATCGCTACCTGGTCACCACTCTAATAAGCTTGTTTGGTTTCAATGTTAGCTTCAGAATTCACAGTGTCAAATTAATTAGGTTATTTTTATATCTGAAAAATTTTACGTTTATTTATCTTATGTATATGAGTATTTTGCCTGCGTGAGGGTATGTGCACCAACTACATGCATGCCTGGTGCCCAGAGGTAATAAGAGGGCATTTGGATCCCCTCAGAACTGGAGTTACAGAAGTTTGTGAGCAACCATGTGGATGCTGGGAATTTAACCCCATCTTCTACAAGAACAACAAGTGCTATTAACCAATGAATCATCTCCACCACTCCTCTGTGCTCTCCTTCCAACATTTTTACTATTGTAACCACAATGAGGCCACTTGGTGTGCCAAGGATACTATATTTGAGACTCTTGAGTGGATATATCCTATTGGGAAGAACATTATGGTAGACGTTAGGAAATTGTGATAAGAAATTAAAGTACTCTCCTTAAAGAGAATACTTATGAAAAAACTTATCAAACTCAACCAATTAAAAATTTAGGCAATAAATACAGTCCATCAGTATGAAAGTCCATCTGGTCTTGGTGTTTGGGGCATGATGGCAGTTAAGACTCAGAATCACTACAAAATTCTCTTATTAAAAAAATTATCTATTTTTGTAGTTACTCTGGCAATACAGCTGTAGTCCACCTAGAGAACTCCTAAAAATACAGTCTGAAACTTGTTTATTCCAAAAATACCTTCTTTAAATTTTTTTGTTATTTTATGTGTATGAATGTTTGGCCTGCTTATTTGTCAGTATATCATATGTGTCCTTGATGTCCATGGAGGCCAAAAGAGGACATCAGATCCCCCCGGAACTGGAGTTACAAAGCAATTATGAACTGCCATGTGAGTGCTCGGAATTAGTACCTTTAAGGACTAAGCAGTTTCTTCAGCCCCAAAAGACTCTTTCAGAGTTTAGTTAGATTTAACTGAGTTGCTTTTATTTAATCCTTCCCTAGACTCTGTCTAGTAAAAAATTGTTTAAATAATGTGAAAGATCTCAAAACACAAGTCTATGGAGCTCAAATTTGATAGAAAACTCACCCATGACCCCATATGCTACAAATATCAATGGGTCGGATGGGTCCTTCAGAACTGTATCTGGTGTATTTGGTGTTCCTGGGCTTCCTGTTTATGTACTTCAGACTTCACCTCTCATGACAAGCTATTAAGAGGGAAACTTTAGACAAATCAATTTTAGCAGACTTTATTTGAGCAAAGAAATAATTTATAAATTGGGTCATTCTCCAATCCAGTTAAGATTCAAAAACTCCACTTAGTGATGTGAATAGTCGGTATTTAAAGACAGAAAAAGCAAGTGATATGCACAAATAGCCTAGTAACACTCAACATTTGCTTGATTTGGGCATGTCTGAGTAGTTAGCAGCCTGTGACTACAATCCTGACCGCTATGATTGTCCAAGCCTCAGGTACTTGTTATAAGTACACACTCCTTCCTTAGAGAGCTTGCATCTATTTATATTAAATAAGGTTACAATTTTCTATGTATATGAACAGTTTCTGCATATACAAAGTGCATAACATTCTGCACTTTGTAGAATGGGGGATAATTATAACATGCACTACAGAACAGTAATGCATTGTAAGTGTTCTGTGCTAATATGTCTTCTAGGTAAAATCACATTTAGGAGCAGGGACAGAAAAATTACTGAGGGTCACCCATTACCGAACTCTATAGATAACTTGGTATAAGTACACAATTAGTTTTGTAAGTGTACAGTGGGTGTCTTAGTTAGGGTTTTACTGCTGTGAACAGACCCCATGACCAAGGCAACTCTTAAAAGTACAATATTTAATTGGGGATAGCTTACAGGTTCAGAGGGTTAGTCCATTATCATCAAGACAAAAACATGGCAGCATCTAGGCAGGCATGTTGCAGGAGGAGCTGAGTGTTCTATGTCTTCATCTGAAGACTGCTAGCAGAATACTGGCTTCTAGGCAGTTAGGATGAGGGTCTTAAAGCTCACACCCACGGTGACACACCTAATCCAATAAGGCTGCACCTACTCCAACAGGGTCACATATTATAATAGTGCCACAAACTAATCATAATAGCGGGTTTCAGTCACCAACATCCAGTTTCATTGTGGATCAGGGGCTACTTTTGTCAGACTATCCTGTTCTTTTGAGTGTCTAAAGTCAGTCTATCCCGTGCCCTTCTGCACTGGACTTGGTTCTGCCTAATGTTAAAGTCTTTGTTTGTGACCCCTAACTGGCTGTTGTATGTTAACACTTTATCAATAGATTCTAGACTGGGGCACTTGGCCCATGTACTGTGGTCAATCCTCAGCCTGTTACTGAATGGCTTCTCTGTGCTTGCTTGTTAGAAGTGCTGGGTTTGAGTTTTACTTTAAATACTTCTTAGCATAACAAGGGCAGATAAAATATGCATTTCTCAGCTTCCTTAATTATAGAATATGAAGTAGCCATGTTCTTTTTACAGATGTGGTCTGGGTGAGTTTATGCAATTCGAACACTAGAATGCCTGTCCCACGGTGCTCAGAAACACTGCCACAAATGCTCCTATGAGCACCAATGCTATCTTTTTTCTTTCACTTTGGGCTTTGCTCAACCCAGCTTGACCTTGAGAGCAGAGAAACATCATGCGCTTTATGTAGGGGGAATGCTCATGCCTTGCTCTAACTATAAGTTATACACTACCCACTCCTTTGTTATTGACTCTTTCTTTGAGCAGGTGCTATGAGAAGGTGTTTCACCTTCTTCCCCACTACCGTTTCGTTGACAGATGCAGGAAGTCCAAATGTGGCTTACTCAGATCAGCATGGCCTGACTTTGAAAGCTGAGGTCAGCTTGTCACTTTTTTATTTGGAAAAAAAATCTTTGAATTTGGGATATACCTCAGTCTATGGGACCTTTGAAAGTCACAGCCACTGAGCAAAAAGGAGGGCTGCGTGAAAGTGGTATTTGGAAAAAACAATTTAGCAATTCAGTGACTTTGCTCTGAAACACCGTCATGTATGTCTTTTCACCGATTTTCAAAGCATGGTTGTCTGTGTAGGTGTGTTTGTTTTCATTCTATTGGGAGCACTGTGGGACTCCTATACTCAAAATTGAGATGTTATGAAGCTTTGGTGTGGAACAGAGGGCAGTATCAGCATCTTTGCAAGTGGGACTAATGAAGAAGCTCAGGGTCTGGCCTTCTGACTACCCTTCTCATTATATCCTGACTTGATTATATATTTTATCAGAACCATGGCCTTCCTCCCATGCCTCTTATCCCTTCTGCTTGTCTTCTGGACACTTCACTCTTTATGGTTCTAAAGAAGCGTTTAATGTTTATTATACAATGGTTTGCTCTGCAGTGCGTTGGGACTCTTGGAGGAAGGTACAATATAAATCTCATAAATAAATAATAAATAAGTGTTATAAGTGGGAGAGAAATAATGCATTTTAGGTGAGTTGTAAAGAACATGGCACGACCTATAAAATGTATTTGTTGAAGTAAAAAGATAGGGAGGGAAATGCAGACTATCATTTTACATACAGAAGTGAGGCATGCCATCATTTTATGCATAGAAAACTCACAAAGATTTTTAACCCTTCAGGAAGCGGACTCTGTGTACTCTTCTGGGCTAGATGGCAGGTAAGAAACAAAGCTGGGGGAGGCAGCTCAGTGTTCATTTCCTCTGCATGCTACAGAGGAGCTATGAGAACAACATTTAGAACCTGAGTCTATGGCTCTTGGAAGCTTGTAACTGCAGGTGATTTTTGAGAAGGCTCTTAAAGATTAAACATGATCTGTAAAACCCTGCAAGTTCTGAGCAGAGTCCAAACTACTCCATTATGGCCTCCTAATGGATCTGGGGTTTGTGGTTCTAAAGGAGGCAAAGAACTCTGCTTTATGAATGTCATTGTGAGCCTTCCATGCTGCCTTGTATCCATGTTGTACCTACTTTTGATTTAACGGTGACTTTGGCTTTATGGTTGAAGAAACAAAGGCTGATCTTGGACAATTACTGGTCTGATTTATCAAAGCTGGAGCTCTACAGTCAAGAGATTTGAAGTTATGTTTACATTTAAAAGGCAGAAGAATGAGCAGGGAAGTTATATGATAGGATTTAGGCCATGTTTATAATGGTTCTATATAGGTTGTTTCTGTCATATCAATTTTCACTTTTCTGTAACAACAACAACAAAAAAATACCTGACACAAGCAACCAAAACTGGGAAAGCTTTCTTTTGGATCATTGTTTCAGAGATATTTCAGTCTGTCCTAGTGGAGAAAGCATGGTAGCAGCAGTTATAGTGGAGATACATTCACATGGCCAGGTAGCAGAGATTGATGGATAGGAACTATGGGCTTGTATTACTTCCAAAGGCTTATCAATAGTGATTGTGATTCTACCAGCCAAGCCCCACCTCCTAAATATTCCACAGCCTTTAAAAGAACAAACTGCCAGTAGCTGGGAACTGAGAGTTCAAAACATGAGTGTGTGAGTCATGTTTCAGAGTCATGCAGTGACATCATTTCATTCTTCTGTTCTTAAACTTGAGATCTACAGAACTCTGAACTTACCTTTATTTTTCTACCATGAGACTGACAAAGACGAAAAATGCAGGTGCAGGGAAGAGTGGCTCATTAGCTGATGCAACTCACCAACCAGATGCCAGATGCAAAGAGTAGATTAGGAGACACAAACCAGGAAAAAAAAAAAAAAAGCAAGCCACTGGGTCTCTGCTTATAATGGTGGTGGGAATTCATCCTTGGGCTCAGGAGAGTGACTGGCTCTTCAGGAGGATATCAGGTTTTACTTATTGACTATGCAGCACTGAATTGCTAGATTCTTTGAGCCTCAGCTATTTTAATGGGCAAAATTGCTAATCTGATGTAGCATGAGGTCCATCGCTCTTTCTACCTGTTGCTTACTTCATTCTAAGAATAATGGAGAGTCTTACATTGTCTGCTTCTTCTCTGGGTTACTTCCTTAACCTTTTCTTCCACATGAATGTCCTTTAGCTGTGTTAGGGATTTAGTGCCATTTATGGCTAGAAAAACATAGTATTTGCACACAATGAAGTACTATGCAGTCTTCAAATAGAAACAAAATGAAAAACACTGTGTCAGCATGGGGAGAAGTGGACAACAATATACTCAATTAAAAAGGGTGGGTGTGGAAAAAGGATGCTGTATGTCCTCACCATGGTCTAAAACAACTGAACTGTTAGGGGAGGAGAACGGTGGCTGCAGATGTTAGGGATAAGGGGAGGGTGACGGTAATGGTCAATATCACGAGGACATACTTAAGCAGGAATAAGACATTTTTACACATAGCACGGCAAATGTATTTGAAAGCTGAGTGTCGTACTTTTCAAAACTGCCAAGAATATGTATTTCAAAGTTCTCATGTCAAAATGTATGTATTTAAAAGAACTGGTTTACCCATGAAGTAGTCACAGGTCATAGCATCAGATTATATAGTCCACACATATATGTAACAATAATTGTTTATTTGAAAAAGACAAAATAAAAAAGAACTAAACAGGAAAACATGATAAAAATAGAAAAGAGAAGAAATAAAAAACCCTAAAATGCAGTAAAAGAAATAAACTCCATACACACACACACACGCGCGCACACACACACACACACACACATACACACACACACACACACGTATGGTATCATTTTTGAGACTCTTTTTGAGACAAGATTTTGCTGTGTAGTTTAGGCTAGCTTAAAATTTGCTACCTTGAGATCATGGCTCTTCTGGCTCAGCCTTCTGAATGCTGCGATTGTAGATGAGGACCATAATATACTTCTTTCCTATTTTTACTTATTGTTGTTCTTTTCTTTCATATTGGTTGTTTTCATCCAGTGCCTGAAGATCCTAAGGTGAACTAATGCTGATTAATATCAGGGTGTATTCAGACTTCCTTTAAACTAGAATAGTATCGTCAACTGTCAACTGAAACTCGGTTGCCTGTAAAGTCACAGAGTTCTGTTTGTCCATTGAAGGGATCGACAGTCAATCCTCACAGAATGAAAAGTTTATATGGAAGAACTAGTTAAGATTTCAATTACAAATCACCAAATGGAAATGTTTAAAAAGTTTGTGTTTACCTCTGTGGTGCACTCTCTCCCCCTCTGTTCCCTGTCTCTGTGTCTGTCTGTCTGTCTGTCTGTCTGTCTGTCTGTCTGTCTGTCTCTGTCTCTTTCTCTGTCTCTCCCTTTCCCTTTCCCTTTCCCTCTCTCCCTTTCCCTCCCCCTCCCTCTCTCTCTCTCTCTCTCTCTCTCTCTCTCTCTCTCTCTCTCTCTCTCTTTGTCTCTTGCTTCGTTATGTATGTTAGAATCCTTCCTGGTCACATTTGTCACTCTCATGAAACATCTCTTATCATGAATTTGGGGTAAAGGTAGTATTGTCTTGTTGATGGAGGAGATGAGCCCAGCTGGCCATCAGTGACACAGATGGTCCCTGAATTAATTGTCAGGATGGGAGGCCACGTCTGCTTTCCCCTGTGCTGGCTGCCTCAGAGGTTGTCAGGCAGAAGCTTCCCAGTCTTCACAGGCTTTCTTTAGTGTCTCTACTTGAGTACTCTGTCTTAGGTTCTCTGACAATTGGTCCTAGTTTATTTTTATTTCTAGCACTACTTGAGTAAATGTGGTGTTCTATTGGGACCTTTTTAATGTAAGCTCAGTTGTGGATCTCTTATTTACTGTCATTTCAATGGAGTGTGAGAGGGAAAAGAATTAAATATGTATGTTCTACTCTGTTTTGAACTTGAAATCTTTATTAACATAAATACAGACCTTAATATAATATTCATTTATGTATATGTCTTTATTAAGATGCATTAACATATGGGAGCACCTCATAAGGGAGAAGGTATTATTCAAAATTAATGAATTGAACGAGTTCCCTCTTCTTTTTGCCATTATATTCTCCTGTGAGCACTAGGGCACCCACTTCTGACAATTCTCCAGGCCCAGGCTTTTGGGGGGATGAGGAGTACTGTAGACAGTGTATATTGTTGCCTCTCCACTAAATTTGTAATTAGACACTCGAATCCTCAGTGTGCATCTTTCATTGATGGGCTCCCTGCCTTGTAAAAGAAATCCAGAGGCCTAATTACTTCTTCCCATTCTGAATGAGGACAGCCTGAAGATCCCCACCCCTTGTACCAGGAGAAAATCCTGACTCTAGTCTGACCAAGTTGGTACCCAGGCCTCAGACTTTTAAGACACTTTGACTGTGGTGGTCTATTCCAGTAGCCTGAAGAAACTAAGATGGGAAAATACAGAATCAATGGAACTTCAGACAGCCTAGCGGTAGAAGGCAAAATGTTCAATGTGAAGAAACCCATTTGGAGGTTGTGACACTTTCTATGTCTGAAAGAGCCTACTGATCTTTGGATTTGCTTCTGGGATCAGTTACTTGGTCATTACATTTGTCATAATCTCTTACCTCCTTTATTTCTTGAATGCATAGAATCTTCATGTACCGAGTCTACCTGTTTCTTGGTTGGCTTCCTAAGGAGTACTTCGAAGTAACTATTGCCAATACTACTGGTCATATGGTATTTGTTGATAAAGCTCCATCTTTCAGCTTGTACACTCTTTTGTGTTAACAAGGATCTGAATTGAATGCTTGCTTATCATATATGTTTCCAGAAAAATTATATTCTACAAATAATATAACTGTAGAACATGTAAAATATGTAGCAAAAACTCAGTTAAATATTTGCCAGGCAAGGATCTTAAAATCTGGAATATACATTTTCATTTCCTCCCTAACATTCACAGTTTTGTTTTTGTACCAGTATAGCAATGGTTTAAAAATGGGTTTAGTTTTATTAAGATGTATATAAATAACTCCATAACACATAGCATGTTTTTTTTTTTTCTGGATAAGGCACCGTATTTTCTGCATTTTTACTCTTCCCATGTCCTCATTTCTGTGTTTATCTTTTATAGTAGTAGCAAGGATGTTATACAGAAAGCTAAATGAGAGTCAATGTATTTAACCTTGAGAAACAAGAAACAAGTCATGGTATCTCAGTAATTTATTTGAAGTATGGGTTCTACCTATTGGCCCACATTTGCTCATGAATTTTTTTGTCACCAATAAATCCTTCAGTTAAGATTTGAATTTACTTGTTTGAATGTAGTCCAGCACTGATTGGAGAAAGTATCAGTGATTTTGTCTCTTCCTAGGCTTCTCCATCTCACAGGGCTTGCTGACCAGCTATGTTCATAAATGCACAGATAACGTGATGCTGTGACCTTTATTAGAGCATCAGTAGATCCCTGGGCCAGCAGCATGGAGTGCATGCAAAAATCCCTCCTCTTATGCTCATGTCCACATTGCTCATTTTTTTTTTCTGGCTTGTGCAAACCTTTTTATCACCCCCTATTTTTTTCCATTATTTTTGTTTTCCAATTAGTTTTAAAATATATAGTCTCTTCTTAGTCTCCTTTCTTCCTTATCATCCTCTTCTGATCTCTTCAGTACATCGCCTCCACAACTATCTCTTACAAGTCTACTGTCTTCTAAGTCTTCTTATCTATCATCTGCTATTGTGAGCTCTGATGGGGTACACATTACATTTGTACCTTACCTCTACCACTCACCAGTTGTGAAATCTTGGGTAATATCTAAACTTTGGAAGCCCCACTTTCCTTGTTTGTAAAATGGGTATAGTAAGAGTGCCTATGTCAGTTAATGTAAGTATTAAATGTGTTTATGATGTTTAGTACAGTGGTCATCAAAATGTGTTCCATATATTTTGATAATCATTAGAAAACTTTGATTTATTTATTTTTTATAAGATCTGAACTTAAATAGCAGATAAAATTTGTAATCTTTTCTCAGATTGGCTCACCCCCCACTCTGTTTATTCTCTATTGGTACTTTATTCTTTAACCAAAGTGCAGCATGTGTATTTTTTTTTAATGTCATGACCTTCATGCCTCTGTACCTTTGCACATGCTGTTCTCTTTGCTTGAATGCACATCTCACTTTGGCATGAATAAAGAGATGCAGAGGACAAAGGTCCAGGTGTTCTCATTTTCAAGCTTTGGATTTTCTGCTCTGTCGCTTTCTGGTTTGTCCTCTGTGTTACTATTTCAAGAGTGTCACAGGGAACTTAGTAGTGATGGGGGCAGCTTGGTTCTGGTACTAAGAAACCCCTCAAAAATAGCATTTTTAACTACATACTGTCAATGGATTCCTTTTTTAAAAGTTACATTTTATTTATTTGGTGTGCATGCGAGCATGCCTATGTGTATGCGTGCATGCATGTATGCATCTCTCTCTCTCTCCCTCTCCCTCCCTCTCTCTCTCTCTCTCTCTCTCTCTCTCTCTCTCTCTCTCTCTCTC
>JANHMN010000007.1:36910822-36937140 GCA_030674055.1 Rhabdomys pumilio | reverse complement strand
TCTCTCTCTCTCTCTCTCTCTCTCTCTCTCTCTCTCTCTCTCTCTCTGTGTGTGTGTGTGTGTGCGTGCGTGCGTGCGTGCGTGCGTGCGCATGCAGTTTATGGAAGTCAGAGGACTACGTATAAGAGTTAGTTCTCTCTACCACGTAGATCTCAGGTATGTAACTTGAGTCATCAAACTTGAAGTCAAGTGCCTTTACCCACTATACCCTAAGGATATGCTCCCTAATAATCTATTTTAATACTATTTAGGGCAACATGGGCACCAATTCTTTTGACATGTGGGTATTTGAACATAACTCCAATTATGTTCTTCTGCCAATAGCTATTAACTATTCTGATTGGCCATATAGATATTGTCACTATGTGTTTATATTATGGATAGATTGTGTCTATTGGCAGCACCTGGGACCCTGTTCTTTCATTACTCCTTGTGGTCTCCTTCTTTGGGGTGCCTGAAGCCAGTGCAGCAGATCTGTCTTGATGTTGCATCTTTCTCAAGGTGTCTGTGTTTCCTTTCATTAATGTAGATAATCAGAGTTTGATTGTAAAGTATGCCTGGGCCAAATACAAGGGCTTTTAAGGTTGTGTGCTGTTTTGATTATCCAGGCCACTGATCCCCCTTCCTTAGTATAGATAAGTGAGAGTGAACTGGGCTGAAGGCTTTTAAACAGAACCAATTGACAGAATAAATGAGATTTAAAAATCATTTCAATTACCATTAAAAAAAAAGGCATTTCTTCTAATTTAAAAATACCTTTTTATATTTCCAAACTGTAAATATATTTGGTTTTAAATTGCTTCAAGACGGAAAAATATTTTCTGTGATGCAGAATACTAGTGCTAATATACATTTAAGGAAGTAATGAGAAGAATTGAAAATCAAGATAAGAGGTCAGACAGCTTCAGGTTCAATGTCAAATCTTACAACCAAGCCAGTGTTTCGTCTTGGTAACAGTCAGCATATGAGACACTTTAAATTTAGAAAACCTCTCTCTATTTCATTGTTTACCCTTAATAGACAATCATCATTTACAGAAGGTCATTTCTGGAATGTAAACTTAAGAATAAAAAGATTACTTCTTGGGCTCAGCTCATATTTTTCCCATGCACCACTGAATGCAAGTAGAAATGAATCCACATGCCACTAGACGGTGAATTTAGGGGACAATTCCTCAAAGGAACAATGTTGTAAACGGGAGTCAGTGTCACAAAATACCCTTCAGGTGCATAATGAGATAAATAGATTTCAGAGGTTGGCTTGGGAATTAGAAGCATAATGTAAGAGGCAGTGATGAGTTTCTGGGCAGGTGACACAGAAACGAGGCTTGTGAAACATTACCCATTTTACTTTGGGATTTGCTAAGCTAAAGCTTTAAGTTTCCCATAGCACCTATGAATAATCATTTAAATATAGGCTTTGAGACTTGGGGAAAAAGTGCATTATTTACTCTAAAGACAAAAATCTTTCTTGGAGCTATTGCAGTCCGTCATGCAGATGCATAACTGGGGAACTTAGAAAATGCAACATTTTCTCTTGATGGCCCATTACTTTATACGTCTCATAAATTATTATCCAGGGCTAGGGAGCAGTTGCAGTTAAGGGCTCACACCAGTGATGATGCAACTGAGTGCAGGGCACTCCTGGTCTTTCATAGGGTGAAATTCTACAGAATTTATTTTTTTTTGAAAAGTTAAAAATTCCTTAATTTTTTTATTCCTGGCACCACTACCACAATTTACAGGGCAATATACCTGATGTAATTAAAAGAAAAAGCTACAACAGATAAAAGACCTGAGGAATGTACATCTAATTGACACTACATTGCATTAGTCAATAGCTGCACGTTTTGCAAACTGTGGCTATGACAGTCCTGAACAGGAAGGTTTTCCTGTTTAAGCTGCAGTAACTTTTCTGACTATGGATCATTGTTCCTTCTGTGGCAGATTTTTACAGTTCCTCTAATGCATTTGGGTCGACTGTCTCAAAGTAACCTGCAGCTTTCCTGACAACTCCTCGGTCTCTCTCCCGCTAAGAACTGTAGCCATTTCTGTTTTGCTTTAAAACCTTCTGCTGCCATATTCACCACTTCCACCTCCAGTTCCATAGCCACCACCATATCCTGCCTGAGCTTCTTCCACCAAAACTGCCCCCTTTCATGGGTCCATAATTTGATTGCTGCTGTCCACTATAATTTCCAAAGTCATTATAGTTCTCACCACCGTAGTTACCTCCATCAAAATTTCCTCCTTCACTGAGATCATCATGTTTCTCTACTACCAACATATTCACCACCTTGGTTTCCATATTCAGGTCCAACACCCCCATAACCTCCTCTATTACAATAACCAGGACCACCACCATAGTTGCCACCATTACCTCCAAATCCATTATATCCACCATCACCACCTCCATAACTACCTCTGCGGCCACCACCTCCACCACCATCGTCTCCTCTTCCACCAAAGTTTCCTCCACGACTAAAGTTTCCTCCACCACCTCCAAAGTTTCCTCCACGACCCATGAAGTTGCCAGATCCACCTCCACGACCTCTCAGTGATCCAGCAGACTGAGTCTCTTGTTTAGAAAGGGCCTTTTTCACTTTACAATTATGTCCATTAATAGTGTGGTATTTCTGAACAACAATTTTATCAACTGTGTCATGATCATCAAAAGTTACAAAAGCAAATCCTCTCATTTTCCCACTCTGCCTGTCTTCTATAACTTCTATGGTTTCAATCTTGCCATACTTTTCAAAGTAGTCTCTCAGATTATATTCTTCTGTATCCTCTTTAATACCACTAACAAAAATTTTCTTCACCATTAAATGGGCACCAGGCTTTACAGAATCCTCTCTAGAAACAGCTCTCTTTGGTTCCACCACACGCCCATCAACCTTGTGGGGCAGAGCACACATTGCAGCATCCACCTCTTCAACACAAGAGTAGGTTGTGTTGAACACAAAACCAAAGCCTCTGGAATGTTTTGTTTGGGGATTTCTCATTACCACACAGTCTGTAAGTATGCCCCTTTTCTCAAAATGTTCTCTTAAGCTATCATCTGTGGTTTCAAAGCTCAGACCACCAATAAACAGCTTCCTCAGCTGCTCTGGTTCCTGTGGATCATGGCCCTCCATTTTGAGACCAGACTCGCCTCTTCCAACTGGAGTTCAATATGAGATCTTTCTTTCTTTCTTTCTTTCTTTCTTTCTTTCTTTCTTTCTTTCTTTCTTTCTTTCTTTCTTTCTTTTTTCTCTCTCCCTCTCTCTCTTTCTTTCTTTCTTTCTTTCTTTCTTTCTTTCTTTCTTTCTTTCTTTCTTTCTTTCTTTTTGCCTCTAGTATTGTGTGAAGAAGTGGGAGGAGTAAATGATGAGTAATCTATATAGTCTTTGTTTTGACTATGGCTTAGAACTTGGCAAATTTTGGCCTACAGAATTTTCTGCTACCCAGCTGGCTTGCTGAAGGGAGAACTGAGCAGTTCTCAATACAGACACCATGCTGATGAGGTTAAATATCTTCGTAGGATACTCCCATGGTTCTCTTCATGGCTCAGATAAAGCCCAAATGCGGCCATCCTAAAGCTGTGACCTGGTTGGCTCATTGTTGAATAATGACTTTCTTCTTGTTTGGAGAGAAAAGATACAGAAAATGATTCATGTTGAATCAGAGACCTGGTTTCCCTGGCAAGGGCTGAGTAATTAAATTATGACTACTTATTCAAATTGATAATGTATCATTATGAGTTTATGGCAATTAGGCATATTTTATGGAGATTATAACTTGGTTATAGACAGGTGAATGAAAAGATCATTTGAATAAAAGCTAAGGGGCAGAGGCAGGCACATAACTATGATACGAAATGACAATGTTTTACAATAAACATATTACTTGGGGAAGACTGGAAGCGTGTTTGGCAGGAGGAAAATGAGTGATTGATTGTGGTGTCTAAATGGCATCTGAAGGAGAAAGTTTTAGATTAGTTTAGTTTTGGGGGAATGACATAAGAAGTGAGTATCAGCAAACTAAACATTTTGGAGAGAAGGCACAGAAGTATGAATCTTTGAACAACCTTTGGGGAAAAATATAGTCACGGCCCTGGAAGTAGGCCAATGGTTTTGAATTGAAATGCTTTAAAATTTATGTAAATTACTTGCAGTTCTTCTAATTGTTTGGAACGTTATTAAAGACTACATAAGGGGAATATTTGCAAACATCATCTGGGAATAGATCCTTTGAGAAGTATCCTGGATGGCATTTTGCACTTGGATTATGCTTTGATGACTGGGTGAATGTTGGGTCCTGAAGCCTAGTGCGTGGAATACATGCATTAATGATCATTATCCCTGACTAATGAGTTAGTGTGAAGAGTCATGTGCAGTAGGTATTTGGTAGTGGTAAAGTACTCATAAGTAGAGGAAATAATAGGATCAGTGCTACATATTAGAAAAATGAAGGCCTGGAAAGATGTCAGGGGATTGCATGCAGTAGATGAGATAGATGATAATGATGAACAGTTGAAGTTGAGAGGATGGGACAAAAAGGACACAACAAAAGAATAGAGACGTCACTGATGGAGAACCAGAAAGCCATGTTCATGATGCAATTTGGGCCACAGAGGAAATAGAAAAAGACTAATAGGTACCTTGTGTTGATTTTATGATATTTTCTTGGCTGATGAAGCTAACTAGGAGTTAAAGAAGCAGGTTTGGATGTTGGAAAGATGATACATATGTTATAGGTTTAATTTGGCTTTGACAATTCCTCTGGGGGTTCCTCAATGTTTAGGAGAGAGCTGAGGATTCATATCTCCTTTTTAGGTTAGAGTTGCACCTAGTCATTGTGTAAAACACATGACTGATGTGATAACTGAGGGAGGATGCATGTAATGAGGTTGTGTAGATAAAGAAGAAGAGAAAAGTTGGGATGCTTACAAGGTCATTTTAAAAGAATCTTAGAATGGGTAGAAAGAATGTTATAAATATTCTAGTCCAGTGGCTAATATGTTTTAAGGTAACAGCAAGAGTTTTCTAGATTTACTTCAGAATTTTTGTAGATGCGGGACCCAGGTGGCACTACTTTGGTTGAAGGGGGAGCTAGAGAGTATTTGGGCCCACCCACTTAGAGTTTCCTTCTTCCTTTCTCCTTCCTGACATGGTAACATTCCTCATTTCTAATGGGCACGGTTTTAAAAATCATCAACATGCTTTTTGTGTTTTATAGAAGCTTGACGGGATCAATGTTGCACAAGGAACTAGGGTCAGGAAGAACGAAGTGATGTGCTAAGTCGTTCAAGCAATAGGCAGCGGAAGGCAATGTGTTCTTCTGACATAGTTGTTCGGATATGTGAGCTCAAGTACACATGAGCCTTTGCAGCTGGAATAGTCAAGAAACCAGTTGCAGAGGAGGTAGATTTTGAGAAGGTAAGGCATGAGAAGCTAACACAACTCAGGTTCTTGCCTATTTAAAATTCAGAGCTAACACAGCTTACAGAATCAACTAAACAGGACTCTTAAGGGTGCATGGAATATGAATCAACAATCAGGAAACCTGTATAGGTCTGCACTAGGTCCTCTGCATATATATAATGGTTGTATAGCTTGGTGTTCTTATGGGACTTCCAACAGCAGCAGTGAGTTGTCTCTGGTTTTGCCTGATCGTGAGACCCCTTTTCTCCTACTGGATTGCCTTGATGATCCTGGATATGAGGGTATGTGCCTAGTCTTTGTTAGTTGTTATGCCATGTTTTGTTCATACTCTTAGATGGCATGCTTTTATTTTTCCTGCAAATCAACAGAGGAGGAGTGAATCTGGGGGAGAGGAGAACAGGGAGGGGGCTGGGAAGAGTGGAAGGAGGGGAAACTGTAATAAATGGGAGGAAAAAAACCAACCCTCACAAAACAATCAAAAAACAACCAACCAACCAATCAACCAACCAACCAACCAAACAACACTTCCAGAGCTAAAATTTATACAGGTTGGAAAAAAGTTATAAAATGGATGTTTCTAATATCTTTAAAACAAAGACACTTGGAATATATGTCATAACATAATTACTTCTCATGTCCCATCTTTAATCCCCATAGTGGTCAAAGTTTGAGTGGGCCAGGTTGATAAGTCAATGCAAAGAACATTAAGTAGTAACTTTCTTTTGCTGTAGGGGGCGCTTTGGTTCAGTACACTTTGGTACAGCAATTTGCAAAAGGGATGTAGTCATGATAAGGTCATTTCTGCAAAGCATGCACAGTTGTCATGTATACTTAAAAGAGACTTTTAAAGGTTGCCCACAGACCACTCCTTTATACTGGCCAATTGCCATATAGTAGAAATGATCTGTAGCTACTGGTATCTAACATGAACAAACCTCAGAAATTCTGTATTTAAGAAGTCATTTGAAGGCACTGACAGATGTCTGTCAAGACTTAAGACTAAGCCAGTGATTCCGGGGGATCTTTAGGAACTGCGAGTGGCTTGTAAACCAAAGGAATTCCAAGTTATATCCAAGTACCACTGTTGTCACCAGGGTGTCCTGTTTTTAGATCAGCATGTCGATAAAAGTCCAAGCCAGCATTCATTCTTAAAAAGATACTTATGGGACATACATATTTTAAAGTGCATTTTCTTACACCAACTTTTTTGTTTAGAGAAACCCCATTGGCTTGCTATTAAGTGGTCTATTTAATACTGTCAATAAATTCTAAAATTGAAGGCTTGATATTATAATTTTGGATGTTTTAATAGCCAGGGTTATCTAGTTCCTTGACTTTGGGTCACTTTTTGCCCTTTGTTTGCTTTAGTAGCCGAGAACCACTTTGCTATCAGCCACAGAGTTAATGTATTTGCTATGTATTGGCTCATGATATATGTGATACAAATCTGGGAAGTACTTTATTAGGATAACTTATCAAATAATATTTAGATGAATATATTAGTCCTATTCAACATAATGAAATGTGGACAGTTGCAAATTTAGTAGGGGGATTAAAATAAAATTCATTTCCTTTTAGCCCCAGTGGATTCAGCTGCCATGTTTACCAGGCTAGCCTGAGACTCACAGAGCTTCGCCTGCTTCTGCTTTTTAACTACTGGGATTAAATGTGTGCACCTCTATGTTGGGCTAAATTTAATTTCTTACAAAAGGCTTGACATCATACACTTATTTCTTTAAGTTATCCATAACTATATAATAATTCTCTAGGAAAAAAAAGATAAGACAAAACTGCAAACTCTTAATATAAACAGATGGAGTCGGGGCTGGGAGGATTGCTCAGTGGGTATAATGCCTGCCATGAGAATATGAATTCATATCCCTAGCATGCACGCAAAAAGTAGAGCATAGCAAGTTCACATCCTGGGGACTCACTTAGTACAGTTGAAAAGGGGAGTTCTAGATTTAGTGACAGACGTTATTTTACAAAATGAGGTGGAAAAGCAGTTCAGGATGACACTCGATGTTGTCCTCAATTGATTGCAAGGGTGAGCATACATCTAAGTGTATGCACACCACACACACACACACACACACACACACACACACACACACACACACGCATGCATGCACGCAGGTACACAGAGAGGGGGGAGGAGGGAAGAAGGGAGGGAAGGATGGAAGGAGGGAGAGAGAGAGAGTTCAATGTGCAAGTATTTTGAAAAATAGGGAAACTAGTGATTACTGGCACTGCTATTTCTGTTTCTACAGGCACAGGAAAGCTAAAAGCCAATATTGTTTTTTTTACACTCATAAGCAATATAGTCTTATTTTTTTATAGACTTTTAAAGACTTCTCTCAGTTGAGTCACAGAAATCTTTGTGTGTTTATTCTGCCTTAGTTCACCTTCTACAACTGGTATTGGCTGGGACCAACCCAGTGATCTGTGCCCTCAATGTAAATATTGTGTTTTTAAATAGGCCCATGGCTGGTAACACTGATCAACATTGAGCCCAGAGTTCTGCAAAATGTGTACACACTCATATACATACACAGAGAGGATTATGGGATTTCAAAAAGAACTTCCCATTTTGATAGTTTATTCATGTTTTTACATTTAACTAACATAACTTAGCATTCTGAGGAAGAGGTTGAAAAATTACTAAAAAACATTTCCCTCGTCTTGGGTAGCATGAACTGTTGTGACTTCTCTGAGACTCTGAGTACTCGGCCATCTTTTTCATTTGCTTGAATGTTCTCGCACGGCTGTGCTATTACTTCAAGTGGACCTTTCCATGAAAAGTTTTATTTCTCTGCTCCAACTCCAATTTCTATTTAGAAACCTGATTTGATTAGAGTCTGAAAGTTTAAGTGTTTGTAACAGGATTCAATTAAAATAGGTCATTCTTGGGGCTTGGAAAATGGTAACTGGCCCTGGGCAAATTGGAGCGAAAGTTATAAAATTCAATTGGATGCATCACAACATTTAACATCTTTAAGGAAGACATTTTGCCTAATAGATTCAATTTAGAAATATTTAGTGTAGGTCATCAGCTTAAGGACCTAAAAATGTGTGTGTTTGTTTGTTTCTCTGCTTAGTTATAACTAGGATCAGGACACCTGGGCTTTGATTGACAAAATAAACAATTTGCGGTGGGACCTTGAAGAAAGTCAGCTAGTTTCTGTGCCTTTATCGGTAGGTTAAAAAGGAGACTGTAATATTGGAGAATAATGTGCTTAGCGATGTTTGCATAAAGGATGCTTTGTCATTGTAAAGTATTATTGAATATTTATGGTCTAGCAGACTGAGCCAAATGGCCTGAGGGGAAAAACAGTCAGATTTATGTAAACCTTGTTCAGTGTTCCTGATTCTTGAGGATGGGTGTTCTCTATATCTGAGTGAATAAATAAATGGTACAAACATTATTTTAAATCTTGAAGGAACATCAATACCATCTGGGGTGTTAGCCAGTGCACCTCACCTATGCCATTGAAATGAAAAGTCCTTCTCTGGGTAATGATTTCAACCTCATAAATACTTTCAAAGCCAGAGGCAGTGATGGTAAGTGATGTTTTCTTAGAGTTTTGTATCTACAAATAAATGTAAATGATACTGTTACCTAAAAACTATAAGAGATGATCGTCTCTCATCCACAGGCTTGCTCTGAGCACTCTTTTTTTAAAATTTTTATTTATTTATTTACTTATTTTTTTGGTTTTTTGAGACAGGGTTTCTCTGTGTATCCCTGGCTGTCCTGGAACTCACTTGGTAGACCAGGCTGGCCTCGAACTCAGAAATTTGCCTGCCTCTGCCTCCCAAGTGCCGGGATTAAAGGCGTGTGCCACCACCGCTCGGCTTGCTCTGAGCACTCTTAGACTGAAACTACATATCATATTCATCTCTTGTCCTGTCTTAAAAAAAGTGTTTTACGTATTCTCTACATAGAGGTTTTCTATCACTTCATTGGGAGAAATCTGAATAATAATAATAATAATAATAATAATAATAATAATAATCTGTAAAGAGTGCCTAAGGACTTAATGGATCTTACTGAGTCTTGCATTGCAGATGTTTTAGGTGACACGAGATAAGAGTAGGTGACACGAGATAAGAGTAAGTGACTCTTTTAGATTGGGTCACTGAGAATCCAAATGGCGTCATCCAAAAAAATGCATGAAACAGGGGGAAATGGGGAAGTGAGGAAATCTGAAATGTAAATAAAATATACAATAAAAATTGATTAAAAAGTAATTCGTGAAACTATGGGCCAAAACGAACTTGCTGCAACATTTTCAGTCCCCCTACCTACTCTAATTAAGCATTTGTAGTGCATTTTCTGGCATATATAGACCTGGAGCCCCATCTGTACCAAGCAGAGAGCTGTGTGTGGGAAGATGGCTGCCGTCCTCCTTAGGCAATGGGCTGTGACTCAGTGCTACTTCAAGTTGGGCTATTAATTTCTATGACCCATTGATTCTGAAAAGTATTTTTTTCTGTGAAACAAAAATGATACCACAATTGCCTAATAGAGTCTATCATTAAGTGCATTTTAATATTTGGTCATGATGTAAATATATTGTGAATCTAATGACGGATTTGAGAACCTAATACACACACACACACACACACACACACACACACACACACACACACACACCACACCACATACACCATCTCATGTCATCATGATAATGGCAGAAAAATAATAATCTCTGCCTTTAAGTATAAACAACAGCTGTTGTGTCAGATATTTCATGCCCATCCATATAAAATCTTTTGAGAAACATATAATTGCTTTTGTATAGATATTGACATAGATTCCAAGAACTTAAATTATCCATAATGAGTTTGTGCTTTGGAGCTGTAACTACCCATTCCTGTTTAGACAAATAAGGAATTCTTGACTTCCAATGTACTATCTAGTATGAGCCATCTTGGTTTATGTCAGGCTCCTCAGATACTCACCCCACTAGCTTTTATATTTTCTTATGGGAAATGGGAGCTAAGATTTAAACCCAGAGTTCTGCTCATAAAAAAAAACCAGTGGCCCCTGAATACTATAAATTTTCACAGGCAAACAAAGAATCAAACAAAAGACAGACAAACAAACAAAAACCCCCCACGCTTTCTCCCAAGCAAAGAATAAAAATCACTATTAGCCTGTATTATGGCTGTCAAATTTACATTAGTAACCCAGAAAGCCAATGTCAACATGACATTTTTTAAAACAAGATGCTCATGTTTTACTGAATAAAAGAATTAATCTGCTCTGCCCAATTCCTAGAACAGATTCAAAGTCATGTTTGGGTTTAATTGTACCATGCAATAAAAAATCTGTGATTTGTGGCTGATAAAAAGATAGTTGCTTATACAATTTTGAAGTTGATTTGGTGTTGAACTGGACCAGGCATGATTCCAGGAGTTGAGGTTTCTAATAGTTTTTATGTTTTGTGTGCCATCAACAAGAACTGCAGATCACGTGCATTTTGTGACGTTTCAAGTAGCAGGAGAGGGAAGAGTTAAAGGGTTTAATTGAATTTTGTGGAGGGCAGCAGAGGGTTGAATGTAGACTACCTTTTGCATTTTAAACATTGATACATGTTCCTTGTCTTGAAGTTATATAAAAGGAGGAGTGTCCCTCCACACCCCCATGTGTGTATTTTTTTTTTTTAAATAAAGGTCACTGAACCAAGCATTTGCTGCTCTCCAGGAAAACGTTATATTGTGTTTTGTACTGGGGCTATTTTACCTGCCTCAAAGCTCTAGAGCAGAAAATATGACCCTTTCAAAGTGTGGAGATGTCAGAGATGGAGAAGTACCGAACTTAGAGGAATCCAAACATGGGTGAGCAGGATGTGGTGGACATACCTACTAGATCTAGTAGGTTATCAAGCTTCCAGGAATGCTATCCTTGACTCTTCAAGCTAAGTAAGAGGATGTGCCCAAATACCCATGACAATTACATACTATCTCCCCTCAGGTTAGTTTGTCGATTCTAGTCATACATCTCGTAAATTCACACATCTAGTAAATTCAGAAGATCAGGAGTGATGAACATTCTCATTATGTCAATGAGGAAACTAAGATGAAGGCGGGTGAAAGAATCTGTTAGGGTTGTAGAGTGTAATCTAGCGACTTGGTATATAGAAAATGCTAACTGAAAGGACTCAGAGAGGACTTTGCTAAGTCACATATGGCTTAAAATTTTAGCTAGCTCTATGACCATTTCCAAGTCCTTGAACTTAAGGAAACTCCGGTTTCTCTCTCATATTTCAAAGATGAGGGGAATGGAATCACCATTATTATAAAGCATGGGACTCGGTTACAAAAAAGCACGCCTATTATGACAGCTCAATAAGTGATATGTGCTACCATTATCCAGGTGTGTTTTTTTACTGAGCCATTCTGTCCTTCCAAATGAGGCTCCGATTAGGACAACAGTGGTCAGATCCAGAAGTCGGTGTAGGGGAAAGCAGTGTCTTACTGGGTCGAAGGAAGAGTGGGAGGTTCTTTGCAAAGGCATAGAGAAAAGTCTCTGACTACATAATCTGAATGCAGAGATTTAATTGAAACTTAAAAGAATAATCAGTAAAGACCAAAGCAGTTGAGACAAAGAGCTTCATATATTATACAGGACTAATGGCAATGACGAAGGGGCCATGAAAGGCCCATGAAAATCTTCGGTGTTAAGACCTTCCAGCCACCAGAAAGCAAACAATGCAAGAACAGGGGTAGAGGGCAGAGGGTTAAGCCCAACAGGTTTGAAACATTTCTTCTAACTGCTTATCTCCTTAAGATTGTATTCCTCTTCTGAATGATTTAATTAGCTGTTGTGATGGTTAATATGATCATAACCTTAGGGATGGAATATCACCTGGGAAGACATACCTCTGTCTGTGAATATGTTCCCAAAGAACTGAATGTAGGCAGCACCATTGTATGGCTTGGGTCAAGGTTAATAGGAGAAAGTGAGGAGAACGTCAAGATTCATCTCTTTCTGCTTCCTGACTTTGAGTTCAATGTGGCCAGCCATCTCACACCCCAGCCGCCATGCCTCCCCATAGTGATGGGATACACTTGTAAGTTGTGAGCCAAAATATATCCTTTCTTTAAGTGACTTTTGTTGGGAGATTTGTCACAACAGCTAGAGAGGTAACTATTGCAGTAGTTAAATTACAATTGTGTTCTGTTATTCCAGACACTGGTACTGTCATAGGTAGGACACAATCAGGAAAGGAGCCTTGTTTCGTTTACATTGTCCTTCCACACTGGCTTTTCTATCTGTTTCAGGAAAAACACAGATAGTGATTATTCCTCCGGTACTTTGGTCCTATTGGGTCTATAACTAAAATATCCAGACACATTCCTTATTCTCCCTTGCTCTGGACACTGGAAGGGTCACAGATGTAGTTGAAATTGGCCTTTCACCCTTCTTCATCGTCTGCTTGGAGTTGTTGGATGGAGATCTAACAAAGTGGGAGAGGAGAGTGGGAAGACAGACAAGCCAAAGAGTTTGGACTTCTTTTCCCACTCTTCTGACAACAGGGTTTGGAAGGGCCCTTTGCTTAAGGCCTTTTCCTCAGCCAGGCAGCCATTGGCAAACTGCTATTTTTCATAAGTTCTGGAAACCTGTTCTTCGTTTGACACTTTATCTGTATCTCTCTGAGCTTCCTCCTGGACAAAGTGCCCTTGTTGCTTTCAGCAAACTCTTGGAAATAGATTGTTTTTTTCCTCTTCCTCTTCCCCTCTCCTTCCTTTTTCCTCCCCATCTTCCTTTCTCCTCCCCTCCTTTCCTGCCCCCCTTTATTAAACTCTCCTCGATTATCCCGCTAGACTGTCATGTTTCCTCCTGACACCTTTGACTGATTCATATCACCATTGTAGGTAGAGAAGATTCATTCTCATTTTGGAATTTTAAATAACCAAAACCACAAAATAGTTAATAATCCAAATTAGATTGAGGGTTAAATTTCTCTTACTCCCTTTCAAGGAGGGCCCCTGTTTTTTTTATTTTGTATTGCAAACTATGGTTTCCAATGTAGTTAAAAGTGAGATATCAAAAAAGAAGCTTCAACAAAGGTGTAGGCTGTCTTTCCAAGCTGAACCTTCTCTTTTGGGAAATTTGTCCTCTAAAGTTGGGGGACCATCTTAGTCCTGGAGATGTACACTAAACTATAGTCTCTACCTTGTACTTTCTCTATCCACAGGAATTCAGTCACGTACAAGAGATAGTTACATAACATAGGTCTGACCTGATCACTGTTTCTCACAAATGCCACTGTGTCTTGAAGCAGGTTTTTTTTTTTTTTTCTGGTGCTATTGAGCTTTTTCTCTTGTGATAAGATAGGATCATTGTGGATTTAGACTTGTCACACAAATTCTATTTGGGGATTCTTATAAAAGACTAAACACGAAGTCAGTTGTGGTGGCCCATGCTGGCTACACTAAACATTCTAAAAGGTAAAGAAAGAAACAA
This sequence comes from Rhabdomys pumilio, assembly GCA_030674055.1. Taxonomy (NCBI): domain Eukaryota; kingdom Metazoa; phylum Chordata; class Mammalia; order Rodentia; family Muridae; genus Rhabdomys; species Rhabdomys pumilio. The sequence continues at coordinate 36,923,239 of JANHMN010000007.1, read as the reverse complement.
CATTGCCACGAATTTGAGGACACCCTGGGCTACACAGTGAATTTGAGGCTGGCTGAGACAATAAAGAATCCCCTAAAGGGGAAGGTGAAAACATATGGAGAAGTTGGCATGATCAGAAGGAAAGGCAAGAAGCATAAGTAGCATATAGAAATTAGCGAAGTGGCATGAGTAGTCCTTCATGGTTGCAGAAGGTACCAGCCCTTCCAATCCCTTTATCTCAGATTTCAGATTTTGAGAACAGTTGGAATACAAGTTTCAGTTGTTTTAAGCAACCAACATGGTCATGATTTGTTACATGGACTCCAGAAAACAAGTACAAAATCTCTTTACCATCTTGGGCATCCTTAGACAGGTGCTGGAACATCACCATGCTTGATTTATTTCCTGGGTCCATTCTCAGGTGTGAAAAAAAAAAGCACGGGTGTCATATTCAGGTTCTGTGTCTATTGGGGCCCTGATGCAGCTAAAGCTTCTCTGTGCTTCCTCTCTTTCCTGTCCTTCTATTTGCACAGCATGACTCCAGGGTTACTTTTGAACTCTGGATTTATTTGTGATTGCTACCATAGCAAATTCCATAGACTGAGAACCTTCAGCATCAGAAAATTGTTTCCTTGTAGTTCTAGGAGCTAAAAGTTCAAGATCAAGGTGCTGGCTTTTCCTGAGACTCACTGCTTGGCTGGCAGATGGTGCCCTTAACTCTGTCCTCATGTAACCTTTTCATATTTCAATGACCTCATTTTAAGTAGTTAACTCTTTTTGAGTTTACTTTGTATATAGGCATATTTTAAGCAATGGAGGATTAGGATTTCAATACACTCATTTTGAAGGAATACTTTTTGGGTGTATCAATGTTGTCTTTTGAGGTAGAAGGTGGGTAACTATCTTCCTGACTTCGTTGAGCCCCTGGGGCAGTGCCATGTTCATATGACCATGACAGATTGCTTTCAAGAGAACCACGTCCCATATGTCATTAGGAATTGCAAGTCTTGAAAGGCTGCTAATCAGTCCAGGCACTAATCTTTTTGAGTGTTTGCAACTGAGACTGACACCATTAACATTGTTTCACATTGGTGTTGTTGACTTTGTACTTGGTCATCTGCTCCATGGGCATGGGATTACTTACATCCATGTTTCTCATCTAAAATATTCAGCAATTCTCAATATCGTTCCACATCTTGCTTTTAAATTATCTCAGTCCAATCAAAGAATATTTATTTAAATGTTTCATGAAGTTACTGTTAAGTAGAAGACCAACAAAGAGTAACAGAGGAAGAAATTACATTAAACCATCTGATTTCTACTGCCTTTAATTTGCTATCCTACAAATTATTAACACAATCTCTGAACTCAATAAACTCTTGTCATAATTTCATCAATTTTCATGATTTTTTTAAAAAGAGAGAACGTTGTAAATAGATTTTGGTTATAGTATGTGTATCTGTGCTTGTGTGTGTGTCTTGGGCACATAGAAGGGAAATGGCAAATCTTGGGTAAATTGTTACCTCATCCAGTCTTTGCTTATAAAATATTTGAGAAGAGTTGTTTGGGACATCATATCTCACAAAGTAACATAGTAGAATTTTCTTGTTTTGCAAGAGATCGCCTGTACCTCAGTGTAAGAACAAAACTGAACCATACCCTTCCCGAGCTACTGCATTCCACAGTGATATGTAACAAGGAGGACAGAGCTTGCGTCTTTCAGGAACAAATTCATTTCTGCACACATGTTAGAGTCTGGTCTTGAGAAGACCGAAGAAATTCATTTGTTAGCGAAACACCATGAAGGGTCCACTTGTCCGGGTCAATTGCTAGTTATGAGGGTTCTAGAAAGGATGGGTTGATTGCACCATTGTAGTGTTGTATCTTGGAATGTACCTATCTCTCAACAACAGTGGGAGATCTGAACAAACCCTAGCTGTTAGTTAAAATAGAGACTTGTAAAAGTTTGCACAGTGAACTCTCCAATTGCAGAAAACTCCATTTTATGTATTTACTTTGTGTGGATGTACAACATGTGTGTGGTTTATGTGTATTCATGTGGAAGAGTGCACATGCCTGTGTGTACATGTTGAATCAGCCAGCGGAGGATGCTGGATGTCCCACTCTGTCACTCACACTTTATTCCTTGAGGCAAGGTCTCTCACTAAACCAGAAACATTTTTGTCAAGGCAAAATGAGTTTATTTTTTTATATGGATTTAGGGATCTGATCTCAGGGCCTCATGATTGTGTAGCCAGAGAACTTACCCTCTCAGTGATCTCCCCAGACCCTATTTATTTACTTGGAGACACAGGCTTTCTATGTAGTCCTCCCTGAAGTCTGTATTTAGTGGTGTCACCCACACTTGGCCAGAAATCCTTGCAATCCTGCTGCGTTAGTCTCCCAGGTACTGAGATTGCAGGCACAAGTTGCCATTTATGGCCAGAAAGTTCATTCTAACTAATATATATATATATATATATATATATATATATATATATATATATACACCCCCCATGGTGGTTAGTTTTCAAGGTTTTGCATTTAAGATGATTTCAGTCTACAGTTTCCTTAAAAGAATCTTCTCTTAATTTCCTGTTTAATGTACAATTTATTTTGAACTTTCAATAGTTCTAACATTTATATTTTAACATTATGTTATATAATGTTATATTTTATATAACATTAAGCTATATAAAATAATGTTCTATTGAGTGTTCTTGGTGGAAGAAGGTGGTATGCAGGCTTACTACTATTTCTTGTTATTTTTCTTCCTTTTCCATTCCCTTTGTTTAGTTTTCTTTTCATTATCTATGACTCCTTTTGAAAATGTGTTGTTGCATACTGGTTCATGTCTCTAAATTGCATGTATATACCCGCAACACCCATATCCATGAGTGTGTAAGTGAGTTCTCATACACAGCAAGACATACATTCACACACACACACACACACACACACACACACACACACACACACACAGAGAGAGAGAGAGAGAGAGAGAGAGAGAGAGAGAGAGAGAGAGCAAGACATGTTTCTACCACAGACAATAACATAATCAAATCTCCACCAGTTTCTAAAAGACTCTCTTGTGTGTTAGTAGAACTTTCAAAATACAGCTGTATTTCAAAACTTGATTGTTAAATGCATAAGAGTTTTTGACTTCTGTGTGTTTGATGGACTATAAGTTAATCATATGAAATATCATTATATATAAAGCTTAATGGCCTTTGTATTTGTTATTAGGTATTTTTAATGTTACTTAACCTCATTATTTTTTTGTTACAAATTGTTGAATTTTTTTCTTAATGTCTATCTTTGTTCAGATGGAATTATGCATCAAAATTTTAGGTTTTTTTTTTTGACCATTGTTTCAACTTTGGTAATTTCCTTTATTTTATTTTAGGATGCTATAGATTATTTTTTTCTTTCATTTATATTTTCTAACCTTTTCTCATCTAGAGAGGCATTTTCCCGTATAGGTACTGCTGGTATTATTCATGGCTATGCTAAAGTATATAATACCTGCTTCGTTTTTGGCAAGCCTCTTTATTGCCTCTGCCAGTAAATATCAGTAAAACCCCAGTTGTTGGGGAGCCAGAAGCTCATTTGGGAATTTTGCTTTGCCTGCCAGGGGTGTGATACTGTACTGAACTACAAACACTATTCATCAGCTGAAACTTATACTTCTAATTTGTCTAGTTTAGTTTCTATCATTAGTTTTTCAAATTTAACCTTTTGTTTTAAATCTTTGTAGTGTATGCACATATACTATACTATATGTATATATAGTATCTAGTATATATCTAGTATATATCTATAGTATCTAGTATAGCTAGTATATATGTATCTAGTATATACATACAGTATATATGTATCTAGTACTATAGAGTGAGGACTGAATACTGCTCAACACCAAGAAAAGGTGTTTTATACCATGTCTGTCTAGTTTTTATTTGTGGCCCAAGGCCTATGCATTTTAATTTTTCACTACTTATTTTAGTAGTATTTACAACTATGTTGCTAAAATGGCATAGATTTATAGCTATTACTTAATTTTTAGTCGATTGTACAGCATTAACTTTTTATTTCACAGGCTGAGTTTTTGCTTGTTAGTTTGTGTGCAAGGCCAACATCTCTGTTTTTCTAATTTGGTTAAAGAACACATTTTGTTTAAATTGTTGCTTTATTTTTACCTCACTGGGCAGGTTGAGTTGCCAATGCTCTATGGTTACATTTTTAAAATAGATTTTGCTTTATCTGAGAGTTGATAATTCTCTGCTGTTATTGTTAGCTTCCTTTTGTATAATCTTTCCAGTAATTCATTTCCACTCTACCTGACAGAAATGCTGATTTCATCTCAATATTTTCAAACACATTACACACTTTATCAATTCACTTTTAATTTACCTTGCTTTAGGAAACATTCCTTCTAGAACCTTCCATCCTTTTATAATACAATAAAAAGTATGTTCTATGTGGTATGGTGATTGACCCTGTGATTTTGAACACACTTGTCCTTTTGGGTCAGCTTGGGTTGCCAAGTCCTGCTTTTAGATCAAGCAGTGATTAATAACAATTGCCTTAGAGTTTTACACAAAATAGTATTGCCTAATATACTTAAAAGATATTATTTTTAAAATTAAACATTTTCTGCTGCAAGTGAATAACTTACAGTGGCAATTAGTTGGATTTTCAGGCATGTTTTCATATTTAAACTAAATTGTAAGTAGCTTACAAATATGAAGATAACTTCCTCACATTCTTGAAGCAAGAAAACATTAAATATCAACATTCTTATTTTGCATGAAGTTTGACATGTGGGGAGCATCTTTATCCGACACATGTTATTGCCATATACTATTCTTGTTTCTGGAAAGACAGATGAATCAGTGAAATGTGGACCTTGCCTGGATCTCAAAGCAAAGGAAGCAAATATCTTAAAAAATAACTCTGATCCTATGTGGGTTTTTGTCTCATAGGTGTTTAGTGTGGAGCATAATTATGGGAAGAAAAAGGAATTTTTGAAAATTGCCGTATAGTGAGGCCACCTTTGGATATTGGTGGAAGGAGATATAGGCTGTGCACGTGTACACATGACTGTATCTCATTTATTTATTTACTAGAGATAATTTTCTTTGTGCATAGAACAGATGTGTACACAGATCTGTGATTTCTCAAAGGACGGTGTTCTAGCAATGATAACAGCAACATGGTGCCATCTATCATCATATCTTGTAAGTCATGGAGCGAAGACCTCATAGTGCCAGCCCTCCTAGCCACTGCATGAATTCTTAGTACCACAGGCATATGGAAGTATTGATGTTTAGAGCATTTCCTACATATACACTATGGTATAAAGAGCATGTTAGGGAAAGAAGCTAAAACCCCAAACTGGTCATGTTTTATGGAAAGGTAGTGGTTTCTCATTGCCTTGACCCTGCAGTAGGAGAGGAGAGCTCACAGCTGCCGTACACATCGAAGCCCACCATGTTCATTGGTGTTTTGACCACTTGAGACTAACTCGAAAGTCTGTTTAAAGTAGTCCATGTGTTGCCCCAATAAATACAGAGAAGTTATGTGACTCATATGCCAGAGAATGCACAGAGGCTTATCCATACCCAGCTGTGGAACAGCTGCAATTTCTGTAATACATTGCAGCCTTGAATGTCATTGATGTTGCTAAATATCAAAATTTTAAATAAAACTTGTATTACATTTTATTAATTCATTGTTTGCACACACATGTTAATAGTTAGTTTTCTATCACTGTGATAAAAACACCATTACCAAGGAAGGTTAAATAAGAAAGGGATTTTCAGGGGCTCACAGTTCCAAAACGTAGAGTTTCAGATGGTGGATCAAAGGCAGGAGGTTGCAGAAGCAGGTAGCAGAGAGAGTTTACATCACGAAGTGCAAGCATGATACACAGAGAACAAACTCAGAATGGCAAGAGTCTTTAAACTCTCAAAGCTCACCTCCAGTAAATACTTTCTCCAAATGTCATACCTCCTAAACCTCCCAAACAGTGTCATCAAGCTAGGACCAAGTGTCAAATGCCTGAGGCCATGAAGGATGTCTTCATTGTGTCTAAATGTGGAAAGGATTTAGTTTTTATCCTCTCATGTGAGTCCTGGGGACCGAACTTATGTTTTCATACTTGGCAGTGAGTGAATTTACCATCTCAGAGACTCAAGATCTTACACTTTTTGTTGAAATCCCTTGTATCATTTAGTAGGATAGAAATTCAAAGGACAATTTTATTTTCTCCCAAATGACTAAAGAATAAATATCTCTAGCTCAGAATACTACATTATTGCATCTGGTGCTTGGGGTTGTAACAGTTCCTTTCTATAGGCACCGTAAGCACTATATGGGAATCACAAATCATTTTTCTATGTATCAACTACTGTGATCACTAATACTCATCTTTCAACAGCTCCCTACCTTAACATGTATTCTATTGTATAAGTCACCTGACTCCTGATGACAGTATCAATTCTTGAATATGCATTTTGATATTTTCCTCATCTTTTCACACAATCTTACAACAACTCTGTCTTCATGCAGCCAATATTTGTTTGTATAATAGAAATACATCTGTGAATTTCTTAGAAGAGAATGGATGTATAATACTTATTAAGTGTATACATGCTGAATTCACAAAGGAAGGTTTTACATTTTTCCATCCTTACCCAAATAATAAATAATGGAGTCAGGAGTTTGCTCTGCTGGTATTGGTATGGGTAGATTGGCATATCACACTGTGGTACTCATTGGTATCAGCTGTGCCATTTTTGGAAATTCATTCAATCTCTATGTGTCTTTGTTTTCCTCTTTGGAACAATAATATTTATTTTGAAGACTATTTATACCTGTAAGGCTTATTATGAAGAATAAAAAAATGGAATTAAAACAAGATCTCAATACAAGGCTGACTCAAAGTTGATGCTTAGCGAGAGACTTCTGATATGAACAATGAAATGTGTTATAAAATGGGCTTCATTAGCTTCACCGTAGTTGAAATGATAATGTGTGTATTAAATAAAAACATGCTCTAATACCATATTTTCACAACCCTATAAGTTATTTTCTCCTGCTCAGGTAGTCACTCAAATGAGATTTGCATTTGTTAAATGTTTGATTTCTTTGTGATTTTACCACAGGAAACTGTAGCTACTTACCACTAATCTTATAGAGAGAAGATATATTCTACATACACTTAAGATGTGCTATTTACTGTATTACTGTAATTTGGGGGGCTTTGTGGAGGCAGGTTGGCTTGTCCAGATGAAGTTCATTTATTCTTCCTCCTGTCTGGTCTTCTATTGTATACAGATTCTATATTTCCTTTATTTATTGTCTGGACAAGGGGAGTTTGGATTGCTTCCACTGTTTATTTTGTTCTTACTTTGCATTTAGTCATCTTTTGAAGTTGCAACCACGGGTATGTGTGCCTCTGGTCCATATTGGTAGACATATGGTGGTAGGGAATTTCTAATTCGTACCATACTGTTTGTTTTGTCAGACTTCTAGATGTTTATATATTTCTCTCCAGTGGATACTGTTTGTACATTTCCACCTAGCAACAGTTTCTTCAGCTTTTACATATGGATGCTACACCCAGCCAAATGTATGGGTATATAATGTGATAGTTATCTGTATTTTCCAGATTTAATAATCTGCTACATTTATTTATTTTTTGGCTTGCAGATTAAATTTTACTTAATTGTACATATATGGTATAAAAGCGAACAGGAGGAGGGGGATGGGATAAGGGTTTTTCTAGGGACGAGAAATGGGGAAAGGAGATGGCATCTGAAATGTAAATAAATAAAATATCCAATTAAAAAATAAAAAGAAAAAAAAAAAGAAAAGCAAACAACTTTAGCTTCCTGTTATCCATGCTCTGTCCGTTTTGAGAAACATTTGATCTATGATGACCTATGATGCCTAGGATTGGTCACTGAATCCACACCCCAAGTAGAAGTCAACTTTGGCCCTCTGCCTGGGCTTTATTGCCCAGCTTGGTGGGCTCTGGAAGCTTATCAGAAACATTCTAGGAACTCCCACATAACAGTTGTGACTGCACAAATCCCATGCTGGCAGTGTTTTATGGATACAGAGAAGAAGAGAAAGACCAAGGATCAGATATCTGCTTTATTAAACACTCCATGTCTCAGGAGGTCCAAGGCCTTCCCCACTGCTGCCCCGGGTTCATTTTTTTTCTTCTTCTTCCTGACTGCTTTCTTTCTTTAAAATGAGGCCCAGGTTAACACCACTAACAGCCTGGCCCTTCAGGTGCCTTTGGATTCTGAAACCCAGAGGAAGTGGTGGTGGGTGAAGACATTTCACCCTGGGTAGAGATGCCACATCTCCAGCTTCCAGCCAAAGTGAGAAGGCTTGGAAAACTGCTTTCCTGAGGCACATAATGCTTATAGGTGTGGAGTGAGGTGAGGTGGGTGTGGGATGGGTGTGTGGGATAGGATGGACAGAGAGGTCTATTGATTGGATTTCTTTCTTTCTTCTTTCCTCTTTTTATCGAGACCATATTTTTCTCTCATATACTATATCATGATTACAATTTCCCCCTCCTTCTCTTCCTGCTGTTCTTATCCACCACCCCTCACGTCTGGATCCACTCCCTTTTTGACTTTCATTAGAAAATGAACAGGCTTCTAGGTGATAAAATGACTTAAAATAAAAGATAAGATAAAGCAAAAACTAATGCATTACAATAGGGCGAAACAAAACAAAGCAAAAACAAGGAAAGAGCCTAAGAAAAGACACAAGAAGCAGACACAAATGCAGAGTCCCACTTATTTGCATCATTAGGGATGTTCTCATTCTCTCTCTCTCTCTCTCTCTCTCCCTCTCTCTCTCTCTCTCTCACACACACACAGATACACAATTTTTTTAAAAATACCCATGGCATGACACTATAAGACAAAGGACCTCCAAAGATGCCATTGAGTTCATTTTGCATTGTCCATCTTCGGCTGAACATAAAGCCTACTCTAAACTATTTCGTTTCCGTGTTGAGAATCCTTTGCAGAATAGTTTCCATTTGTAAGGGATTATAAGTTACAGTCGTTTCTGGGTTAGGGACTATGGATTCATGAGATCAGTTGTCCTTTCAGCTCCGGCATACCATTTGCTGCAGAGCTGTGTAGACCCTGTGCATGCTGCCCCGGTCTCTGTGAGTTCATATGTGCATCAGTCCTGCTGATTTAGAGGCCTTGTATCTTTGGAATTCTCTATCCTTTGTGATTCTTACACTCATTCTACATTCTTTTCCTTAGAGGTCTTTGAGCCCTTAGTTGAGGATTTGATGGAGACATTCAATTTAGGACTGAGTATTCCATGATCTCTTATTCTCTGTGCATCACCTGACTGTGGGTCTCTGTATTGCGTCCCATGTGCTGCAGGAGGAAGCTTCCCAGTTGATGATTGAGCAAGGCACTGATCTATAAGTATAGCAGAATGAAATTAGTAGTCATTTTATTTCTATATTCAGAACAGTAGTATTAGATTTTATATAGCCCTAGTTTGGTATCTTGTGAATTTATTTTTCATTCAATTCTAGAAAGTCTTTAATTTCTTTTTTTCTCTTTCTTTTTTCATTCTTTCTCTTCTTCTTTTTCTTTCTTTCTTTTTTTTTTTTTTTTTGTTTCTCAGGGTTTCTCTGTGTAGCCTTGGCTGTCCTGGAACTCACTCTGTAGACCAGGCTGGCCTCAAACTCAGAAATCTGTCTGCCTCTGCCTCCCAAGTGCTGGGATTAAAGGCATGCGCCACCACCACCCGGTCTTTAATTTCTTTTTTAAATTTATATTTTGACACATTTTTCATTCAGCAGAAAGCTATTTAGTTTCCACGAGTTTGTAAGCTTCCTGTTGTTTCCGTTGCTGTTGATATCCAGTTTTAATCCATAGTGGTCTGATAGGATGCAAGGTGTTATTCCAATTTTCTTTTATCTATTGAGACTTACTCTGTGTCTGAATATGTGGTCAGTTTTGGAGAGAGTTTCATGAGATGCTGAGAGGAATGTATATTCTTTTGTGTTTGGGGGAAATGTTCTGTAAATATGTTAGGTCTTCTTTTTTTATTATTTCTCATATTTCTGTTTAGTTTTTGTATGGATGACTTGTCTATTGATTGGTGAGACTGTGGTATTGATGTCTCCCATGCTCAGTGTGTGACTTAAGTTGTAGTAGTGTTTCTTTTATAAACTCAGGTGCTCTTGGATTTGGCACATATTGTTAAAAATTGCAATGTCCTCTTGGTGGCTTTTTTCTTTGGTGAGTATTTAGTGTCCTTTCTTCTTTCCTTCAATTAGTTTTGTTTTGCAGTCTATTTTATGAGATATTAAAATGGATACATCAACTTGTTTCTTGAGTATATTTTCTTGGAATATCTTTTTTCATCCTTTAACCCTGAGATGATGTCAAGCTTTGATGTTGAGGTGTGTTTCTGTGGATGCAGCCGAAGGATGAATCCTGTTTGCAGATCTATTCTGTTAGTTTGTGTCTTTCAATCTATGAATTGTTAAACCATTGCTGTCAAAAGATAGCAAATGTTTGTTTGTGCTGTTTATTCTGGTTATGTTATTGTTGGTGTTGCGGTGTGTGTGTTTCCTCTTTTAATATATAGGTCTGGAATTATTTATTCTGTGTTTTCTTAGGTGTGATTAACCTCCTTATATTGGATTTTTCCTTCTAGTACCTTCTATAGACCTAGATTTATAGTTAGATATGGCTTAAATTTGGTTTTATCAAAGAATGTCCTAAACTCTCTATCTATGGTAATTAAACATTTTGTTGCATATACAATTTTATGCTGACATTTGTGGTGTCTCAGAGTTTGTAGAATGTTTGTCTAGGATCTTCTTGCTTTTTGAGTTTCCATTAAGAAGTCAGGTAATACAATAATAAGCCTAGATTTACATGTTACTTGATCATTTTCCCTAGTAGCTTTTGATATATTTTTGGTCTGCACATTTAGTGTATTGTTTATTATGTCCTGAGGGGAATTTCTTTCTTGTTCCAGTCTATCTGGTTTCTGTATGCTTCTTGGACCTTGAGAGACATCCCCTTGTTTATGTTAGGGAATTTTTTTCCCATGATTTTGTCGAAAAAATTTTCTGTACTTGTTACTTGTTCTTTTAATTTTTCTTCCTCTTCCCTCTAGTCCTCATTTTTTTAGATTTGGTCTTTTTATAGTGGCCTAGATTTCCTGCATGTGTTATACCAGGACTTTTTAGAGTTAACATTTTTGTTGACTAAGGCATCCATTTTTTCTATTGGGTCCTGAACGCCTGAGATTCTCTCTGCTACCCCTTGCATTGTGTTGTTGAGGATTGCCTCTGAAGTTCTTACATTATTCATTTCCATATTTCCCTCAGTTTTTTTAATTGATTCTGATTCACTTTCAGGTTTTAAGCTACTTTATTCATCTTCTTTCACTCTTTGTGTTTTAATAGATTTTTAAAAGGAATTTATTCATTTGTTCTTTAAGGACATAGAAAGGATCAATATTGGTTTAGGGCCCCCAAGAAGAAGTTCTCAGCACAAGGGAGATTTATTTGCTCCAGAGGGAGAAAGAAAAGGGAATTGGAGTCAAAGACAAGAGATAGAGGACAAAGGAGAAGGGGAAGGGAACAAGGGAGAGGAGAAAGGGATATTTGTGCTGGAAAAGTTGAAGAAAAGGACTTTATCTGGATAGAGAGGAGACAGATGTGGTCCATAGGAAATGCTAGTTTATAAAGGTAAAAGGAGAAACCCTGTGTCAAGATGAGGTATTGAATTTAATTGGGCTGATTAATTATGTGAGCTAAAGGGGGCTTTTGATTGCTGGACTTCAATACTTTGATAGCTGGACCTCAGTAGTAGGCCTCTGGGGGGTGGAGGGGAAGTGGCCAACTAAAGGAATATAGACCACAGTGGGTAGCTTTAGGAATGTAATTTAACAGTTTAACAAGGCAGAGGAAATGCAGTGTAAGGCCTTCCAGAACAATGTTTACCATGCTTGGGCTAGGTTGAGTATATTCAAACCACTGTCAAATTCATAAAGGCTATTTCAAGGTCTTATCTTGTGCAGAGCCATGTTTTGCCTACTTTTCTATAAGGTTTTTTTTTTTTCTTTAAATATTCAAATAAAATTGTGGAATTGCCATTTTGGGGCCGTACTGGTTTTGACTTAAGTATTTTGAAATTCGTGTCGGTTCATTTACTTTCATCACTGTTATATTCTCTATATAAACTGACTTCTATCATATCAATGTTTTATACCTGGTGATTTTTGTCTGGAAATCTATGCTGATATCAATACATGATTCCTGTTTTCAGGTTAATGATAACAGAGTATGAATTTTCTATCATGCCACCTTAATTATTCTTTCATCCTTCTCTTTATAGTGAATGTCTTGTGGGTACTCTAAAG
>JANHMN010000007.1:36894111-36910812 GCA_030674055.1 Rhabdomys pumilio | reverse complement strand
GTGTGTGTGTGTGTGTGTGTGTGTGTGTGTGTGTGTGTGTGTATGCAGCTACATTCACTTTCTGCCATGAAAATAAACCTTTTAAAACCATGGACTTCCTTGTGTCTTTGGGGCCCTGCCGTGGGAACCATGAAGAAGGCTTTTGACTTCCCAGCCACTGCTTAATCTCCCACTAGAAGACTTCTCTGTGGAAGCCTGCCAACTCAACCAAGCTAGCCAACCCAGCCAAACGAGTGCCTTAACCAAGAATCTCCTACCCACAGGGCACTGCTGGAGCTTCTCCCTCTCCCCTCTCAGCTGCGAGCAGGTCCAGTCCATATACCCTCGAATCTCAGTTCTTCCATGGCTCCCACCGCATCTAGGAGCCAAAGGACAGAGACCATTGGTCTCCTGGTCAGCCATGATGGCCTGGAGACCTCCACTCAGGAGCTCTACCCCCACGGGACTTCAGGCTGAGACCGCTCCATGCTTGGGTGGAGTCCCACAGCTTCTCACAGCCCAGCACCTGCCTGGTGCTGTGTGGAGTGAACTCAGTCAAATTTCCACACTTCTGCTCCCCAGACCTGCGGTTCCAGCCATCTGGTGGGGCAGGCACACAGGAACCACAGCAGCTCAACAGGGCCCACGCCCACGTGCTCGAGTTACAGCCCTGCAACTGGTGGAGGATGGTCCCTGTATCGAAGATGTTCTTTTTAGACTTTATACATTTACTAGTGTGTCATGGTGCACTCTTGCTTCATCACTGTGAAGCGTCATGACTAAGATCTGTATGGCCAAGTGTAAGGACGCGGACTTCACAGGCCTAGATACAAATGGTGCTCTTATGACTCATGAGCTGTTGGTTAGACAGCTATTATTAAATGTAAAGTTACATAAACATATAAGCATATAATTAGCTAATAAGCAGAGAAAAATCATCACTTATATTTTACTATTACCCATGCTATGGAAATTATGTAGCTTCCTGTGCATGACGAAGTACACTACTCCTTATTTTTTCCCAATCCTACATTGCATGGCATCACAGAGGTTGCTTTAAACTGCCTAGAGCGAGGTTATTTACACTGCAGGTATTTGGCATGTACTACGACTCAGTATTTGATTTAACACATTATTTGTGGTGCAGGCCTAAGTAAGTGATGCAGAAAATGTTAATAACTCACCTGGAAGTAAAGTCCTTCATTTCTGTCTGGTTCCTTGTGAATAGCACATAACACTGAGGAAATGGTAGTCTGTTGTGAAAAACCAAATGCTTATTTAACTCAGTAAAGAAGTGCTGGCGTCATATTCAAAGAAGTCGAGTTCCAAAATTTCTTTCTTGTGTTTCTTTCATTTTTGTCTGTTCTTTCAACTAAAAATATCAACCAAGAGTCATGAGAGAACTCACAGTTTGCCAGGTTACAACCATCAGACAGCTGTAGACATAGGAATTAGATAAAATGAAAACATTCTTTCAGAATCAGTCGGTGACAGGGAACTTTCTGTAGGGACGACCATTGTGGATTATTCTTTGTGAAGTGTACTCACACATTTATTCATTATATACTTCCTTGTATTTCTAAACACAGCCAGCAGTAAAATAATATTTTCCAGTCCGACACCACTTAAATTCTCTCAGAGTAAGAATCCTCATGCATTAAGCCAAGGATTCAATTCCTAAGGACAATACTAGGAAACTATATTTTCATATTTGTACCTATTTCACAGAGTAAACCACCAGAATCCTTTTCACCACTCTCTCTAAGCCCATAGGTAGACATGACAGGGGTGTCCCTATGTCTCTGTGTAGTTATTCGTATCCTATCTAGATGTGCAGTCCCTTTTTCTTTTGTTGTGTTCTCCCCTCAGCACTTCTTTCATATACTCTTTGTCACCTCCAGTCACTTTCTGGTTTTATTACCAATGCCCTCTGTTCACCAGGCTGGAGACCTTGTTGATCTTGTTAGAGTTAGTCACAAAATCTGAGTCCATAGATGCTCACTGAGAACCAGAGGGTCCTTGCCACTGTTGTGGATGACAACAGTCTGATTGTGAACTGTTTCTTACAGAGAGATTGTGCTGAAATATTTTTAGAATTATAAGTTGTGTTATAGGCATCTCCCTGTATATCTTCCATCTTATTTAAGAAAAAATACATAGGAAATACCCTTCAAGATCCTTGTATTCCTCTTTAATTCTATTCCTCCTTTCTCTTCAAATATAAGCAGTAGCTTACATCCATCATTCCTAGATTATATTGCTAGACTTGGGCTTCAGAGTTTATTTTACATACTCTTACACACACACACACACACACACACACACACACACACACACACACACACCCAACAGACTTCTAGTTCAGGTCAGTTTTAGTTTTATAAAATTATCAAGTAGAAAGAAACCTCCTCTGATTTTTAGCTCACAATTGGATAATAATTTTTCATTTATCTTTCTGGTATTTCTGTGAAGGCTAGGGGCTTTACAGTGGCAGTTTTACAACTGGTAATTGAATTTGGGTAAGTTCTTCAGCAGTGTGCACAGCGTTGTCCTCCTGAGTATCTCCTTCACTAGGCATGGTGCTTGATACAAAACATCTGTTGAATTAATAGACATACATACAGACTAAGGCTTTTGAAATGCTAGTATCAACAGTGGAAGCTCTTCGTGTCGTTCCTCAAATAACAGCCTGGACCATTAAAGGTCTGTCAGAGAAAATGAGAATGGGTTCAAGTGTAGCCAGCAGAGATATAGTCTTCAAACTCTGATAGGTAAGGATGAGATTGTTAGACATTACCAGAAGTAGCGTACTCAAGGCAGTAATGCTCAAAACTTAAACATTCCTAAGGCAGGGATTGCCTCTGTTTACCACCTGAGAGCACTTTGGATAATGAACCATGAAAGCCTGCTATGCAACAGCACTATGCAATAAGTTTTCATTTGCTACTGGTCAACTTCAGGGATCAAGGACAGTAAAACACATAACCCAGTCATGCATGTTATTTTAAAGGCACATTTTAAAGTTATAAATATGGTACATTGAGTTAATGAGGTATGTTCTTTTGGTGACAAATATTTACGTTCCACATATGCCTCTTGGTGTCAAGACTGTAACCGTTTCATTTTCTTCCTTCTCTCAGGAGGCTGGGATGCAGATGGAAGAGGCCCTTGTGTCTGGGACACATTCACTCATCAGGGAGGAGAGCGAGTTTTTGAGAACCAGACTGGTGATGTAGCTTGTGGCAGCTACACTCTGTGGGAAGAAGATTTGAAATGTATCAAACAGCTTGGATTGACTCATTACCGTTTCTCTCTTTCCTGGTCACGTCTGTTACCTGATGGGACGACAGGTTTCATCAACCAGAAAGGCAAGTGTTTCTTAAAAATAGAAGGTTGCAGCTTTAATTCAAGGTTATTGCTGCAGTCTGGCATAATTAATCCAGCATGCTGTTCTGCAGGGTAGCTTTGAGATCACAAAGTTTTCAGACTGATTATAGGATAACATTTTGAAATGGGTTTGCATTAGCTTTCTCAGTAATATTTTGATTTACCTGGGCTGTTGAGCTCCTCTTTGGAAGAAGGGATATATGGGTATGAAGAAGACTGGAATAAAGGTTTTATTTATGTAAGATGCTCTCTCAGTGAAGGTGAATTTTCAAAAGCTGCTGGATTAAACTACTTTTGAAAGTTGTGTCACCCATGAGGAATTACAATGCCCTAAAGGAGCCAAAAGGGCTGGAGAGTTTCAGCTGCCCTGAGCTCCCAGTGGCAGCCTAGGGCTTAGTCTCCATGTCCCTGGAGCTCACTTAGTTGAGGGGAAGTGGGAAGCATCAGCTACATTGTACTATGTAACAGTTTGTCTTGATATCATGCATTGACTCAGTTTCTCCATGGGTAGAAAGAAATACTTTAAAAGTTTACACTTCGGAGAAATATTAAAAATATTCTGGAATGATCTTGTGCTTCTCATAGTACCTGGCATATGATAAAACACTTATGAAATGTTAACTATTCTTAAAACACATAAATAAGGGAAACATTCACTTCTCTATTGGATACTTTACTTGCACATTTTAACACATATTTCTCCTATCCTCAAACCAATGCGGAAGATATCATGATCATACTTTATAGATGTGGATGTCCAAGTCCACACATTTCGTAAATAGATATGAAATCTAAACTGAAGATCTAGCTACACTTTACACAGATAGGCTTGGAAACTTGGCCTAGGGACCAAATCTGGCCCACCACCTGTTTTTGTAAATAAAGTTTTACTGGAACACAGCCATGACCATTCATTACACAACATCTATGGTTGCTTCCCTACTGCAATGGCAAAAGTGAATAGTTGGGGTGGAGACCATATGGCCTACAAAGCCCAAAATATTAATGATCTGGTTCTTTATAGGAAAAGTTTGCCAACCCTATATTCTACAACATATGGCTTCTAAATACACACTCTTTATTATTACTTGGTCTGGAAAAGAGTTTTTATAACTCATAGAAGTACTAGATGCAATGCAATGAGTATAGAATTTAAGGAATATTTCCTAAACACAGGACGGGCAATTGTATGACCCAAGAGTGGCTCTTCCTCTCTATCACCAAGAGCCTCCATGATGGCATCAGATTCATATGAGTAAGCTATATACATCCTTACATGCAAAAACCCATTATGCTAGTGCCTGCCTATGCTTGGGCATTTGCGGTGTTTGTCTCATACAAGGCTGGATGATCTCTTCCTTGTGAAATGTATCCACAACACAGAACTATATATGAAGGTCTAGATTTTAAGGTTATGTGCCCCCCGCCCCCGTAGGAACAACCCAAGATAAGCAGGAAAATTACTGAATTCAGGAGATAGTAGGCAAAATGAGGGCTGTTGGTTAAATGTAGACTTAATTACAAGTCATTGAATACTTTTAGTTTTGGCTTTGAACAAGAAATGATGTATTGTTCAGGTCAAAGGTAAGTCCATAAATTTCTATCTTTCTCACCCAAAACCTCTACATTTTTTTCCTTTGTACCTTGCTATATCAAACTCTGACAATTGACTCTGAAGGAGCTCACTGTCTTGCTTCTTCCCTTGCCCTGTTCACCAGTTTCAGTCTTCTCTTTGTGCCTTTGCAGCTATTTGCTTTCTGCTTTGATCATCATCCTCCCAGCCCTCACCTGTTTATTATTCTCACCAAGGACATTTTGACACACACATTGACAGCTCTGTCTGTTTTTTTTTCCATTTCTGCCCTCTAGTATTTGCTATAAATTCCTATAAATACCACCACATCAACTTCTAAAAGTTGGTCTAACTCATAGCAGGCTGGGTCATCTGCTAAAACATAGAAAGACTAAAGAAACTCATTGTTTCAAGGCTCAATAAGAAGCTGTTTTCTTTCTATATCATTCTAGAGTCTATTTAATTTAGTTTGAACTCACTTCTGAAGCCATCTAATATAATAATATAATCTAAATTTATATTATCTATGTCTATCTATCTATCTATCTATCTATCTATCTATCTATCTATCCTCTATCACATCTCTATATGTCATCTATCTATCTATCTATCTATCTATCTATCTATCTATCTATCTACCTATCTTCTATCTATTATCTATCTATCATCTGTTATCTATCTATGTATTATCTATCATCTATCTATCTATTATCTATCTATCTATCTATCTATCTATCTATCTATCTATCTATCTATCTATCTATCATGTAGATACTTCTCAGCTATTATCTATCTATCTATCTATCTATCTAATCTATCATCTATCTATCATCTATCTATCTATCTATCTATCTATCTATCTATCTATAATTTTGTCTATCAATGAAGTAAAAGTTTCATGTTCCCAAGACCCATGGTAAAGAAGGAAATGATGATAACCCTCAGAACTGTGACCACCACCAGGCTTATAAGCCAGCTTCAGCATTCCCTCTCTGTAGCTCTAAGATACAAAAGGCTCTTACTGAGGACTCTCTACAACTAAACTACTCTGTAAGTGGAAGAGAATGAGTGTAAAAATTTCTCTCATCCTCTTGTTTTAATCATATCTGTTTTCAGATAAAACTGAACCAGACCTACTGTGGGTGTTAACTTACCATGTGATGCATGCCTTGCTTTTCCTTTCTAAAATGCCTAAATCCTGAAGATATTCTCTCTCAAAACTTAGTTACTTGTTCTGTTCTGAAAAGGCAAAAGTTTGTGTGTGTGTGTGTGTGCTTGTGTGTGTGTGTGCTTGTGTGTGTGTGGGTGTGCGCCCGCGCACACGCGTGTGCATGCGCGTGCGCGCATGTATGACCATACTTATAGAGGCTAGAAGAGAGCCTTTGGATGTCTTGGATGTTTTTCCTCAGGCTCATTCCCCTTTTATTTTTGAGATAATGTCCCACAAATTGCCAAGTAATCCTGGCTGGTTGGGCTAGCCACTGAACTTCATAGATCTTCCTGTCTCTGTCTTATCAGCAATCATAGAACAAGGCTATTCCAGCACACCGACTTTTAAAAATATGGTTTCTGAAGACTGAACTCAGATCCTCAGACTTGCAAGGCAAGCCTTGTACAGATTGAGCCATCCCTCCAGCTTCTCTTACCCTTCACCAAAGTTTGAATTAAAGACCTATGTAGCCGTAGCAGTATATCAGATGGTTGAGAGTCAGATTAACATGTGCAGAAGTTTGTGTATCCTGTGTGAGTTAGTAATCCTAGAGAATAGAGGCAGAGAAACTGGAACAGGAAGCAGAGGTACAAAGGTTGCTGGAGTCAGTTAGGTGATCTGGGGGTAGCGAAGAAAGACTCGTGCTAAGAACACATGGTGATCACTTGGCCACCACAGAGAGATTTTTGTATGTGTTTGGCCTCAGCCATAGCTAATTAATAGTACAGACTTCCTCCTGAACCAAAGGGCACAAGAGTTGCTTACAAGAGGTGGAATTTCTGCAAGCAATTGCTCATTCTTGTGCAGGGAACTGTTGAGAGATTGAAATGGTTTAAACTTGGAAAGGCTGGTGTGTTCCCGTCCTCCAAATTTAAATATTTTCTCAAAGAACATGTGAAAAATAAATTAAAAACTCTCCTACTGTCTTTGTCCAGGAACACTCTCTGTTTTTGTTTCTTTGTCTCTGTCTCTATATGTGTCTCTGTCTCTGTCTGTTTCTCTTGGTATCTCTGCATTTCTCTTTATCTCTGTCTCTATTGTCTCTTTATATCTCTCTTTGTATCTCTGTCTCTCTCTGTCTTTCCCTGTCTCTCTCTGTCTCTATCTCTCTCTGTCTCTCTGTCTCTCTGTCTCTCTCTCTCTCTCTCTGTCTCTCTCTGTGTGTGTGTGAGTGTGTGAGTGTGTGTGTGTGTGTGTGTGTGTGTGTGTGTGTATGCTTAACTACCTATTCCAAAGTTTGATTATGGGACATTTGAAACCTTGTAAAATTCTATGTTCTCAAACTGGCAGAATATTTTACAATGTAAGATTGTGGCGTAGCTTTTCTTTTTCAAATGTCAAGTTTTCAAGGTTTAACAAGAAAAGAATGAGTTGGCGACTGAAATCACATAGCTCTGTATTTTTTAGCTGTCTAAGTGCATTTTTATATCTGCCACAAATGTAGGTTTTATGGGATTGCTAGGAGACACAAGTCTTGGAAAGAAAGAAACAATGTGAATATACATGCAGAAATTCATGTTCACTTAAAGGCTTCAAGTATAAGGATACTTAGTAGGAATGACTTAAATAAGTTGACTAACTCACATTTACCTTGTATTTCACGTCAAGCCTAACTGCAGACTGAATAATGTCTCCTTAGATGCCAAACAACTCCTTGTATTGAATTTTAGAGATTGTGAAAACATTACCTTAACTGGCAAGAGAAACTTTACAGATGTCATTAAGTTAAGGATATGGAGATGATGTTATCTTGTATGATCTGTGTGGGACTACTGTAGCCACATAGATCATTAAAGGAGGGAAGATAGATGATCAGAGTCAGGAATATAAGAACTAAAGCAGATTGAGAGCGAGAGAGATGAGGTGAAGATAAAGAAGAGACTGTAACACAGGCATTCAGGAGACCCCTACCACCCAGAAAAGACAAGGAAGTGGATTGTAATTGAGAGACTGTCAGAGGACAACTCTATTGCCATATTGACCTAACCCTCTTGAAAACTATTTGGATTTCTGGCCTCTAGAGCTGTGGGACAATTTATGTGTAATTTGTTACAGCAGCAGCAGAGGCAGAGAACTAAGATGGTTCTTGGACCACTAAATAAACTGGCAGTGTTAGACTAGAGGTGTGAATCAAAGAGAGCACATATCTGACACAGGTTGGACATGTCATCAAACAATTCTGTTATAATTTCATAATTGGCTAATTTGTCCTGTCTGCTTGTCAGCCTTCCTCTCTTCTCCCTTCCCTCTTCCCTTTTCTCTTCTTTCTTTCATTTGTTCTTTCTTCCTTCCTTCCTTCCTTCCTTCCTTCCTTCCTTCCTTCCTTCCTCAGTTCCTTGTTTTCTTCTTTCCTTCTCTTCCCTCCCTCCTTCCCTCCCTCTTTCCTTCCTTTCCTTCCTTCCTTCTTTGCTTCCTTCCTTCCTTGGTTGGTTGGTTGCTTTCTTCTTTCCTTCTCTCATTCCTTCCTTTCCTCCCTTTCTTCCTCCCTCCCTCTCTCCCTTCCTTCCTTCCTTCCTTCCTTCCTTCCTTCCTTCCTTCCTTCCTTTCTTCCTTCTCTAACCCCCCTCCTTTCTGTCTTACTGGAAGCATGCTTTCTGAAAGTTCTAGTAATTTTTTCTCTTATCAAAGAGTTTCCTTATTTTTTTGTTCTTCATCACACTGTTTCATGTGCTGATGGGACAAAGGAAAAAGCCTATCTCCTGTATTGAATAACTTCCGTGGCCTTGTTAAAAAAAGCGATGGCCCTTCCTAGTCATTTTTCTCTCTCAAGGAAGTCTAGATTTGATCAACTGAGACAACTAAGTTGGCTGGTAGATTGTACAGATAGTGTGGACAGATATGATGGCCTTTGAGAGACCATGGTAAATGGGCCACATAGAGGATATATGTTCTGAAATGGAGGAAAGGTGCTGATGTATTAAGATGAGATAAGCCTATATATGAGAGTCCTCTGAGCCAAGGCATCTCAGCCTCCAAGTGCCTTGAATTTCAGTTGTAGTTAATTCTTGTCACTAGGTGTCTGATATATTCATAGTATTTCAAGTAGTACCTACTTTACCACACCAGCTCCACCACCCAACTGCCCTATGCTGCCTTTGCATGTGAGCTAGTCTTAGAAGGTTCATGTTTTCTATATCTCAAATCTACTCCAAGTTTTCAAAGACCAACTCAACAGAAATGGGCTTAATTAAAATAGCAGTATGGGAAAGACGACTCGGTGGTTACATACACTTATTCTTCTTCCAGAGAACCTGGGTTCAATTCCCAGGACCCACATAGCAGCTCACAACTGTTTGTAACTCCAGTTCCAGGGGACCTGACACCCTCACACAAACATGTATGCAAGAAAAACACCAATGCACATAAAATAAAAAGAAATAAATCATTAAAACAGAAATGTGGTATCAACTATGAGAGAACCCTATAGAAGTTTTACTTCTTCAAAGAGTCTATATTGTCCTAAGTATCTCAACAGACAGGACACAAATGATCTCTCAGTTCCAAGACCCTCAGATTTATAAAGGCAGTCACTTGAGAACATGGAGGGTTAGTTTTCACTGAACCTTACAAGTCTTATTCATAAAGGAAACTAAACACTTTAAACAATATGATTTTATCCAATTCTTATAATAGCCGCAAGGTGGCGCTGTTAGCACCTCTCTTTCACAAATGCGTGTAGGCATACAGAGGTCAAGGGATTCATTCAAGTTCCTTTGACTAAGTTATGTTAATTTGGTGCTCCGCCTTAGGATCTCATTCCTGCTGGGGATGCAACTCAATGGCAGAGGGATTTTCTATTGTTCATAAAACTTTAGATTCAATCCTTCCTTATTAACATACACACACACACACACACACACCACTCTACCATCTCATGAAAAAGTTTTAAATGTTTTATTATATCATCAAGTAAACTGGATAAAGCTGAAATAAGAAAGGTATTTCATTCTGGAATATTACATATAAATTATGCAGCAGAGCATGAATTCCTAAACACAGAAAATGTATTTAATGCCAACTCATGATTATCATGTTGCTTAAATTAAAGTTGATTGGCTACCCTTAAAGATTTCTCATAAAAGAATAATAAAAAAAGATCTGATATTATGACCAGGTCTGAGTAGGCAGAAGTTGAGGCTAATGAAAAGTTACATTTTTCTGGTTCAGGAACATTTGTAAACAGGAGAGATGATATGTTGTAGTGAGAGAAAACTTAGCCTCAGTGTGGGACTAAAAATTGTAGATTAAATTTGACAACACCTGGTTCTCTTGATGCCAATTTTCATGTGTGTAATAGGAATAGAATTGCTCCCCTCTTGGGCTCAATGGTAAAATTAAGCAAAAGTGAATGTCATCACACACATGCACGTGTGTGTGTGTGCGTGTGTGTGTGTGTGTGTGTGTGTGTGTGTGTGTGTGTGTGTGAATTCAGTGAAAGAAACTGAAATGCAAAGCAAGATAATGAAAAGAGTTCACTAGGATCTTGGAATTGACCAATACCAAGGTTAGTATAGTATATCGGCTTAGATATCCCAGTTACATACTGGGAAATGTATTTATATTGGCCCAGAGATGGGTTTGGAACACTCTTTTATGAAGAGAGAAAAGGGCAGCTTTATAGAGAGAGGAAAGAAAAGCTCTATATATATTCGGAAATTGTGTGAATTGATTTTTTCCATGGTTACCCAAATCAACCACCACTGACTCAAGCGCTTAAACCAACACAATTCTGTGTCCTTAAAATTGTGTTGTGGTTTTGTCTAAGGTGTACAAGGTGGTCTCTGACTGCGTTCATGTGTGTCGTTGACATGTGGTACTGAGGTCCTCAAGTCCTTGCTGGCAATCTTTTGAGGGCCACCTTCGCTTGCTTCTATTGGCTTTTGGCTATCTTTCTTCTCCTTCAAAGCCAGTGACAACAAACCGGTCTCTCTCAGTCTACCACAGTCTCCACCTCTGATTTATTCTTACATAGTCTGGTTATTTTTTCTTACCTATATTCTTTTACTTCTAAGGACTTATGTGTTTTATTGAGTCCATTTGAAAAGTCTAAAAAGTCTAGAGAAACCTTCCCATATCAAGGTCTTTACCTTAATGGCAGTCTTATAATCTCCTTTGGCTTGGTCTTATACTCATTTAATGTATGGACATTTTTGAGAAGAGGAGGTAGTCTGCTGGAGTCACAAACAAATGTGTTCCCAAGCCGTGGAGTTCTTATACATGACTCATGTTATTTCCTCTTTTGAAATGAGTGAGCCAAGGTTAAAAATACTCAGACAGGTCTCCACTACCCTGGTGCATAATGTGGTCTCTGTTTACTCTGCTTTCTTCTCCCCCCCATTCTCTCTCTTCTTCTGATGAGGTATGAACCCTGTACACTGAACTTTCAGTTCCCAGAAGGAGCACCTCTTTTAAGAGAGTAACTATATAAACACTGTCCAGACAGCATATCAAAATAAAACTCTGACCCACATGAGAAGCCGAGACAGCTAAACCACAACCTCTGTAGCTGTCTGCCCAGAATAGTCAGGGTTAGCTAACAACTTTCACTTTCTGTAGGTTTTGTTCCCAACAGAGGTCTGCATCCAACTCAGGCCAAATGGAGAAAGAAAGCTAAATAGGTCCCACAAACAAATCACAGAAGACATTCACTTCTACTCAGCTCTCTCCCTACTATTTGTGCCAGCAACTTTAGTTACAGCATGCCTGAAGCCTCTGCTTTTGCTTTTCCTTTCCCCCAATTGTCCTTGAGTACTTGCTAAATTCTCGTACTGGTGGTTGACTTCTGTCCTATAGCAAACTGTGTAAATCCTCTGTTTTCTTCTTTGGATGCTCTTCATGTCTGTATCTCCTTGGATGTTCTAGACATTTGCTTCTCTTTTTTTTTCTTTAAGGAACACTTTGTTCTTATTGCCTTATGATGATTGTTTATATTTACCCAACAATAACAATAATGTTAATTAATAAAAAGATCTGTATTGAGCTCTTATTATGTGTTAAGTAATGATCTTATAATGTTTAGTCTACCAACTGATTATATCTTAAAAAATAACTCACTAAAGTAGGTTTTTACTGTTATCTATATTTTATAGATGAATAAAGATAATTCAGGGAGCTCTAGTAGCCCGAGATCATGAACCTAGTAGGTGACAGAGTGGCCATAGACTTTATATTGGCTGGCATCATAATTCACTATTGAATTCATTATGGAATAATGTTTTTAGAGTATGCTTGCAGAGGCCCTAAGTTTAGGGTGGGTATGGGTTTTCTCTGATTGATTGATTGATTGATTGACTGATTGATTGATTGATTGATTGATTAGGTATACAGTGTTCTACCTGCCTGTGCCAGAAGATGGCACCAGATCTCATTACAAATGGTGGTGAGCTACCATGTGGTTGCTGGGTATTGAACTCAGCACCTCTAGAAGAAAAGCAGTTAAGCACTCTTAACCACTGTGCCACCTTTCCAGCCTGGTTTATCTCATTTTAAAATAAAGTACTAAACATGATCTGTACTATGTAGTCCTACCATGTTCATCTGTTTATAAGTGCATCTGTGTTATTTGTAGAGTTCTTAGTAGGTTCTTTAAGGAACAGGGTCATGCTTAACTAAGTTTTTATGCCCAGCATATGATTGCTTTTCTCTCAATATGCCCTTAAACAATGAGCAAGGGGACGACAGAATGTGTGAAATAGTGAAGAAGTCTGTTTCTTATTCACAAAGTTAGTAAAGAAAATCTTCCTTGTCAGTATGCCTTTCTACTGCATTTACTGCATCTATGTACTGCGATTCTACACATGATTTTACACCAGTCCAATAAAAACCTCTTAATCCAGGATAGCTTTTCTTCTCCGAGCACTGGTTTATTTAATTCTTATAAAAAATAAAGCCAGACACAGTACCACTACTTTCTCCATAAAGATTCTCTTCCAAGACAAGAGTTATTGTATGAGACTACTGCCAACATCTTCATTCTGAGGCAGAGTCTCTTCACCTTAATATAATTCTTCTGAATTCTTCAACAGTTGTTCCCGCTACACTCCCCAGTTCATGCTATTGTGGAAGCATCAACTGAGAGGAAGGGCTTGCTTGGTATTCCTGTAGATGGTCAGAATTGTAGTGTGAACTCCAACCAGGGAGATGTACTGCATGAGTACTCTTGGTATCTTTTATCCATATTCTGAGATAGATACAGAGCTTTTTAGATTTCTGAAAAAGGCTATCTCAATGTTGCTGAGACTGGCCTCAATGTACTTGAATCATATAGATCCTAATATTTGGGACCATGGGCAGTCCCACTACACTGGTCTTTGATGCTAAACTTTTGTGTGTACTCAGTGGGTTTGTTTCCCTAGACTTGTAAGATGATTTGACTTGGCAAGGAACTGAGGCATTAATTTGCTTTGCTTTGCTTTCTTTCTTTCTGTTTCAATACTACTGAGATCCATTAACTGAACAGGTCTTTATTAATCACTGAACTTCTGATAGTATTCCAGTGTTTAAGACTTTAGAGGCAAATCACACATTCTACTTTACATAAAAATTGCATTCTTACGGAGTTGATTTCAACAAAACCAAAACCAGCATATTGTTAGGTGACAGTATCTTTCTCAAAAGAGTCTGCTTTGGAGCAACTATCTTCTCATCCTGCTAACACATCTCATCATCATTTTCTGACTATCCTGTCTTCTCTGGTGTTTCCCATGCTTCTTCACAACGTTTCATTGATCCACTTGAATACATAATACACTTTAGTTTGAGTTAGACTCATTCTGATACCAGTTTCCTAAAACGTGTTCACAATATACTAAAAGTAACATTTTGTTTCTTACATTTTTTTTTTTCTCCCAGGAATCAACTACTACAACAAGATCATAGACGATTTGTTAAAGAATGGCGTGACACCCATAGTGGCCATCTATCACTTTGATTTGCCTCAGGCTTTAGAAGACCTAGGAGGTTGGTTGTCAGAAGCAATTGTTGAAGCCTTTGACAAATATGCTCAGTTTTGCTTCAGCACCTTTGGAGACCGAGTAAAGAAGTGGATCACCATAAATGAGCCTAATATTCTTGCTCTTTTGGCCTATGACATGGGTATCTTCGCTCCTGGTGTGCCTCATGTTGGGATTGGGGGCTATCAAGCAGCTCATAATTTGATTAAGGCTCATGCCAGATCCTGGCACAGCTATGATTCTTTATTTCGAGAAGAACAGAAGGGCTTTGTGTCCCTATCATTATTTTTTTGCTGGTTAGAACCAGCAGATCCTAACTCAGAGATTGACCAGGAAGCTACTAAGAGGGCCATCAATTTCCACTTGGATTTCTTTGCTAAACCCATATTTATTGATGGTGATTATCCAGATGTTGTCAAATCCCAGGTTGCCTCCATGAGCAAAAGGCAAGGCTATCCATCATCAAGGCTTCCAGAATTCACAGACGAAGAGAAGAAAATGATCAAAGGCACTGCCGATTTCTTTGCTGTTCAATATTATACAACTCGCTTAGTCAGGCATCAGGAGAATAAGAAGGGAGAACTTAGCTTCTTTCAGGATGTGGAGATTGAATTTTTTCCCAATCCATCTTGGAAAAATGTGGGTTGGATCTATGTGGTGCCGTGGGGAATACGTAAACTCCTGAAATATATTAAGGTAAATTAATGATTTGTTTGTGTCTGTGTGTATCCAAGTACAGAAGGATACCAGACAGTCAAATGTATTTGTATGCATAGACATAAAAAGGGATGATTTTAGAGGTTAGTATGCTCAGTTGTTGGTTGGGAGAAAAAAAAGACTAAGACTTGAGTTAGTTAAAGTTAAGTAGCTTGCTTCTGTACCAAAATTTGTTGATAAATTCTGTTGTGGCTGTATGAACAGCTTGGAGAGTTTTCAAGTTGCTGTCACTGCTATGATTAGAAAAGGCATTTAAAGGAAAGAGAACTGAATGCTTTCTGGGTCTCCCCTATGCTGGCAGCTGGGATTACAATTTCAAGGTAGCAGTTTTTTGGACCCCTCCTGTGGGGGATAGAAAATGTACCTGCTAGCAGGACCAAGGGGTTAAGGAGCAGTGACAATCAGCAGATGCTGATGGGAAGAAAGATATTTCTGTCTTCTCATTATGTTAAGAGTCATTTGACTGTCTTCATGGACATTTGCGCGGTTTTGCTTTTCCATTGTTAGTCATAAAAGGTCAGTATGTGGAAAATTAAGTTAATAGGGTCAGTGCAATTTGATGAAAACTAGTTTTGGGGTTGTAGCTTCCAGAAGATAGAGGGTAATGCACCTGATTTTATGAGCTATCTATTTTTTTTTTTAACATCTGTTTGGAATGAAACTTCTGCTCTCTTGTTCTAGGATACATATAACAACCCTGTAATTTACATCACCGAGAATGGGTTTCCCCAGTGTGACCCCCCATCTCTTGATGACACTCAGCGTTGGGAGTATTTCAGACAGACATTTCAGGAACTATTCAAAGGTACCATTTGAAATGATGAAAGATCAATTGTGCAAACTTAATATAATTTTGCCATGTGCTTATTTGCATTCCACAAAGACCATTGATTTTGAAAGCTGAAATTCATGTAAA
The DNA here is from genome assembly GCA_030674055.1 of Rhabdomys pumilio. Classification (NCBI taxonomy): domain Eukaryota; kingdom Metazoa; phylum Chordata; class Mammalia; order Rodentia; family Muridae; genus Rhabdomys; species Rhabdomys pumilio. The sequence goes on along the minus strand of JANHMN010000007.1, from coordinate 36,895,078 downwards.
TTAGTGTAAAACCATGTAATTAGAAGAGGGGCTAGAGCAGGGATTTAGAGAAGAGGAAGGTGAGGATTAGGCCCAGCTTCCACTCTGCTGAAACTGAGTCAAGGAAAAAAGCAGCTGTCTTCAGCGTTTCCTGAATCGTAGGTGAAGGTAGCAAGAATAGAATGGTGGGGAAATCATTAAATATCACAAAACGTCAACACTGCTCGGCTGTAGCAAATTCCTTTGCATATTTTGCTGTCCTAACTATCAAGAATGAGTTGACAGGATTTGCAAGCATCTCAGTGTAGCATTTGAGCTATGACCAAGCAGCTTGGTTAGAAACAAAGATATATGAATTGCCTTCACAGGATGATGACGACGATGATTATGATGATGATGATGATGATGGTGGTGGTGGTGGTGGTGATGATGATGATAATGATGATGATAATGATGATGATGATGCCAATTCTTCCAAAACAATTCTTTTAATATTTAGTAACAAATGATGAGTCATAATTATTAATTGATAAAATGTATTACGAATTAGTCTGCCGCCTTGTCTTCTCTTCTTCAGATTTTCTTAAAATACTGCTGTTTTACATTGTCACTGCCTCGGTTTTATTTCTTATTCCTCCTATAAAGGAGTCACAGCTGGACGATCTAACACAAAATGAGACTGCAATTTCCTTTTTTCAATCTTAACATCCGTATTTGTTTATTGTCACTTTATTGAAATGTCCAGGAGTTATTCTTTAAAAAATTGCTCAGCAAACACCCAAAAGGAATTCTAGAACATGATTCAAAGGGGTATATGTCTAAAACCTGACAGTTTTTGAATGATTCCTCACTGAGGCCTGGAGTTTCTTGGCAGACAACAATCAGATTCCTACAGTCTAACCAAAGCAAAGGATTATTTTTAAAATGACACTCAAAATCTCTCTCTCTCTCTCTCTCTCTCTCTCTCTCTCTCTCTCTCTCTCTCTCT
>JANHMN010000007.1:36878829-36894101 GCA_030674055.1 Rhabdomys pumilio | reverse complement strand
TCTCTCTCTCTCTCTCTCTCTCTCTCTCTCTCTCTCTCTCTCTCTCTGTGTGTGTGTGTGTATGTGTGTGTGTGTTATGAGTGAAAATTTACTTGTGAAAATAAAGGGAAATCTCTGCTTCTCTGAGATTTCACTGCACTCCTCTCTGTGAGTGAGTCTGGTATATTGTCATCCTGCTGATCTGAGGTTTCTTGCTAAAGGAGAGGCAGGCTTATCAAGCAGATTTGTGGCTTTTTTTTTTTTTTTGTTATTTTCACGTTGTTATGACAAAATACCAGAAAGACCTTTGAAAAGGAAGAGTTTATTTTAACTTATAGTTTGGCTAGGTTGTTGCAGGCTTCATTCCGTGTTTCTTTGATCTTGTGTTCTTGACCCAGATGTAGTGACAATGAGGTTGTATCAGCGAGCAGTGTTGTCCTCTCCACGACCAATCAGAAATTGCTGCTGCTCTTAACGTTCTACTTTCTTCAGATACTATTTCATCACAGTCCCTGGCCTATGGGGTTGTTCTCCCACCCCATTTAAGCTGGGTCAGCCCCCAGAGGTGTGCCTCAGATGCCTTTATTAATCTAAAAAAGTCAAATTGACAATGAAAATTGTCCATCACAGGTGGATACAGGAAGCCTGAATGACTCCTTCAAAATTAGTTTATGCATGTTTGGGAAAATAGACACAAATAGGAATTAACCTCTTTTATTTTCAATTTGATATACTTTTTATTGCTAATTATAGAAATGCATCTTGTTGTTTTTTGAAATGGTTTAGTGCTTGATGTAGTCCCTGAGATTTCTCACTCTAACGACTCAGTAAGAAGCCCATAAACGGCGTCATTTAGAGGTGTGGGCTGTAACAGAACATGAGAACAGAAACTGTGAGTTAATTTGGGTTTCTAAGGGACAGGAGAAAAAAACAAGGCTCACAAGCAAAATTCTATTTGGCAGCATGTTGACTTTTTGTTGTGTCCTATTGGATGGAAAATAAACAGGGTATACCCAAATGATGCCACCTCAATTTGGGATGTTTATAATTCATAAAGAAGAGAATGATATTGTCTCAGTAAAAAGGGAACGTATAGTGTTGAATTTTCCAGACCTGGTATCAGAAGAGAACCATGTCTCTCAATTAGTCTGTTTCAAGGCAGAACAATTAAGACCATGACATAGTCTGCCATGGGTCTTCCCTCCTTCAGTCTTTCTTGGAATATTGCTGTGTAGAACACTGTCGCTGTCTCAGTGTTGCTCAGCTGGTAACAAGTAGCTTGTGGGTGGTACTTACATTTTTAACTTAACAATGGAGTTACAGAGACATAACCCCATGATATGTTGTGTACTGATTGTATTATATATTTAAAACATCATTTGTTTTTAGCATGTTTTATCTTTTCATCTTATAACATATTATGCATTTTCATTATAACTAATACATAATGCAGTTTTTATATTCTGATATGTTATCTTTATGAGACAAAGTCTCATGTATCCCAAGCTGGCTTTAGAGTCACTGTTAGTCAAACTTGGTCTTGAAATCCTGATACTCCTACCTCCATAAGCAAATACTATCATGTCAGGCCTACAGTACCCTCTTGCATTTGGGCTTAAAAAAGATATGAATTCTTAAAGTGTTCAGAAATTTATTTATTGACACAACTTTCATCTTAACATACATTTATTCCAGACAAATGTACAAACATGGATATATTTATATTAGGATGAATGGCAGTGAAATATGTTTATTATGTTTATGTATCAGATGTCAGTAATTTATTCTGTGTGGGATTATTTTTCTGGTAAGAAGTCCCCTTCTGTGAGGTGGTCATGGTCTCCTTTTGCATGCTTAGCAGAAGGTCATGTTGGAAAACTGGAGAGATAAGTGTACCTGTCAACAAATAATGGGTTGTTTTAGATGAACTCACATGTTGTGAACTGAGCCAATCCCGTCTCTCACTGGAGTTTGAACTTAAATAGATCTGTGTTTTCTTAGGTTGAAGGGAGCAGGGAAACAACTTCTTGGGCCATTTCTAGCTTTATTCTGCCTTATGACATTAGAAACAGGAGGGAGATACTGCATAGGAAGGAGAAATGGAAACCCGAGGCATGGAGAGCTTGAGTCTTTTATTCCAGCTTTTTATGAAATCTGGTTGCATTCATTTTCTCCAGAGACTTTAGTTTTACTTCCATAAAACTTATTACTAAGCATTTTCTTCTTAACTCCATTCTGATTGGAAGAAAAAACAGATTTATTGATACCATTATGTCACTTAAATTCCAAACAGTGATTTGAATAATTAGTGCCTTCATACAGATAAGGAAACTAACTTGCAAGTAGTCCAAGTTACTTGCTTATATCAAATAAAATAAAATAAAATAAAATAAAATAAATAAAAAAGCTACTAAGCAACTTTTCCTGTAACAGAGCAGAATGTGTTATCAATATCATTATCGAGGTTTTGTATTTTCTGAGACACAGTGAATTTTGTCCTCCTAGCACAAAGCCTTTTTCTTAAGATTGCTGTTCAGGGTTTACTTAGGTCCTCTGCAGCTGCTATTCATGTCTCTGAAAGGGTCACCTGGTTCTGTGATGTTGGAGAAGTCTTAGGCCCACGTATTTGGCCTGTTACCTGAATAGTTGAGCAGGAACTACTCGTGGATTCTCCGAGACTCCTTGGAGGCAGTACTGATGATCATGGTTGGCAAGAATTTTCCTATTAAAAAGCAACTGGTGAAAAATTAAAAATAATAACAGTTCAAGGAAGACATTTGTAGGAAGCTCTGCAGATGAGAGCCCAACAACAAGCAAAGATGTCAGATGGCCTTGTGATTCCTGTGAACCACCTGCCCAACCCCAATATTATGCATATGGACAGGCACATAATGACACTATAGTTCCACCTATGATATCTGCCTGCAGACTTTACAGAGCTCCCCAGGTAAAATCCCACAGCAATTTACTGAGTAAGGTAATATTTCTGGCTCATTTTTGGGAAGGAGAAAAAAAGAAAAAGAGAGAATGGGGAGAGGAAGAAGGAAGAAGACAGAGAGGGAGAAGGAAAAGAAGACAGAGACAGGGAGAGAGAAATTCATTATTATTGTATTTTAATTAATATAGATACAGGCAAGAGTAAAGCTGCATTCCAGTCTTGACAAAACTAGGCTTATAAATTTGTAAATTCCTCAATGCAGGGCCTTTGGCAAATAGCTTAACTTCAAGGTCCCTGATTTGTTCATGGGTAAGTGTAGGAATAATAGTTTCAGTGGCAGAGGTGTTACAAAGATTCTACCTAGTAATTTACAGCATAAACCTCTCCAAGCAATTGTCAGGCACATTGGAGGTCCTTAGCCAGTGTTAATTATTGTTGCAAAATGTGCATTCTTAAGATACTTTTATCACAGGCTATTTTTCTTGCTATTTAAAGTCTAACCTACATGACTGGATATACATGAGCTGAACAAAGACCAACAACAGGCATGCCAAAAGTGGATGAGAGAAAGATCAGAAGGCTTCAACTGTACACAAAGAAGCACAGTCAACTAATGGATGCTGAGCATAGAAGTAATCTTCTTCAGGGAAAAGTACACCAACTGATTATCTAATTCCAAATGATTAGCCATGAAAACGTACATATGAGTAACATTATACATACTGCACAGGTTGTACTTATGTATTTAGGAATCTATCTATCTATCTATCTATCTATCTATCTATCTATCTATCTATCTATCTATCTATATCTATATATATCCCCTCAACGATTAGTGAAAAAAGAAGTCATAAATTCTTAAAAGAGCAAAGGTAGGTATATGAAAGAGTTTAGAGGGAGGGAAGGGAAGGGGGAAGTGATTTATGTTATAATCTCAAAATTAAAAGAAATAGTAAGAATGTAGCATTGTAGGGCCTGTGGGATGGCTCAGTTGGCAAAGGTACCTGTCATTATACCTCTAGACCTGAATTCAAACTTTTGGGCCCACATGGAAGAAGGGGAGAACTGACTCATACAGTTCGTCCTCTGACCTCTGTCCCCTACAACAAATAGTATATTTTTAGAATAAGAATTATCATTTCAGCACCCACCATTGCCTGTTCTTTCCACTGTGAAGAGACACCATGACCAAGGCAACTCTTATAAAAGAAAACAGTTAATTGTGGCTGGCTTACAATTTCAGAAGTTCACTCTATTATCATCATGGCAGGGAGCCTGGCAGCCTGCAGGTAGCCATGCTGCTAAAGAACAAGAATTCTACATCTTGATCTGAAGGCAGCCAGAAGGAGACTGTCTTCTGCAAGTAGCCAGGAGGAGGGCCTGGTCTGGATCACACTGGTCAGACTTGAGCATATATGTGAGACCTCAATGCCCTGCCACCATTGTAATACACTTCCTCTAACAAGCCTACACTCCCTCCAATAAGGCCATACTTCCTAATAGTACCACTTCCTATGGTCGAAGCCTATTCAAAGCCCTGAATCCTCCTTTCACATTGTAGCAGAGAAGTCTCTTGTGCCTGCGTGTTTTATCACTGTGTGAAGCCTTGACCATTTGGCTATTTTCCTTCCTAGAATCAGTAGAAAGGCAAATCTCTTCTCATTATTTCCTTCTGACAGGGCACAAAATTAGGTGAAAAACCAAATTGTTTGCAAGAAAATTCATTTAGATGGATTTTTTTTATGTTTGGAGTTTAGTGATCTAGAAATACTTGTGTTTCATACAACATAAGAGTCTTTATTCTATGCATAAGCTTAGCCTCAGTGGTGAATGCTCAAAACCAGTGGGCAATTTTAAAATTCCCTGCACAAATGCTCATGGATGGAAATCTTCCATTCTCAGTGCTGTGGATGGATATGAGGAAGGAGGAGGCCAGAGGACAGACTGCCTGCGGCACGGTTCCAGAACAAACTAATTCTCATGCAAGTGGTTATAGTCCTGGCTCATGTTCGTCCTCATATTTGCTTAACTTTGTTCTGCGTCCAGCTTGGTTCTCTTTTTTCAATTTGAGATTGTAGGTCCTTTCCATACTTTTTAATGGCCTGATCTTGTGCGGTTGCATAGGACAGGTAAAGTTCGAAGCTATGCAAAACCTCGTTTTGCAATCTGGATATGCCAGCTAGGCGGTTGTTAACGCTGATGAAAAAGATTCTTAAATGAGCATTAATCGATTTTTCCAATTTTATTTAATTTCTGAGACAGAAATAAATAAAATTTCATAGAGTCAAAGTTGGATTTGAGTTTCTAATTGCACCCCTGGGTACTGAGGTTACAGATGTGTGCTATTATGTCTAACTGTCTCTCTTCATACATGGGTATCATCATGCTTTGTTTTAGCACATCCCTGTCCTCTGCTGTCCTCCATCTCCCTCCTCCCACTCTTGTTGTTGGTTTCCTTCTTCCCCTAAAGCATCCTCCTTTTCACTTTCCTCACACAGATACGCTATTCCTCTCTCTCATACTCCTTCCCATCCCCCTTTAGACTTCTTCATTCCCCTCTTATTGTCTCCTATCTACCTTCATGTCCTCCATCCAGAATCTGAGTATAAGCTAATATGTACTACTTGTCTTTATGAGTCTGGCTTATTTTGCTTAGCATAATGATCCCCAATACCATCTATTTCCTGAAAATACCCTCATTTCGTTTTTTATATATAGAGAAAGTTTCACTGTGTACGTGTACCGTACTTTCAACCCGGGTTGGTTGATTTCCCAAGCAGGCAAAGCACTAGTCATTTAATCATAAAGATGAGGTTATTAAGAACATGCATCTTCCAAGAGACAATGACAAATGAACAAGATGATGCTTATAATGCCTGCATTGGTTCTCACCATATCACAAAAGGTTGTGCTAATGATGGCTAATTTTGGGGGGTGGGGTGGGTGGGCATGATCCTCTGAAGGCTGAGCAGTGTTTTTCCTAATTATATATTTAGCCACAAGCAGTGTGCCTATTATATAGTAGTGTGCTACACATGTTTGTTGAATTTGATTGTGTCTATGAGGGAAGGGTTAGTCCATAGATAATGAGAAATAAATGATGAAATGATTGGGATTCTTCCCCTAAAGAAATGTACTCTGCACAATAAAAATGCATTCTTCTAGAAAGTTTCCAAGCAGCCCAACTTTCCAGTTAGATCCATGCCTGAGCTAGCACAGCGGTGGATGATTGCAGAGAAGGTTTGTTAATGACCAGCTTTAGGCTTTTAATGACAAAACCCCTCAGCAAGATGTCATCGAAGTTATTGAAGACTTCACGGAAAGTGTTGAAGCTGATACATGGTAACAAGAAGGTTATAAATCTTGCAGTTGGATATACCACCAAGACAAGATGCTGAGCACAGAGTCCCCCTGCTGTTGTCTGTCAGTATTCTCCCTCCCCCGTCCTCTTCTCCTTCCCACCGAGAGCTCATAGAGGAGAAATACATCCATTTCCCAAAGTAGCTCAGACCTGGCAGCCACCTGCCTATGCCAATTTCAGATCACAGAGGCCCATTTAACTGGACAAAATGTGTTAAGCACCTGCGTTTTTCTAAATGTTCACAAACGTGCTAAGGATTAAGGAAAGATCTGAAAAGTTAATACATTGACCTTTCAGAAGCACCAACCAATTAAAAATCCATTGTCAGCTCAGTACAGGGATTCCGGTACCTGAGTGTGGATTCCCATACAGTGGCTACTGTTTTATTACTTCTTGAATGAGAATAATGTCACTTTAGCCCCATGAAATAATCCATGTCATGGTGCACAGAGGGCTTATGGGAGATACATTTTCATGGCTCTGAAAATGGTAGGGGCATGGTAGTGGCATGTTAGATTGGCTTGATAATGTTGACAAACCTGCTCTTGGCTTCCTTATATGGCTGCTGGCAAATAGGAGCCAGGTCAGGAGAGAAAATGGAAAGTCACAAATGGTACATATAATTTTCTCATGAATGCTAATGTATAGTTAGGAATTTTGACAGATTTTAGCAAATATACATAAAGATTGTATACATTTATTGACTGTAACATTTCTTAAAATATGTATTCTTCCCGGAATGGCTCAACCAAATTGATTAGTGAATACACTATCATATGAATTTACCATCTTTCTTTTTTTGTGATGAGAAACTACCTTCTCATTTCCAGGGATGCCACACACTGTTATTGACCACAGTCACCACGCTGCATAACAGAAGTCCCCTTCTTTTCGCTGAGATTTTTACCCTTGACTGACTTCTTCCTAAGCTCTCTCACTACCTCATCCCTGGAAACAAGTTATGTTTTCCCTTTTATCAGATCAGTTGTGCTGGTCTGCATATGTAAATGAGAGGATGCAGTTGGCCTTTCTGTCCTTGCAGGGTCTCACTGGATATCCTCAGATTCTATAGTTACACATCATATATATTTAAAGTCAAGTAGTTTTCCATTTGTGCATATGTGCTGTGTTTTTCATTATATATTTTAAAAAGATTCAATTTTTATTTATGTGTATGTCTTTGCCAGCATATATGTAACTGCCCTATGTGTGTATAGTGTCCAAGGAAGCCAAAAGAGGATAGGGCATCAAATCCTTTGGAACTGTAATTACAGACATTTGTGAGCCACAAAATGGGTGCTGGGAACTCTACCTTGGTAATGTTTGTGAGCATCAAGTGCTTTTAATTATTGGACCATTTTCCAGCCCCTGCTTACACGTTTGTTGAAGTGATTCTTCTTCTTGACTGTAGGGAATATTGCTTCAGTGATCATAGGAGCATGTGGAGCTTTTCCATATTCTGCTCGCATGTCCTTTTAATGGGTACCCAGAATTTGTATTTATTTCTGGATCTTATGGCAGCTTTGTTTATTCAACTTCAGAAAGTATGAACAGAACTCTGCAGTGTTTGAGAAGGAGCATGGGGCCTACTTGTGTCCTTTTGCTATGGCTTGTGAAAATCATGGCTTTAACCTTCTGAAGCACCTTCATCTGGGAACCAGGACAAAAGTAACTGCTATCTGCTTAGCCTACAGTCAGGCACAAAAACCAAAGACCATTTGTATCTATGAACACACTGACATCTTTAAAACATTTCATGTTCTATTTGACATGAGTACTTCAGAAGTATGTCATGAAATTGGAGAAATATGGAGAAGTATGTCATAAAGTGTGTGTGTGTGCATGTGTGTGTGTCTTGTGTGTGCACACATACACGCACACACATGTGAGTATGTGGATATGTTTGTTTACATATCTTTGGTGCTTATATGTATTTACATATGCATGGTAGATATGTGTATTTGTGTGCTGTTTTGTGAGTGAACATGGATGTATATGTGCTAATGTGTGAGAGTGTATGTATGTTTCTGTAGATGTACATGCATGTCTATGCATTTGCAAAAGCCAACAACAAGTATCCAGTTTTTGGTTGTCTACCTTGTGTTTTGAGACAGTGTCTCTCACTGGCATCTGGGGCTCACTGGTTGATCTAGACTGGATGGTCTGTGAGTCTCAGGGATTGAGTTGCCTTAGTCTCCCCAGCACTAGGATCACAAGTGTGTGCCACTATTCCTGGCTTTTGTGTGGGTGCTAGGGATCAAACTCAGGTTCCATGCTTGTGCAGCAAGTACTTTGATAACTGAATTATCCCCCAGACCTCTGCTTTATACTTTAGTTAAGGTTATTCATTGCTCTGGTCAGGAGGTATAATTTCTGTCCTAGTGTTTTCCAGTAGAAATCCAAGTAAGAGATTTTTACTGGTATACTTGCAAAATCTATCACTGTCATATCCTATAATTTTATTTTAAAACACATTTTAAAATAATCATAGAGAAGGTGTACTGCAACCAAAAGATACTTCAGTAGTGTCTAGTAATGTTCACACTTACATGTAGCACACACACATACAAACACATACATGCACACACACATATTCATATATATATATGTATATGAATACATATATATATGCTCATGTAGATATACATATATATGGACACATACACACGAATACACATATCTATATGCATACATAAATACATATAAGCACCATAGATATGTAAACAAACATATTCACATACTCATATGTGCATGGGTGCGCGCGCGCGCACGCACACACACACACACACACACACACACACACACACACACAGACACTTCATGAAATACTTCTTCAGACTTGTCGAGGTTCCCATGGACAATGTCAGGTGTGTTGTTTGCTGGCCCATCTTCTGAAACATAGAGGGCCTGGCACATTGCCTCATGGAACAAGTGTTCTAGAACTGTCTACGAAAAGAACAACTGAATTACCCATGGCAGACTTGACCAGAGCCAGCCAGACTCTCCAGTTTATGCTGTGCACTGGCTGGTAAGCCTTTCTGTGGGCAGGAACCAGAGCATGAGACCAAAGTGAACATTGGTTTTAATTAAGGTTTTCAACCTAGTTTCAATTGCTCTGACATGGTAATTAACATTCTTCAACATTCTCAGAACCAGTGAATTTTAAAATTACGATTAAACATTTTTATTATTTTTTTTTCATGAAAGTACTTCTTTATTTTAAGTGAAATTTAGAGTTTTGAAGTTTGTGCACAACCTGTTTGTTTGCAGTGCTCATAGAGGCCAGAAGAGGGCATCAGATGCTCTGGAACTAGAGTTACAGACTATTGTGAGCTACTTTACTGTATGGATGCTGGGAATTGAACTCCATTCCTTTGGAAAAGCAACAACTGTTCTTAATCTCTTAGCAAACTCTCCAGCAAAACATTTGTCTATGTTTTCTATTGTTTCTCCAAAATTACCTGAACATTCTGGTCTTTCAGGTGAGAGTGAATAAGACTACTTTGGAGAGAAGTGGGAGATTTCCTTAGTTTAGTTGATGAGGGCTGCCTGGTAACTGTGTTTGGTGTGTATTATCTTGGGCCACTGTATGTTCATGGAGAGAATGGGAAATAATGGATAGCCAGGTGGTAGCTATCTTGCCTAGGAAGCTTACTGAAATTTCTAGTATCTAAAGAAAAGCATTCCTGAGAATATACCAGCACCTGTAAGTCGGCTTCTGATGGAGTATGAAATAAGCTTCTGGGCTCATGGTACTAGTTGATAGTAGCATTCAGTGTTGTTCTCAATGGCCCTGTGGCCATCATCTTCATGACTTTGTCTTTTTACAATCCCAGTATTGCTCTGTTCTATCATTCCATAGGGACCAAAGTGTTGTCTCTGTCACACTTTCACAGACCCTCCATTGTGTGCCTTGCTGGCTAACCATGCCTTACCTTTTCAGTTGGGCACCAGATACTGTATAGAGGAAAATCAGCAGTATAACAAATAGACCCATCAACAGCTGGGAACATAACTGCTTCCTGGGCTTCTTGCTTACCTGCAGCCTTGTCACAACTAGATGTATATTGTATAAGACAGTTGTTTAGATGGAAGTTGAAAGACACTTTGATTCCTGAAGGTAATACTTATTATAAACCTTGAGAGGAAGGAGGAAAACCATTTTCAGAAGAAATGAAAGTTATTAAAAAGAACGAGCATGTGTAGACAGAAGTGGTAAACATAAACATTTTATTTCTCATTGTTGGAAGGTGAAATTCTGACCAGAAAAGCATTTTGGAATTTTGAGTTACATACTTATTATTTAATAAGCACTCAGTAAATATTTGAAGAGCAAGGGGATAGGGTCTAGGTTAGTAGGAAAACTGAATCATTTTGGGGAATTTCAATAAAATATTAGAATGATATCCCCATTGTGTTTTATTAAAAATTTTAAGGATGTAGTAATTGTTTTGATTTCCATAAAATTTATTTCAAATACTGACATTATATGTAGTTATTAATTATATCATTCTCTTCACCTTTTCTTGCATTGGTAACTAGGGACTTTGCATGTTGAACAAGAGTTTCATCAGCAAGCTATCACTCTGATTTCCCAAATTTTGATTTTGAGATGGTGACTTCTTACTTTGCCCATACTAATTACTTAGTTCATAACTCAGGACAGATTTCAACTTGTGACTCCCCTACTTTTGCTTCTCAAGTAGCTGTGATAATATGCTGAGGCAAAAGCCCAGGTAAGCTCTGTGGGGAGCCAACAGAAGGCGGCTATCATCCTTGCAGCCATCTTGAGCCATATACCCTGACAAGAGATTTGATTACAATAGCCTACAACAGCTGAGCACACTCTGATAACATCTTGCATTAGATACCCAGGATCTTCCCTTGTGTGTGTGTGAGACTTAAAGGTGTGATTTAGAGCTGAGACTTAAGGGCATGACTTAAGGTGTGGTTTAGAGATAAGACCTAAGGGCATGACCTAAGGGCATGACTTAAGGGCGTGACTTAGAGGTGTGGCTTAGAAGTGGGAAATATAAAAGGCGAGAGGCAGACAGAAGAAATTACCAGACAACAGATTACTTGACAGAGTACAACTTGGAACTAGGAATTAGAGAGTACAACTTGGAGTTAGTTATTAGACATTAGGCAGTACAACTTGGAATTAGACACTTGGGCACTTGGCACTTGGAGGAATAACTTGAAGGCACTAGGGAGTAGGATCTAGGGACTAGGAACTCAAGACTTGGGACTTGGACTAGGAAGAGAGACTGAAGAATAAACATGATTGAATCACACTCTGTCTGGTCTCCATTCCTCACTCTTGCTGAACCCTGGACTCGAGGACCGGAGCAGCCTGGGGCAGTGCAGGCTCTAACAACTTAGTTCCCAAGGTTTTGGCAGTGCGGATCAAACATTGACTGAGCAGCTCTCAACATTTTTGGCGCCTAACGTGGGGCAGCCCGGGCCGCAACAAAGCTCTTATGAGAAGAATAAATTACCTAGTTACATGCCAAATTGTTAGATTATCTTTGTACAAATATGGTTACTTGCTCTGTGCCTCAGTTTCTCCATTTGAATAGAAGAATTGAATTAGATGCTTATTTTGCAAATCCTGCCCAGATTAGAACCCTGTGACACTCTAAATATTCATTCCAAAGAGAATTACCTTTACTAGTATTCTTGATAATTTTTTAAGCAATGCAATTAAGCCTAACCAATCCTACATCTGATAGAGGACTAATATCCAATATATACAAAGAACTCAAGAAATTAGACTCCAGACAATCAAATAACCCTATTAAAATGGGGAACAGAGCTAAACAAAGAATTCTCAACTGAGGAAACTTGAATGGCTGAAAAGCACCTAAAGAAATGTTCAACATCCTTAGTTATCAGGGAAATGCAAATAAAAACAAGCCTGAGATTTCACCTCACATCAGTAAGATTGGCTAAGATCAAAACTCAGGTGATAGCAGATGCTGGAGTGGATGTGGAAAAAGAGGAAAACTCCTCCATTGTTGGTGGGATTGCAAGATGGTGCAACCACTCTGGAAATCAGTCTGGTGGTTCCTCAGAAAATTGGACATAACATTACCTGAGGACCCAGATATATCACTCCTGGGCATATACCCAGAAGATGCTCCAACATATAACGAGAACACATGCTCCACTATGTCCATAGCATCCTTATTTATAATAGTCAGAAGCTGGAAAGAACCCAGATGTCCTTCAACAAAAGAATGGATACAAAAAAATGTGGTACATTTACACAATGGAGTATTACTCAGTTATTAAAAACAATGAATTCATGAAATTCTTAGGCAAATGGATAGAACTGGAAAATATCATTCTCAGTGAGATAACTCAATCACAAAAGAACACATATGGTATGCACTCATTGATAATTGGATATTAGCCCAAAAGGTTGAAATACCCAAGATTCAACTCACAGACCACATGAAGCTCATGAAGAAGGAAGATCAAAGTGTGGGTGATTGGGTCCTTCTTTGAAGATGTAACAAAATACTCACAAGAGCAAATATGGAGACAAAGTGTGGAACAGAGACTGAAGGAGGGGCCGTCTGGAGATGATTCCACTTGGGTATCCATCCCATGTGTAGTCACTGAGGCAGACGCTGATTTGGATGCCAGGAAGTGCATGATGACAGGAGCCTGATATAGCTGTCTCCTTATAGGCTCTGGAAAAGCCTGACATATACAGAAGCAGATGCTCACAGCTAATCATTGAACTGATCACAGGGTTTCCAATGGAGGAGTTAGAGAGAAGACTGAAGGAGCTGAAGGAGTTTGTGGCCCCATGGGGAGAGCAACAATACCAACCAACCAGAGCTCCCAGGGTCTAAACCACCAGCCTGGGAGCACATAGGGAGGGACCCATGGCTCCAGCTGTATATGTAGGGGAGGATGGCCTTGTTCGGGCATAGGTGGGAGAGGAGGTCCTTGGTCCAGTGAAGGCTGGATGCCCTAGTGTGGGAGAATTTGAGGGCAGGGAGGTGAGAGTGGGTGGGTGGGTGGGGGCATATCTCATAGAATTAGGAGGAGGGAGAATAGGATAAGGGGTTTCAGAGGGGGGAAATGGGGAACGGGGATAACATCTGAAATGTAAAAAATTTTGAAAATTATAAATATTAAAAAAAGAAGTTATAATTAATGGTCTTCAAAAAAAGTCATCATTCTTTGTATCCAACCATTTTGAATTTTAACATCATTCTCATTTGAACATAAAATTAGGCCTTGCTTTTCAATGCACTGCTTCTATTGATACTGACTTAAGTTCCAGGTAACGTGTTCTCCACCTTCAATCTCCATCTTGCCTCAATCACTGATACTAAAATAAATCTTGTTTTCCTTTATTACAAAGTTATCCTTCTAAGTTTGTAGAATCAGTAGTTTACCTTGCATTCAATCCACATAATCACTGTGAAGACCATAGAATTTCACAAAGGAAGTTGGATAGATTTCAGCAGAGAGCATCAGTGTCTAAATCCTGAAAGCTCTACCTGAGTCACTGTATAGGGTGACATCATCTTTCTGACATCCTCAAGGCCATTGCCATTTATCTGTCAAGTTTTAAGACAGTTATGTATGATTTGTCAAACTTTGCTACTAGTGCCTAATTTAATTCAGCTAGGCAGTGCAGTTCTATTAACTTTCCTTAAATTTAATGTGACCAGGAAACTTTTGTCCCTGGGCGAGATCCGGAATTAGAAGGAAGGATCAAGCTGCGGCAATCAGAACAACCACTCTGCCACCATTCTGTTCAAGCTTTGCATAGCGAAAGTATGTTTTTCTATTCTGAATTTCAAACACAGTTCATTACAGCCAAGGCTGCTTTTGCCTCAAGTTATCATCTATGCACCTTTTCCTTCAATAGAACAAACCTAGCCACATGGTTCTGTGGAACTAAATAGTGTATTTTAGAAAACCAAATCACCCATAGAGGTTATCTATAAATGTTATACGAGGAGGTAGTGAAAGGATATTGATCTCCTTGGATAGGGTTTTCTCCTCACCAGTAAAGTGTCCCTCATGGGCTAAAGAAATATAACATCCTGAGATTCCTTTATTCTATTCTGAAGTTCAATTCCATTCAAAGGTCTTTGTTTAGGAAAAAGCTTTACAACAGTCACTTGTAGAAGAATTTTAATCCAGCAACATGGCTGCTTTGGCAAGAGATCATATCTAAAGACCTAGGTCTGTATGATCTGGCTGAAAGGTAGACATGCCATACACCTTTAATCTCTCTGGCTAGAATACAGACAGACCCCTAGCACACACCTTTAATCCCAAACAATGAAAGTAAATTTAGTTTGTAGAAGGAAGCATCCATGTTTGAAAATGACATCTAATTCAGGGGCAGACAAAGTGATGAATCAGAGAAAGATTTGACAGAGTCAGAGATAGAATATGACCAACTCTTAGGAAAACAGCACAAAGAAGAGAGGCTACATAAAAGCAGTTCTGAGAAAGAGAAAGCAGAGTTGAATAAATTCAGTCAGTGCACTTCATTCAGAGCAGTTGAGTTTGTTTGTGAGTTCTGTTCAGTTTGTGCAGGTTGTGCAGTGGGAGTCAGCAGAGGCAGTTGAGGCCAGAGAGTAAGAAGGCATCAGAAAATTAGAACAGATTGCCAGAATTAGTTTGAGGCCATGAAGAGCAATTCAGTGAGAAGCCAAGAGAAGTCAATTTGAATCAGTGAGCTCATAGAAGAGTTTAGAGCAGAACAGCTGAGTTGAACCAATCAGTGAGAGTTCAGAAAGAGCGAGAAGTAAGGGAGCTGAAACATTCTGGGCCTAGGTTAGTAAACAGAGGCTGGAAGCTGAAGCATTCAAGATTCAGGTTAGCAGAAGATTGGATTGTACATAGGCTAGAAGCTTCTAGGCCTAGTGCAAGGGATAGAACAGAAAAAGAAACACTCTGGGTTCAGCCTGGGTCATGTATTTGCACAGCTAGGTATGGCTCTCATCTCATCTCATC
>JANHMN010000007.1:36849850-36877762 GCA_030674055.1 Rhabdomys pumilio | reverse complement strand
CACACACACACACACACACACACACACACACACACACACACACACACACACACACTTCTTAGCCCACATGTCCCTTTGACATAAACAAACAGCATGGCCTCCAAATTATGTTCATTCTGAGTATCCAGGCTAAGACCTCCACAAATAACATTTTTTATAACAAAGATTTGCTTACTCGAGCCTATCCTTTGAAGACAGATTGGTGTTCAAAAGCTTTGGTACCCTATCATGCTGGGCAAGTTACTCTGTTTCCATGAACATCAGTACATCATCTCTCAAAACTCATTTTTTGATGAGGATTGATGATATACTTTATATCTCAGAAAAATGCTTAGCACATAAATCCTCCAAATACTAACTTTTGCTCTGAATACTTTGTTACACAGCCTCTATTAACCAAGATCTTAGAAAAACTGTGACTTCCTGCATAGTCATCAAGCACTGATAATTTATGCTCCTCCTGATGACCCTGAAATGCATTCTGAATAATTAGAGAAAGATTAAATTATAATCAGTTTAGTTGCAGTGTTAAGTGTATTTTAATTTATTCTCATTCTTTTAAAAATTTGTAATCCTTCTACATGTGGCAACAATTAACAAAAAATATTTGATTAGCTAGAACATGGCATTTCCTATCTGATGAATAAAGAGTTATTGTATATTGCTGGATCCAAGCTTTATTCTCAGAGAACTGAAGTCTTTAGTGGATGGGTACATTTAATATTAGTCTGTTATCCATTCTCAGAACCAATGTATTTACTTATTGTCTGTTAGGAATTCTTAAATTAATCTTTGATATCCTTGAACAAGAGCCATAGAGTCTGCACAATGTCCTATGTGCATATTGCTTTGATCACAGGTCTTATTCCTGACCATCTCTTCTGACTGAGATCTGATATGGAAGTAAGCCTTCTACCCTAAAGGTTGTCTGTTCTCTTTCTGTGACTTTTTGAAGATAGGCATCTTAACAATCAGTCTATCAGGGTTTCATCTACTTTTGCCCTTATGAAGTATGTTTCAGGTTGTTGTCATGAAGGGTTTAGTCTGACATAATAGTGGTAAAGCTCTTACTGCTTGTTTTAGTTAGGGTTCTCGTTGCTGTGAAGAGACACTATGACGAAGGTAACTCTTATAAAGGACAATATTTAATGGGAGCTGCCTTACAGGATCTAAGGTTCAGTCATTATCATCATGGTGGGAAGCATGGTAGCTTCCAGACAGACATGGTGCTGAAGGGGCTGAGATACCTATATATTATTCCAAAGGTAAACAGGATAAGACTGGCTTTCAGGCATCTAGGAGAAGACTCTCAAAGACCAGCCCTAAAATAACACACTTTCTCCAACAAGGTCATGCCTTCACCAACAAGGTTACACATCCTAATAGTGCTATTCTCTGGGCCTAGCATATTCAAAGCACCACATTCTACTCCTTGGTCCCCATAGGCTTGTTGAAACACATGAGACTATGGAGAACATACCTAACCATAACATAATGAAAAATAAATTTAGCCCAGCTGCAAAAGTCCCATAGTTTGTGACAGTCTCAACAATGTTGAGTGTCTAAGGCTCAAAGTTTCTTACAAGATTTATGCAATTTTTAACTGTAATCCTCTATAAGATCTAAATTAAAATCTGAATTAATATAAAATCTAAATTACCTCCAACATCACAGGATAAAGTCTAAACTAGAGTTTTTTGAGACATCTTTTGTCAATGTAATTAATCTGAATCTTTCCACTTTAGCCTCAGGCTGACTCTTCAGACAGAGCACAAACTCTGACTCTTTAGCCATGTTCTTCACCAAAATATCACAAGACTCTTGGCCACATACTAATATTCTTCTCCTTTGAAAACTCTTGAGCCAGGCACCCACAGTTTGAATCATCCTCAGCAACAACGTCTTCCATATTCCTACTAGGATGACCCATTAAGCCCCACTTAAAGCATTCCACTGCTTTCCAAATCCAAAGTCCCCAAATCTTCATTCTTCCAAATAAAAACATGGACAGACCTGTTCCATCAATACCCTACTTCTGGTACCAACTTCTGTCTTAGTTAGGATTTTTATTTCTGTGAAGAGACATCATGACCAAGGCAACTCTTATAAAGAACAACATTTAATCGGGACTGGCTTATAAGTTCTGATATTCAATCCATTATCATCATGGTGGGAAGCATGGTAGCTTCCAGACAGGCATAGTGCTGGAGTTGCTGAAAGTTCTATGTTTTGTTCCAGAGGGGACCAGGATTAGACTGGTCTCCAAGCAGCTACAAGAAGGCTCTTAAAGCCCACCCTCAAAGTGATATACTTCCTTCATCAAGGTCACACCTACTCCAACAAGGTAATGACTTCTCCAACAAGGCCACACCTTCTAATAGTTCCAACTCCTGGGCCAAGTATGTTCAAACCACTCTCTTACTTTTATAGCCAAAGCATAGCTGTGCAACTACTGCAGACAAGTTTCATATTTGATAAACTACATTTATATTGTAGGATGAACTGAATTCTCTAGTAACCATGATTTTGGTGTATTTAAGTGGACAATTGCAATATTTTATCAAATACACTTTAAAAAAATATATGACATTTAAGTGTGGCATAAGGTTGCCTAGCAGAACAAATTAAATTTTGTTAATATAAAATGTTAAACTTCATGGCTGTTCATAAAGTTGAAGCTGTATACACTGTTTTTCCATACTGACATATTCGTCATAGAGATACCATATTAAACACAAATGTTGGTCAATCTTTGAAGAGTACTTTATTTTATATTGCTAACAGAAGCAGGGGTAAACTTTCTTATTTAGATAATGAGAAGTAGGGCAGCTCTGAAATGACAGCTTAAATATGCTGAGACTTATTAATTTTGTAAGTCATTGAAGATGTACCATTGTTGTATATTTAGACTCCTGGTAAAGAGAAGTTCTAGATAGCAATGTGCTGTGGCTGGAGATGTAGCTCAGTTGGTAGAATGCTTGCCCAGCACAGGAAAGAAAAAAAGAGAGACAATAACACAGGGTCTATACCACAATTGTTGACATGGGCCCAGGGAGATTAACTGTCAGTCAAACAAGTAGCGTTCATATTGTATTCCATGGTGTATTGTGCTCCATAATACCTTTGGGGACCCTGTTAGGATGCATAGAGGGAATATGGGAAAGCAGGGCCCCAGGGCACCTCAGTTCTTATTGGTTGTATATATTAGGAATTCAGAAAAAAATTCATTTAAAGTAAGATTCTTGCTAAAAAAAGAAAAAGTAGAAAACCACTGAGTAATTGGGACCTCATTACCAGAGAAGAAGAATATCATGGATCCTTTGGGGAAACGAAGACGAACTTCTGTTCTATTTAACTTAAAAATGAGTTATTTAAACAAACACACACACACACACATAGACACACACACACACACACACACACACAGAGAGAGAGAGAGAGAGAGAGAGAGAGAGAGAGAGACAGAGAGAGAGAGAGAGAGAGAGAGAGAGAGAGAGAGAGAGAAATACAGGTACCTATGAACTATGAACTCTGGTCCATATTTTATTCATGTCAATGTTTTACAATTAATAAGTTATTATTGATCTGTGCTTTTGTGCCTTCCTGAGCCTCTTTCCTTTCCTTCCTATGTATTAAGAGGTAATCTTAATCCTGAAGTTGATTCTATATTGTGCTGTTACATAAATGATAATGACACCCTGTACACTCAATTTTCTCCATTATGTTTTTTGAGGTCTGTCCATGCTAGTACTTAGAACTTCAGTGGATTCTTTCTAAGGGATGTTCAGTTTCCTAATGTGTGAACAGATCATATTTACTCATTTACTGCTGATGAATATTTGAGGTCCTTTTATTTCTTCACTTTTATGCACAGGATTATACTTCATATCCTTAGGAAGCTCATTTGATTAAAAGGCATGCTTTCCATAGGAATTATGAACCAGGTCTGCTTCTTACCCACATGATATCCTTGTGCTACAATGGCGCCCTCATTCTCAGAAACAGTGCACAATATTTTCTATAAAAAGATAATAGAGATTATGAAAATATATAAAGATTTTCTATCAAGGGTACTTTCTAGAGTTGTAGCCGGTAAACCCTACATAACCATAAGCTGATGTTCTGCATGTAGGTGACTATGCAGTGTGAAAATGAATAGAACAGAGTTTTGGTGTATTAGTGTGGCCTTAGCTTAGAGGTTAAGCTAAAGCAGAGATATATACTGTGTCCTGGAGATGCAGTTCAGTTGGTAGAATGCTCATCCAGTACAATGCTCCGAGTTCCATCTCCAGAACCACATATTTTAGGCATAGCGACACAGACCTTTAATAACCCTAAGGAGGCAGAGGCTGGAGGGTTAGAAATTCAAGGTTATTGTTATCTATATAGTGAATTGGAGGTCAGCCTTGGATATGACACTCTGTCTCAAAAAATAATCTCATTTCTCATAGGCAGATTTTTCTAGTTAATGCAGGGTCTAAGGAAAATTGTACATCCTCCAATTAGGGAAGTCAAGGACATGTGGACCATGGGCAAGGCCATATAGTATTAGAAATATCATTTATCAATTTTGTTCCAGTATAGAATATTAACTTCAAGCCTCTTCAAGATAGATATGGACAATAGAGGCCCTTTTCTGGCCTCATGTGATAATGTAACAGTATATAACCAAGAAAAGGAAGACTCTCACGGAAAGCATTTTTACCCTTAGTCTAGAAAACTGAACTGCATCCTGCTCAAGTAATGATCTGTGGTCCTTTTCTAGGGGCTAATATGCTTCAAGTCCAGTCTCACTAAAAAGAAATCATTTACATAGTCCCACAAGGCAATTTTTTCTAGGAGAAAAGCATTCCCACTGCAGGTAAGGGGATGCTTTTTCTGTTGATTATGGAAATTTAATGGGTGTACTAGGTAATTTTTTATTGCTCTGATAAAACACCATGATTGAGGGCAACTTACCAAATGAAGATTTTTATTAAGGGTTACAGTTCTAGAGGGATCGGAGTCTCACCATCACAGCAAGGGAGTATGGCAGCAAGCAGGGATTTTGACTGGAACAGTTTGACTGAATGAGCCAAGGGTTCACATCTGCAACCACTGGAAGCAGACAAGGACATAGACTGTTTCCTCACCCATAACAAGAACTTACTGCATGTTTGTTGACATTGTGAAAGCATTATGGACACTATTGATGAATACAGAGAAAGGCACTGGCTTGATCTGATCCCAAACTTAGAGATGAAATTTGTATGGTCAGAAGAGAAAAATACAGGAGGAATGTGTGCGTGTGCGTGTACGTGTGCGTGTGCGTGTACGTGTGCATGTACGTGTGCGTGTGTGTTACGTGAAGGCAAAGATCTATATGGTTGTTTAAAAGGTTTCCTAAATTAATATGTGATATTGGCACTTTTTAATATCTGGAATTTTGTCTTCAATTCCAGGACTCATTGAGCCCTATTATTAGTATTTAAATTTGAAATCATAGTGAAGAAACAGTATGTTGGATCCTAAGTGATCTCTGGTGGAGGGGAAACTGGCAGACTCTAGCTTGTTACAGTTATGTAAGAAGAACAGAAAGAAGATCCAAAAGATTCATTTGTGTTTTCTGAAGGATAAAATACAGATGAGTCGGATCCCATTATACCAAGTCATGTTTTGCCTTAATGTAAGACAAAGCTTTCTAAACATTAGAGAGACAGAATAAGAGAAGAAACATCCTTAGGAGGTCATTAGGTATCTGTCAATAGATGGCGTGGAAGCAGATGTCAGACACCCATCTGTCAAAGATGCTGTAGCAAGGATGTCTGGCCCACAGGGGAGGGTCATTCCACAAGTGTGTGCAATCACTTAATGTTTATTGAGTACCCACAGCATGCTTGCTTCTGTGGGGGATATGGAAATGTATAAGGCACAGCTGCTGTCTGGATGCGATCACCTCTGGATTCTAATTTTAATGAATATTTGGATGCTTCAGCCAAAGTCCTGATTAAATAATCACAGATTCTAAATTGGAACAGTGTGGAGCAATGGGGGTCTCTTCATACTCCATAAACGCAGTAGTCATTGACTTGAGGTCCAGCAGGATGGTTATAGTATAGGCTCCTACATGCCTGCTTCCTGCTTTTATCATCTGGTCTAAGTTCTAGTTTAGCTTTTGTGACATGAGAGATCACAACATATAAAACCTTGGCTGCTTTGTTTTACCTTTTTTTCCCTGGTTTTGTTTAGAGTTTTTATTTCTGAGCTTGCAATGATGTGTGCTAGCTTTGTTTAGTGAAAGTATGGCAACGTAAATATTTTTGCATTAGAATTGAACCTCTTTTCTAATTCCCATTGATGACAGAGACATGAATTATAAAGTAGAGACTTTATGGAATTAGAAGTATGCTCACTTAATTCTTTAAAGTCAAGCCTGTACCAATCAATCATAAAGTGTTTGACATGGAAACCCACATCAGAAGATTAATAAACAAACATCATACTGGAACACATCAGTTTGGATGCTGCATTATGAATCTAAACATTTGTCTAAATTGATCCTTCTATGCATATGCATGATCCTGAATGTGGATGGACATCATAGGCGCACTGTAGATGCTTGTTAGGGATCCCACTGATATTGTAGTGCCTCTTGCTGGTGACTGGTCCAAGCACAATCACAGCAACCTAAAGGAATACATTGCACTCTTAGACTACTTAGCTATTTGGACTCTGAGTGGTCTCTAGTCTTACATATTTAGTATTTGCTTTTATTAATATATCAAAACATAAAATATTTGACTTGTCTTTTTTTTTTTTTTTTACTTTTTAAAACTATATTTGTTCACTCCCTTACTCCCTTACTTTTTTTTTTTTTAACGAGGGGGAGGCACTACAACACCAGAGGTTAGAGCACTACTTACTGAGTTGGGTTCTCGTCTTCCATATATAGGTCCTGCGTGTCAAACTCAGGTTGGCAGCCTTGGCAGCAAGCATCTTTAGCCATTGACCCAGAGCACTGGCTCCTTGAGTGGTTTGTGAAGTTTTTCTGTGTGGTGTGAGTTCTTCTGGAAAATTTGTCTTTGTGTGTGTGACTTGTTTTCATTTGTTGTCCTTGCAATTAATCGAGCTAAGAATCTTGCGCTTCAGATAGACTTGAGATGGTTCCGTTCTGAAGGAGAAAAATGCTGTTCAAAAGCGTTTGATGGTGTCAGCTTTGCCAAGCAATTGCTTTGCTGTTGTTAAGGCTGATAAGTCACCAAGGTCCAAAATGTCCATTATGCCATGTAAATGTGTTTGTGTGTCTGTGTGTGTAGGGGGGGCACACATGGGTATATGGGTCTGGTGCTCATGTACATAGGTCTGTATGCATGTGATTGTCTCAAGTTGATACTGGGTGTCTTTCTCCAGTGAGTCTATATTTACTGATTGAGCAGGGTTTCTCACTGAACCTGGAACTCACTGATCCTGGCTAGTCTAATTAGTCAGCTTGCCCTGGGATGCCCCGTTTGCCTCCTGAGTACTGGAATCACAGGTAGCTGCTACACCCGTCTGCCTTTTATGTGGGTTTTGTGATGCTTACTATGATCCTCACACTTGTGTAACACATGGTTTATCCACTGAGACACCTCTCCAGACTGAAAAAAAATTAAAAGGTTATTATCTGAGAAAGCAATAAATTTGGCAAATTAAAAATAGTAAAGTAGAAACCTGCATGATCTGGGGAGAAAACATCACCATCCTATGGCTCCTTTTCAGATCTTTTGTTTTCTCTTCCAGGTAAGCAAAGATTTGAAGCACGGCTTCTTAATTTTAGCTTCACACTGAAATCACCTGGGGAGATTTAAACACTACTGACACCTGAGTTCCATCCTCAGGGATGTTAATTTATATGTCTAAAGCACTGTCTGGGCATTGGGGGGTTTTACGAGTTCCCAGGGGATTCTAATGTGCAGATAATGCTGAGGATCACTGATCTAAGGGCTTTGATCAGCTACTATTAAAGAGAAAGCTAAAAACCTTGCATGTGGCTATTTGTGCAGGGTTGTTGGTCTGGAACACAGGCTACTTGTCAGTCTGAAAGTTGGAACAAAGGAACCAGCTTCTAAGAGAACTTCAAGTCGGCTCTCTCACTTCTATTGGGCTCCTATTACATGGTAGACAACCCCTTGAGAAAGATTTTAAGCTTGTTTTTTTTTTTTTTTAAAACAGCCAGTAAAATGCTTCTAGATTATTTGTGAACTGACTTATTTGAGAGTACATTTCCATGGCACTCTATGTGAAGAGCAACTTGTGTGACTCTCAAATTCTGTCACTTCTCTCTCAGGAGCACACACACACACACACACACACACACACACACACACACACACACACACGACAAAGCCAAATGAGATTAAAAACAGATTAAGAAAATTAAGTATTCTCTATGTAAAACTACCTCCCTTCTCTTTTATTCTTCATCTTATTTCTTCTTCTAACTAAGGATGGGTTTGTTTCTCTTGAACCTTAGCAATATGGGAAAATTGTTTGTAGAAAGAGAACATTTTCATGCTTCTCTGTTAGTGAGCAAGCAGCTGTGTATATGCTTGGGAGAATACTTATTCTTATAGGATGACTCTTCTCTTTTCACTGTCAGTAAGACCTTAAAATTTCATACAATTTAATCATTATTAATAATACCTACCTCTGCTGTCCCATTGTCTCCAAAGAAATTCTCTTTATATAATTTCTTACAATATACTAATATATGTTTTATTTATATATGTAATTAACAAATAGAATATTATATTTCCTGACTCTTACCTGGAAAGCAGTTGTATCTCTGACCATGAGTGGAGACATGACTTTCTGGTAAAGAATAAAGCCATATTATTGTCCTTTTTTTAAAATTGTTAAGCCAAGTGAGCCTGACAATCACCCAAAAAATGTTCTTCTAGGAGCTGTTTCTGAAACTTTAAAACAACGGCATAAATCCTGTTTTATTTTTTTATTAAGAATTGGGGTAGTGCCCCTCTGGCCATTGTCTACCGTCACCCTGGACAGTGTACTCTTGTTCCTCCATAACAAACTCTATCTGCTCTGTGACGCTGCTGTCTTCTCTGAATTAATTTGTTCAAATGCATAGGAACCAGAAAGCTGAGAGGAGACCACAGCAAGCTCTCGTAACAAGTCAACCTAATTCTTCATGAGTTCCAGTGTGAATGTAGGATCTCTGTAGTGTGTGCTTTGAAATATTCTGTATGGATAGGGGCACTGCAAGAACTAAATGCTTGTGGTCACACTAATAATTTGAAACCATTACAGATCTTTGGAATTTTGTTTTTAATACTCAGTTCTGCTGAAGTCCTTAGGATACATGCAGTTCCAGAAAGAAAATAGAGTCAAAGGATATGATGTCTAAAAGCATTATTTTCTAGAAATTAGTCTTTTTTTCCTTAACAGTTGCAAGGATAACAACCTTGCTACATTTTTATTAGTATTGAATGTTCTCTTTAAAAAAAAAAGCCAAACATATACAAAGCATACATTTGATTAATTCGATATGATGCATTTATTTGCATATCTGGTTTTATAGTTTTCATTAATATCAATCACTAAGAAGACTAAATATTTTATATGAATTCCTTTTGTTGGGTGTATACTCATATCCTGTGATTATTTCTGCATGGGTTTTAGGTTTGGCATATTTTTAAAGAAAATGATAGATATGATAATAAATAAATGCCTCATTTTCCAGCACTCTCCGGGAAGTTATTTAGAGACAAAATGATTCTTATGAATGGGATGATATTTCTTTGATTTATGTTTTTAAATGCTGATATACTTCCTGAGATATTGAATGCAGTTTTTACATATTTTTTGTCCTTTGTGTTCATATATTTATATGCACACGCATGCACATGTGTATTTGTGGAGGTGTGTAGATGTGAGGTTGACATTGAGTGTCTTCCTGAATTCCTCTCTTTCCCTCATTTTTGATTTTGTTTTGACTTGAGGATCAAATAAAGGCCTTGAGAGTGCTAAGCAAGCACCTTACCTAAGCTGCGGGCAAGCCTTCTGTGGTTGTTGTTGTTGGTGGTGGTCTTTTGTTTTTGTTTTTGAGGCATGGTATCTCACAGAACCTGGAGCTCACCAGTCAGGCTAGAGAAGTTAGACAGAAAGTTCTCGAGATCCTCTTACATTCACTTTCCCATGCTGGAATTACAGGAGTGTGGTACCCTAGTGTGTCCATCACCAACATCCATTTTAGGTGAAGGTATGTTGATAGAGCGAAACACAAGACTTACTCCACGGAACTAAAGCACATGCCGCTTTATGCTTCCTTCAACATAGGTAAAATTTAACCTTTTCTTCTGTGTCCCCAGCAGGGGTAAGCACCTTGCTCCGTGTTTCTGGGTTTGTGTAACTCTTATCTCTGGTTGAAAATATGTTTTCATGATTTTGCAGTTGGGATACATTGAAGGTGTATTTATAAGCAAAGATAAGGAAAAAGAAGGACTATGAAAATTAACATTAAAGAGTCTTCTAGTTTTCCTTGACCTTTTTAGTAAACTATTAGGATATTTAAGTATATGTAAAAATTCTAGGATTTTTGGGAAATGACCATTTTTAAAGTCTCCATTATTTCCCATTTTTATTTCATGACAAATTCTTTACTTCCTCTATATGCTCTCTCTCTTTTCTTTTTACCTTGCTACACCCTTCTCTTCTTTCACTCTTAATGTTCTTTCTACTTCAAAATGGGTCAGCTATAAGGAAGCAAGGAGAGTTTAGTCTGGCTTCGAATAGCTTTGTATAAAGATGAGAATTGTGTTATATACTATTCAATCTTTCTTTTCTTTTCTTTTCTTTTCTTTTCTTTTCTTTTCTTTTTTGTTTTTTTGTTTTTTTGAGACAGAGTTTCTCTGTGTAGCCCTGGCTGTCCTGGAACTCACTCTGTAGACCAGGCTGGCCTCCAACTCAGAAATCTGCCTGCCTCTGCCTCCCAAGTGCTGGGACTAAAGGCGTGCGCCACCACTGTCTGGCATATACTATTCAATCTTAAGAAATAAAAATGATTGTAACTTTGATGAAAGGAAACTCACCCGCATTTTAAAATGAAGGGGTTTTGCACTAGAAGAAACCATGGAAACCACTGAGTCCATCCTTCTTGTTTTAGGGATTAGAAACAATTACACACTCATTCTGTCATAGGTAAACTGTTCCAGACTCAGGTATTTGCTTCGTGCATCCTACGTATTTCTTCCATTAACTTTAGCCAACATTAGATAGACTGTAAGGCATAGTAGAAATCACAAGTTTTGGGTTAGACAGATGTGGGTTTAACCAATCCTGTTTTTCCTGTCTTAGATTATGGGCAGGTCACTTTACTCTGACAAATTTTGGTGCTAAAGAAGGCTAATTATGTTCACTCTATAAAGTTACCATGAGGGTTGAATTATATATAGATTGTATTTAGTTCAATACTTGGTAGCAAAGTAAGCCTTTAAGTAGTGGAAATTGGTTTTATGGGTACCTTTTTATGTGCTTACCTCTCTATTTAGATTGTAAATTCCTCGAGCTATCAGTTCTTTCTTCATCTCTACACACTCTGCCCTAATATATCATATGATGGCAGTACCAAGTTTCTAAGTACTTTAGTAATCATAACTCTCCCTGGTTTTTTGTTTGTACCCTCTCACATAAGTGAACTTAAGTCAACACAGTCATCTTTTATTGACTCCATGTTTCCTGGCTTATGCTCAATCCTAGACTTCTATAGTAAGAAAATGGAGAACCCATAAAAGCAACTGCAGTTAAGTTAGAAGCATACCTAAGTGTTTTGTTCTTGAAAAGCTGTATAAATTTGTATGCTTTGGTATTAGGAGTATTATGGACTAGGACCCAAAACAACCAAGTATATAATAAAGTGAGGATTTTTGAACATGTAGTGACAGGATGGTCTTAGGGCACTGTTATGGTTAGGTGGAAATAACTTTAGTCTTAACAAGAATTCTGGGCCCTGTTTTCAACCAGACTATGTGACAAATCATCCAAGTCTCTGTTGTTACCCAGGAAATGTGGATCAGATCAGTTTCTGTATGCTGCAAGATGTTTTGACTTAGAGCTACTAAGAATGAAGAAGCTATACTCTTTTAACACACAAAGATCTCTTCTGGGCTCATAATTAGAGGGAAGGGTGACAGTTTGTCTTGAAGTTGCCCTTGATACCCAGCACTGCTGCTATGGTTAGAAGGTTGTAAATGAAAGGGATGAGTTCTGAATTCCAGACTGTCCATTGGAATCGCCCCTTGGAGGCTGTGACCAGCCATGGCCATGATCAATAGGCTTGTCTATTTAGAAATTAAAGAATCACTAGCTTTCTTAAATATATAATTTCTTGTAGAATGGTTACATAAAGCAACGTGCTAGGCACTGATATAAGACCTAAATGTCAGTTAACTAAAATATGGCTTGAAATACAATTGCCAAGAGCACAGAATATTGATGTCCTTTAGGTGGCATATTTGTCTTTTTGAAGAAACCAACTGACAGAAAGCAAAAGTAAAGTTTAAAATGCATCCAGATGGCTCTGGCATGGAGAGGCCTAAACAGCTTTGTGATGTTGCAGTCTGCTGAACCCAACTCTGTTATAATGGTTGCTCTTTCTCGCAGAAGAACTGCATAGATGTCTCAGTTCCTGAGATAGTCTGGGCATACATCTAAAATCTTCTCATGAACTCTTGTTTGCTAAATCCTGTTGTGTCTTGGGAGAGGATGAGCTGATGGAAAATTTTCTTCCCTTGTTTGTTCTCCCCCTCTTTTACACAGGGGTAGTTCTCTCACTTCTTCTGATATCATCATTTGTTCCCCCTTCCCCAGATCTGCCACCATCAGACTATGTGATCATCTCTCTGGGTATTCTGTTAACTACAGAGGTTTCTTCTGGGGATCTGTATTCCCGTAGCCATAGTTGTCTCTTGGCCTAATTGTTGGGGAAGGCATAGGGAGATTAGTTGGAACTGGATTAAGGCAAGATCAGGGTCATGGGTTATGGAGGCCTCTTCCCAAATGGAATAATTTATCTTTGCTTTGTCTTTGTTGGGTTCAGCCCTGGCTGATTAAGAATGCTCAGAGTAGTCTGGGACTCTCTTTTTGCAGACTTTGACTATTTTCTCCCCTCCAGGGAACATGGGATTCTCCAGAGTAAAATGAATTATCTATTTGGCTAATTAGCTAGGACATAAAAATATTCCCAGGAGGATCATCCCCTCTGAGGATGCTCTAAAGCATCCTTATTTTTGCAGAGTCTGTCTCTGCTCCTTTTCTATCCTGTTCATCCTAAAGCACATGCCTCACAAGGAAGGTACAACTGTCAAGTAGGCAAAATCTCTTTCCATTTTTTTAAATTTTTTTCTTTCCTGGATGTTCCTCCTGACTTCCACTTTCCATCTTATATCTTCCAACTTGACCAGTTGCCCAATTCAGAAGGTTAGTGCACCACTCAGCAACCATATGTTAGAATAATCTCTTTTGTGTACTCTCCACCAGTGACATAGTTTGTGACCAGTGTGTATACTAGTAGCTAGATGTAATGTTAACAGTTTCACTTGGCTTTTGGTCTTTTCCTTTTCTAGTGACCTCTCACTTCTTCTGACATCATCATATGTTTTCTTTTGAATAATTCAACTTATCCCCACTTCATTCACTTTATTTCTGAATGACTCTACATTTTGCCTCAGAGACAATCTGTCATTAATTCCCATCAAATAAAACATCTCATTATTGAGATACCCTGGAGCATAGAGGGTATATCACTCTGAGATAAAGAGATATGTTTCTATAAAGAGACAGTTCTCTTATGAGAGATACTATAGAATGTCGTATGTCTTTCTTTTGGAAGTGAAAAAAGAAGTTTCACACCAGAAGAGAGGGAGAGAGGAGGGAGTGAGGGAGGAAGGGACAGAATAAGAAGAGGAAGAAGAAGAAGAAGAAGAGAGAGAGACAGAGAGAGAGAGAGGGAGAGAGAGAGAGAGAGAGAGAGAGAGAAGAAGAAGGAGGAGGAGGAGGAGGAGGAGGAGGAGGAAGGAGAGGAAGGGGAGGAGGAAGGGGAGGAGGAAGAGGAAGAAGAGGAGGAGGAAGAGGAGAAGGAGGAAGGCATGAAATAATACACACCCTTCAAAGTCATGTTTCTGGTGAGTCATGACCCATTTTTTTCCCCAAATAGTTTCTACCCAGTCACAGATAATCTTAGCTCTGAACATCAGTGGATTTACCCATTGATGCTGTCCATGTTCATATGACCTCAGTACCACAAGATAGTGACCAAATTTTTAGGACACAAATCATTTGTGGGTATATGTTATATACAGTTAATAGTAAATATAGCTAGATTTTTAAAAATTGTATACTATGCTGTATTATTTGTGCCCATTATAGCTAGGCAATGTTGTAAATAGATGGAGGTCATTTATTTCCCACTCTTGAGGCTTCAGAGAGCATTGTTAGCCTCAGTTTAGCTCTTGTGAAGATCTTATGGTAGATGGCACTATACAGCTCTGGGAGTGTTGACTTAAGGAAGAACTTATATCATCAAACAAGAAGCCAAAGACACCTCTGATGACCTCAGTTTCTCCACAGAGCCTCACCTCTTGTAGAAGACTAGCTTCTTCCTCCTCCACCTCTCCCTTCCTTCTTTGTGTTCTCCATCCCTTCCCCATTCTCTTTCTCCTACTCCCTCTGTTTCTCCTCCTCTCCTCTATGAACCTTGTTGTTAGGGCAAGCATCACCTGTTGTCACTGAAACTGTGTTTGGACTAGGAGTCAGTCCCTAGAGAGATTCAGAATGCCTGTGCCAGGCAGTGAAAGTGACTGCAGAGCAAAGGGAATCCAACCATGCTTTGAACCAGTTAACCGACAGCCTCTTCTTATGGTGGCTTAGAAGCATGAAAAAGGGGGAGGTGTGGTTAGCTGGATGTTCTCAGGTCGGTAGGTTTCACATCCTTCCTTCCTTCCAAAGCATCCTGTGCTTGGCTAGCTACACAGCAAACACTTAATAAATACTTGTAGATTAGTTATTTTACACTTGTTTAATGCCTTCCTTTGAAGTGCCTCCAGTTGAGATTGCTTCCACAAATCACATAATGTGAGATAAAATGCCCTATATACCTGTCAGTTTTCTCTGAGACTGTTGTCTAAGTGTTATATGTACTCAGTTCATGGACTGGGCGTTCAGTTGCTGGAAAAATAGAAATCACCCCATTAGTCATGCCTCTGAAAATTTCACATCCTCTATTCCAGGTTCTGTGGTGGGTGATATTTAAAGCGTTATGTATTTATTTTTTGGGCCATCTATTATATCACTAGGACTGTATATTGCTTGTGGACATTTTGTGATCTCAGATCTAAGGAAAATGATAATCCATTTGTTATCACTTGCAAGGAAGCCAAAAAGACTGTACAGTGAGAAACACGGCTTAATTAGCACATTGATGATTTATATTACCCAGTGTGAAATAGCCACTGGGATTAGAGGAAGGATCCACAGAAAAGGCAGCTTTCGGGATTTTCAGTTTCTTTTTATTTTTTTTTTTTACTCCAAATTCACAACTCTATTTCTATGTCTGTAGTCTAAAAACCCCACCAACTACCATCACTGTCTCAGATTACCACATTCCACAGGACCAGGTCAGGGAATTCAGCAATGCAATGATGCATCTCCTGGAACAAATATCCTCTGCTTTGCTGTGCATACAAGTTTATACTTGGTTTGCATAGTGTTGATGCCCTTAGACAGTGCTTAGTACATTCACTCTATGTTGGTTGAAAAGATTCCAATTAAAACCAAATGCACAGAGAGGACTGGAATGTAGCTGTTTGCTAGACTGCTTGATAAGGCCCCAGGTTTGAATTTCAACACAGAATAAAACCAAGTGTGATGGTTCTGCTTGCCTGTTATCTCAGTACTTGTGAGGTAAAGGCAGAGGGATCAGTTCCCAGTCACCTTTGTCTATATAGGGAATTCAAGGCCAGTTTGGGTTACATGAGACATTTTCCCACAAACCAAAATAGATGAATACATAAATAAATAATAAAAACCACTTATAAAACTTTTACAATTACTAGTACTTTCTTTAATATATTATAATCTATCTATCTATCTATCTATCTATCTATCTATCTATCTATCTATCTATCTATCTCCTTCCCTCCATTCATCCATCTATGTGTATATCTATCTGTCATGTTTTTATGTATGGAATATTTGTTAAGATATGTTGTACCTTGAATAATTATTCAAACTACAGGACATCCTGTGATCCTCTGTGAGTATCAGATTCATCTTACTTAGTTACAAAGAAATGAACAGAAATGAGTTTAAGTTACAACAGAGTTTATTTGATCAAGTAGCAGAAAGTTCACTCTACATTAGTGGAATTGAAATGCTCACAGGGTTTGATTTCTTCTCTGTTCTTGCCTATGTATATCTGTGGACTATCATTTATATACAACCTGTCTCCTTGTATTCACTAACAGATCCCAGGCTTGTAGAGTTCTAGACCAGAGAAAAGAATACAACTTTTCCAGATAACGGTTGGCTTAGCTCTGAATAGGTAAATCAAATGAGGAGCTCATATCTGCACCAATCAGTGTAGCTTTAGTTTGGCAAGATGAGAGTTGTTGTCTGCATCCATAGCAGGGATTGGGAAAAAAGCTTAGCTCATACAAACTGGTGCTTATATTCAATCTGGATAATGACTTCTCAGAAACTGATGTTGTTGGTAGGAGTTAGATGCATGGAAAATAGGCAAACCCTCAAAAGAAGTTTACAAGATGATTCCAGATAACATTGTGGCAGTAGCAGAATGGACAGGAGGTATTATTGGTCCTGCAGTAGTCAATAGACTGTGTGAACTACAACTTGGTAAGAATGGTACATTTTAGAAAAGCAGTGTTATGTCTTTGGAATCCAGTTGAAATGGTAAATACAGGTCAACACCATTCTAAAACTCTTCTACCAGACAAAGATATTTCTTAATTATACATGGGATAAAAATGTAAAATGTTAATATCTGAAACAAAGATTATGGCAGAGTTGGGGTTTGAATGAAAATCCTCATACATGCTTGGTAAGTACTTTACATTGAGATGTATATACCCAAGCCTTCTATTTACCTTTTATCTTGGGACAGAGCCTCATTCAGTTGCTGAGTCTGGCCTTAAATTTACTTTGTAGTATACACGGGACCTGCCCTTTTGATTTTCCTCCTAGAATTTTGAACTGTTACTACCAGTTCCTGAATATGACTTAAAAATTTAGGAAATCCCCAAGCAAGTGAATAATTTTCTTTTTTCTTTGTATAGAAATAGTCTATAAAGGTTATCTGTTAAATTATTGTGAATTTAATTCTTGAACATGAAAATATAAATCAGGCTATTTAATCAAAATCTTTCATAGAGGCATCTGTTAATGAAGAAGTTTTTCACTGGGATTCATTCATAATTTAAGCTGTGTTCTGAGAAAACCATAGTTTTAAGTCTCTCCATAAACTATCATTAGAATTGTACTATCACTACACAACCCCAATAGTTAGAGAGTAATGAGTTTTCTGCAGGATTTCTTAGATCCTTGTGGTCCCGACTGGCTGTCATTCTTTTGTGTGACTGCTTCCTATGAGTGCTCATACAGAGACTTCTTCACACTTGATCCATATGGCCTCTTGATGTCTTTTGAACTAGCTGCTTTAGTTTACGTAGTGGCTTTTACTATACTTTGCCCGCAGAGATACCAAGTTATGAAATAGTTCTTGGGAAGTTCTAAATCCATCCATCTACTGACATGTGTTCAATCTTTGTGATAGTCCACCGTGGCAGTGTGAGCTGGTTGCACACCATTGCTGGTGTTTCCCTCTACCATCCGCTTTGTTCTATTTGGACCACCTGTCCTTTGTTCTATTTGTCTCAGGGCTGAAAACTCTACAATACTATTACTCTGTACATCAGACTAGAAATTGTCATCAAGCTGCCTAATATGGGCTTATCGAAGGAGGCATTTGAGTCTTACCAATATTATAGAAGACGATGGTGAAGATGTTGATGAGAAAACAATACATACTGCAATCCAAATTATAAGATGACCTCTTTCCTCTCTTCACTGTGGGAGGTCTACTGGGGTGACTAGAGGTAGTGACATTCATTATATGGCTCACAAACTGTATGGTCTTAAATAAAGCAGCTGATAATAATAATGTGCAGAAGTAGCTGCCTTTGACCACTAGAACATCCTCTTGACATTCACAATAGTTGCTAAAAACTTTTAGCATCAACAATGGTGGCTGAACACTTAAGCTCCTGCTTTTCACTTCCTATCACATAAACCCCAATTGGGACAAATGGAAAAGGTCTAAAAACTGTTGTGGTGACAACTGTTATGTCAAAAAAATTTAACCATTTCCTCTTTCTCTTAATTATTGTTAACCAGTGGTTCTCAACCATATTAACGCTGTGACCATTTAATACAGTACTTCATGTTGTGGTGACCGCAGCCATGTAATTCTTTTTGTTGCTACTACATAACTGTAATTTGCTACTGTTGTGAATTATAATGTAAATATCTGATATGCTGGATATCTGATATGTGACCACTGGTAAAGGGGTTATGACCCACAACTTCAGAACCACTTTGTTAAACATTAATTTCTGTTTATAACCTACATGCTAAGTGCTGAACTAATTTGTAATTGTGGGGATGAATTGGTCTTTCCAATATGCCTTCTATTGAGTATCATGGTATGAGTATGAGCTTTAAGAGTATCACTGCAAAATGAATGTCATCTTTACTAATTCAAAATGTAAGCGTACTGAAGTTTAATACGATCTGGAAGGCTTTGTAGCCATTAGATTTGGGAGTCAGACTCGTGGCATTGTAACTGCTTCTACTGAAATTCTTTCTTTTCCTTCCTTCCCTCCTCTGCCTTTTGTTCCCCACCACCCCTTCTCTCTCTATTTATATAATATATTTTGATCTTACCCACCGTTCATCTCTCTCATTTCCCTTGCTCTTCCCCTTGGACTCTTCATCCTTCCATAAACTCATCCTTCTCCTTTTATGTCTTTTCAAATGACTCCATCAGTTTAATTAGTTTTGTTTTTTCAATGCTCATGGGTTGGGAGTTATTTGTTAGTGGATGGGTAACTTGCTACTGGCTACATCACTAAAGAAAATGACTTTCCCTCCAGTAGTAACCTTTGCCTGGCAATAGCTCCTCAAAGAACAGTGGGGCCTAATAAGCCCTCTTCAACTCATGATGAAATGTTGAAAGGCCTCATATGGTGCAGGTCCTGTGCAGGCACTGTAGCTGCTATGAGTTCATGAGGACAAAGGTCATGCAGAATCCAAAAGACAGAGTGGCACAGCACTTCTTCCCCACATATAACTCTTAAATTACTGTGACATTTCTTAAAAACTATGAATAACAAACACAAGCCTTACCTTTAAGGAGCCCCCTACCTCGTGAATTTGTTAGTAAGTGGTCAAACAAAATCACAGGCTTATTTTGCTATAATGTAATCCCAGAATGCCTTAAAGAGTTATTGAAAGGTTATAAAATCCTATTCATTTACTAAGGATAGTTTCCCAGAGGAAGCCTCTCAAATCTGAGTATGTTTCCTATCTTAGACTCCCTACGTGCAGAACCTGAGCAAAGGCTTCAGATTGTACAGTGAGTAAACTGGCTGTGTATATAAGTTGAAAACCTGAGACTGGTGCTAAAAGATTCTGTGGGGAGATGGGGCAGTCCTTCCAAGAATAGCTTTGGGTGGTGTTTTTACTTTGATAGAAAGAGAAGTAGCTTCAGTGTATCTGCTTTTATGTGGAGGTCCTTGATCCACTTGGACTTGAGCTTTGTACAAGGAGATAATATTGGATTGATTTGCATTCTTCTATACACTGACCTCCAGTTGAACCAGCACCATTTGTTGAAAATGTTGTCCTTTTTCCAACGGAACAGTTTTAGCTCCTTTGTCAAAGATCAAGTGACCATAGGTGTATGAGTTCATTTCTGGGTCTTCAATTCTATTCCATTGATCTTCTTGCCTGTCTCTGTACAAATATCATGCAATTTTTCCTCATGATTGTTCTGCAGTACAGCTTGAGGTCAGGGATAGTGATTCCCCCAGAAGTTCTTTTACTGTTGAGAATAGTTTTCACTACCCTGGGATTTTGCTATTCCAAATGAATTTGAGCATTGCTCTTTCTATCTCTATGAAGAATTGAGTTGGAATTTTGATAGGGATTGCATTGAATCTGTAGATTGCTTTCAGTAAGATGGCCATTTTTACTATATTAATCTTGTCAGTCCATGAGCATGGGAGATCTTTCCATCTTCTGAGATCTTCTTCAATTTCTTTCTTCAGAGACATGAAGTTCTTGACATACAGATCTTTCACTTGCTTTGTTAGATTCACTCCAAGGTATTTTATATTATTTGTGGCTATTGTGAAGGGTGTCATTTCCCTAATTTCTTTCTCAGTCTGTTTATCTTTTGAATAGAGGAAGGCTACTGATCTGTTTGAATTAATTTTATATCCTGCCACTTTGCTGAAGTTGTTCATCAGGTTTAGGAGTTCTCTGGTGGAAGTTTTGGGGTCACTTAAGTATATTGTCATATCATCTGCAAATAGTGATATTTTGACTTCTTCCTTTCCTATTTGTATCCTTTTGACTTTCTTTTGTTGTCTGATTGCTCTGCTTAGGACTTCCAGTACTATATTGGATAAATAAGGAGAGAATGGGCAGCCTTGTCTAGTCCCCGATTTTAGTTGGATTGCTTCAAATTTCTCTCTATTTAGTTTGATGTTGGCTACTGGTTTGCTGTATATTGCTTTTACTATGTTTAGGTATGGGCCTTGAATTCCTGATCTTTCCAGGACTTTTACAATGAAGGGGTGTTGAATTTTGTCAAATGCTTTCTCAGCATCTAATGAGATGATCATGTGGTTTTTTTCTTTGAGTTTGTTTATATAGTGGATTACATCGATGGATTTCCATATATTGAACCATCCTTGCATTCCTGGACAAAGCCTACTTGATCATGATGGATGATTGTTTTGATGTGTTCTTGAATTCTGTTTGCAAGAATTCTATTGACTATTTTTGCATTGATATTCATAAGGGCAATTGGCCTGAAGTTCTCTTTTTCTGTTGTGTCTTTGTGTGGTTTAGGTATGAGCATAATTATGGCTTCATAGAACAAATTGGGTAGTGTTTCTTCTGTTTCTATTTTGTGGAATAATTTGAAGAGAATTGGTATTAGGTCTTCTTTGAAGGTCTAATAGAATTTGGCACTAAAGTCATCTGGTCCTGGGTTATTTTTGATGAAGAGACTTTTAATGACTGCTGCTATTTCTGTAGGGGTTATGGGACTGTTTAGACACTGAAACAAATAGAAGAGAAATTGGGGAAGAGTCTTGAATACTTAGGCACGGGGGAAAAGTTCTTGAACAGAACACCAATGGCTTATGCTCTAAGATCAAGAATTGACAAATAGGGTCTCATAAAATTGTAAAGCAAAGGACGCTGTCAATAGTACAAAACAGCAACCAACAGATTGAAAAAAGATACATATACAACTGATTGATGGCTAATTTCAATATATATATATATATAAAGAACTCAAGAAATTAGACTCCAGATAATCAAATAACCCTATTAAAATGGGGTACAGAGTTAAACAAAGAATTCTCAACTGAGGAAACTCAAATGGTTGAGAAGCACCTAAAGAAATGTTCAACATCCTTAGTCATCAGGGAAATGCAAATCAAAATAACCCTGAGATTTTACCTCACACCAGTCAGAATGGCTAAGGTCAAAAACTCAGGAGATAGAAGATGCTGGAGAGGATGTGGAGAAAGAGGAAAACTCCTCCATCGTTGGTTGGTTTTCCAGATGAAACAACCACTGTGGAAATCAGTCTGGTGCTTCCTCAGAAAATTGGATAGAGTATCACCTGAAGATCCAGCTGTACCATTCCTGGGCATATACCGAAAAGATGCTTCAACATATAACAAGGACATATGCTCCACTATGTTCATAGCATCCTTATTTAAAATAGCCAGAAGCTGAAAAAAAACCCAGATGTCCTTCAACAGAGTAATGGATACAGAAAATGTGGTATATTTACACAATGGAGTATTACTCAGCTATAACAACAATGGATCCATGAAATTGTTAGGCAGTGAATAGAACTAGAAAATATCATTCTCAGTGAAATAACCCAATCGCAAAAGAACACACATGGTACTCACTCACTGATAATTGGATGTTAGCCCAAAGGCTTCCAATACCCAAGATACAATCACAGACCACATGAAGCTCATGAAGAAGGAAGTCAAAAGTTGTGAGTGCTTCAGTCCTTCTTAGAAGGAGTAACAAAATACTTGTGGGAGCAAATTTGGAGACAAAGTGTGGAACAGAAACTGAAGGAGGTGCCATCTGGAGACTGCCCCACATGGGTATTCATCCCATGTACAGTCACCAAAGGCAACACTGTTGTGGATGCCAGGCAGTGAATGCTGATAGGAGCCTGATATAGCTGTCTCCTTAGAGGCTCTGCCAGAGCCTGACATATACAGAGGCAGATGCTAAAAGCTAACCATTGAACTGATCAAGGAGTTCTAGTGGAGGAGTTAGAGAGAAGACTGAAGGAGCTGAACGGGTTTGCAGCCCCATGGGGAAAGCAACAATAATACCAACCAACTGGAGCTCCCAAGGTCTAAATCACCAGCCTGGGAGCACACAGGGAATGACCCATGGCTCCAGCTGCATATGTAAGGGAGGATGGCCTTCATAGGTGGAAGAGGAAGTCCTTGATCCCATGAAGGCTGGATGTCACAGTGTGGGGGAATTTGAGGGTGGGGAGGTGGGAGTGGATTGGTGGGTGAGGACACACCCTCATAGAACCAGGAGGAGGGTAGTTGGGATAAGGGTGTCTTTGAGGGAAAATGGGGTAAGGAGATAACATCTGAAATGTAAATAAATAAAATATTCAATAAAAAATAAATTTAAACTGGATCAGGAACAGTGATCCAGTTCTTGACTCATTTCTCATGTACCTGGAGAAGAGAAAACTTAGCTTTTACTGACTGTTTTTTATAGGCTTCAACTTTCTTCCCGAAGAATTATGTCTCAAGAAGTAGCCTCACAATCAATGTTTCTTTCCTGTTACAATTTCCATGACTAATATAGGTGCCACAAAAGGAAGGGGATAGAAGTTTAAGATGAGGTAAGAGAATCAGGAGTAGAGAAGGTAGGTATTGGGTTACCTGTTTGAAGATACGCACTAGTTTGCAAGATAACTAAAAACATATTAAGTTTAAAGAGGAGATTGAACAGAAATACTCTTTATGTTTTGTCAAAGCTCCTCCCAGAAGACATGGGCTATTACATGACCATCTCAGTTCCAGGAGTGGAAGGAATACTTCCCTATAAATTGTTGGTCAGAGAAGCCCTGAAGGCACCTCTAAAAAACAGAATATTGCTCTTGTTTGTTCACCATAACAAGATGGGAAGTCCTTACTCCTGAAGACACCACTCATTTTGAATATGTGTCATTGAGAAATCAATTGCAATTGGCCAGGAAAGTCTTTCCCTGCTGGCTAGCTTAAATAGTGCTAAATGGTGCTATGCAGGCTGGTGGGAGAGAAAAGGAATCAATGGTCTCACCTGATGCTAGACTCTGCATGCTGCGATACTAGTTTATTTGGCAAAATGTGTCCACTGGTGGAATAGTGGTGTGATGGTGTTTGGGCTAATTGATTTCTGATTGGACATCATGAGCTTTTGAGGGAACTTACTTTTGTTATTCTGCTACATAGACATTCTGTTAAATTGGCTTCTAAGTATTTATGCCCATAGTTTGTGTTATTCTCAGTTTGGCCAGAGATTTTTATTTTCATTTGATCAACATGATTGATCATGATTAACTGTGAGTACTTAGCTGTAAATGAATCATCTTAGTCAATTTTATCCCATCCCGGGCTCAAAGGCTATCATGAAAGAAGATGTAAAAAAGAATATAGGAGGTAGTAGATGAACAGAAGAGTTAGGAAGTCATGACTTACAGATAGAGTATGAAGATTGTATACATCAACTCATAGCAGTTGGTTGGTGGCTTAGTCTCTAGAAGCTCTGGGAGGTCTGGTTGGTTGATATTGTTGTTCTTCCTATTAGGTATCCAGGAGTTTTCATCTTTGTTTAGTTATGGTGGCACGATAACACGTCTTAAAAGACCTAGATACTCTAGTCTTCTTATTTTCTCTTGAGCTTACCTATTGCAGCATTTACCTTTACTTCTGTAATAAAATAGGTTTTTCTAGAACACCAATAACCTATCAAGCTTCCTAATCAATGGTGATTCCTGAATTCTCATTGTACTATATCTATTAACATCAACAAATACTCCTTTTGTTCCTTTTTGTAAAGTTGAAACATAACTATTCCTTGGACTCCAAGGCTTATTTTGTTATCTCTTTTTTCTTTTTCCATATTACAGACATTTCTTCTCAGCTTCTTCATGGCATTTTCTTCATTGTCCTAACCTGTAACCTCCAAACAGACCAGGATTCTATCTCATGAGATGCTCTACATTACGTATCACTTCCTGGATGATGGTATCATAGCTTTCATGATCTCCATGGAGAAGACAACACACATTCGTATTGCCACTGCAAATTCTTCTCTGATTGCACATTTGTCTGTTTCACTGTCTATCAAACTTCTCTGTGAGAAGCCAGATCCTCTCTCTAAAAAATTCAAGAGTAAAAGTGAAATAAGCTTTTATTTTCTATAAAAACAGGTGTCAGTTTAGCTAAACTAATTTTTAAATTCCCAGATCATGGAAAATTCTTGCTTTCTTTTTGTTCCCTGTATGCTGGGACTTTGGAGAGTTACAGTTTTCATTCTCACCTAATACAGCTCCTCTCTAAGGTCCTCATCTTGACAATTAAGGACACAAAGGTTCATCTAATGTAAATCCTGAGGTCTGAGAGTCCCTACTTTTATGATTATTGGCTCAGTAAATAGCTGACCGCTTGTAACTTTTGTATCTAAAAATTAACCAAGAGAACTTAAGCAAGCAGTCAGTTGCTACCTAGACAAGACAGACTTAGTGCCCTATATCTGTGATGAGCTTTTAATGTACCTCATACTAAAATCTGACCACGATAGGTTATTTCTTTTAGTTCCATTTGGATACTATAATTGGTTGCTTTTAAATGTCATTTTGCCACAGTTTAGAATCATCTGATCAGTGATCCTCAACTGAAGGATTATCTTGACTGCCTAAGTTGATGTGCAAAGGCCTACTTGAAGCATGGGTGACACCTTTTGGTAGCAGCCTAGATAAAAAGGGACACAAGTGAAGGAATATCATTACCTCTGCTAGCTTTGCCTTCCCACTCTTCACTGAGTTAATATACTCTATTGCTGCTGCTGATTCATTTGGTGATATTAGAACCAGAGTTTCCAGGATTCCAAAATGGGTTGAGAACTAATTCTTTCCCAGAAACCACCCTTCAGGTCTTTGTTTCTAGATTAGGGTTGTTGAAACACCCAACTTTGTGGACTGGGCAGTCTATGGTTTTAGGCAGCCATTCCTGGACTACTCTGCTGAGGTGCTTAGCCACTTGAACTAAGTAGCTACTGGGTTCTTGGGCAATCAAGTGTTAGATATCTGACATTGAGCTATGTTAACCATATTGTGTAAGTCATATTGTTTAAGAATCTATTTAAAACTCTCTCTCTCTCACTCTCTCACACAATACACACACCACCACCCCCACAAACACACAACCCTATACACCTATTCCTCTAGAGAAGTGCTGACTAATATTAAATCTTTATAGATATTTTAAATGTAAGTGTACACTTTAGGAATATAAAGAGTTACAGTCATCCTCTCCATCCCAATAAGTGACAAATATTCTAAGTACCCCCATTGTCTCTATTCTATTACACAAGTCTGTCTCATTGTCATCTATAAAAATGGCCTCCTAAGTAACATGTCTGCTTTTTGCTTGCTCTCTAGCTATATACATTTCACACCAGCAAAGTCAGGCACTGTCATCTCTCTTCTTAAAAATAAAAAATGCTAGAGCCTTTACACCTTACACAGAGTAGGATTTGTAAGAATCCACATCCTTGCTACAGGCTAAAAGACCTTTGCTGAATCTAGTATCTGTTGTCTATCTATCTATCTATCTATCTATCTATCTATCTATCTATCATCTATCTATTAACTTATATCTATCTATTAATCTATTAACCTATCTATTAATCTCTATCTATCTATCTATTAATTTATATCTATTAATATATCTATTAACCTATCTATTAATCTATCTCTATCTATCTATTAATTTATATCTATATCTATTAATCTATTTATCTATTAACCTAGATAGGGTAATGGATATCTATTAACTATTAACTATTAATCTAGTAACTATTAACCTATCTATCTATCTATCTATCTATTAATTTATATCTATATCTATTAATCTATCTATTAACCTATCTATCTATTAATCTATCTATCTATCGATGTCATCTGCTAATTCAATTTCATCTGGCCAGTTTTTTGTCCACATAGAAATGCTTTCACCCAAGAGCCTTGTGCTTGTGATTCATTCTTCCTGTGATATTTTCTATTTTTTCTTTTCCAAACTATATATTCATATATGTTGTTTCTTTTATAACCATTATCTCAGACGAATTTGTTGGCTAAGCTTTCCTTGATCATTATATCAACTATCATCTAAAAATCTATTGTTCCCTTGACTTATTTTCCATTATCACTTTGTTCACCTCTGCTGTAAACGTACCAATACCAGTTTATTGCCAATTCTCTCCAAGGACTCTCTGTGGTTCACTGACACATCCCTATTGCCAAGGCATTTCTTTAGACTTGGTGGTTCTTGGACAATATTTGTTGAGTTGGTGAATGAAGAATGAATGAATGAATGAATGAATGAATAAATTAGTGAATGATTAAATGAAGAATCATATGGTATAATTGAGACAAAACAAAGAAACTTACTTCCAAGTTTCAGTTGGCTGGTTTTAAATGAATGCAAATTTTAAATCCCTATTAGAAAAGTCAAGACTTCACTCAACTTTGACACAATCGTTTTGACTGTTTCCATTTTTGTTAAGAATAACCATGGAGCTGTACAAATGAAGAGAAGCCCCGTGGGTATTTGGCGCTGTACAGTCAGTTCCTTTTTGCCAGTGGGGCTATTTTTGCATTCCACATTTTTACTCCCACACACTCAGGTCCTGGAAGCTACAAGACCAGACTAGGTAATGAAAATTCTCCTTTGGTTCTAAACAGTATGCACCATCCATTTCCCCTTCCAGTCCTACTCTGTATACCTTTTTAAAAATTTTCTCTTTGGCTCATCTGCATTGTTCATTGACTTGTAACTCGCAGATGAAGGAAGCTATTTTGGTCCATGGTTTGCAGGACTGATTTTGACTATGTCTCTCAAATGTGACTTATTGGCAGCTATAGAGGCTCTTAATTCAGGAGTATAATTTAGGTAGTGCTGTTGATGGGTGTACAGTTCAGAGTAAGATTGTACTGGAGACTACTGTCTTTCATCTGAAGTGATACGTGGAGTGTAGAGCCATGAAAGACATTAAAATGACTTCATTGCTGTTAGTACAGCAGAGCTGCTGAGGTGATTGTGTGATTAGTCTCTGTAGCTCTTGAGAGAGAACAAGGGGACTGGGCTTTGTCTAAAAATGCTTCTCACCAGAATTTTCAGTGCCCTTTGCATAAGAATTTAGCTTTATTTTTGTCTAAGTCAATATAGTTTAAACTTGTTTCAATCTAATTGTGTGTGTTTGTGTGTGTGT
The DNA here is from genome assembly GCA_030674055.1 of Rhabdomys pumilio. NCBI lineage: Eukaryota > Metazoa > Chordata > Mammalia > Rodentia > Muridae > Rhabdomys > Rhabdomys pumilio. The sequence goes on along the minus strand of JANHMN010000007.1, from coordinate 36,849,886 downwards.
GTGTGTGTGTGTGTGTGTGTGTGTGTGTGTGTGTGT
>JANHMN010000007.1:36767829-36848952 GCA_030674055.1 Rhabdomys pumilio | reverse complement strand
TATATATATATATATATATATATATATATATATATATATATATATAGAGAGAGAGAGAGAGAGAGAGAGAGAGAAGCATATAATAACGACTAATAAAAGAAGAGGCTGTAAATTGGAGAGAAAGCAACAAGGGGCACATGGAAAGGGTTCGAGGGAGAAAGGGGAAGAGGAAAATGATATAATTATAATCCTCCCAAATAATAGAAGTATCAATTAGAATGATATTAGACTATAAAGTTGTTAGGTTGGATTTGTTTTCTTTTTTTCCCCTTTTCTTAAAAACAAGGTCAGGCTATGGAGCTCTCAATGACCTGAAATTCATTAGATAGCCCCAAACTCACAGAAACCTGCCTGCCTCTGCCTCTTAAGTGCTGGTATTAAATGTATTATGCCTAGTTCAAGGTTGGCTTTTATCACATCATAAATTTATTATTTTCAATCTTAATGCTGAAACAGCCCTCTTGGGGACATTATGTACCTTAACCTTGAGTGAACTTACCTGTTTAGACCTAATTAATCAAGCCAGTACATTTATTCTTCATTTGCAAACATTAACAACATACTTCTGTATTAGTAATTTTCTCATTTCGACTAAATGCCAGACAAGAAGCAACCTAATGAGGGAGAGCTTATTTGGATTACATTTCTAGAAATAACAGTCCATCATGCCAGAAGGCATAGCAGCAGAAAGAGGGCGTGGCTGGTACATTGCTTCTTTAGTCACGAATCTGAAAACCTATGCTTAGGGAGCCACTTCCTTAAGTGTGGCTTCAAAAGTTCCACAACTTCAGAAATAGTCCCACTAGCTGTGTAAAAGTCTCCAAACACACAAGCCCATGGGGACATTTTCCATGCAACCACAACCATATTTCCCTCATTTAATATTATTTGTGGCACATAAGGCAGACAGTAAGTAACCTCAATGTGTGGTATAGGACTCTGAACCACATGAATAAGTATTGTTATCCCTACTTCTCAGGTGAGAAAACTTAGACCAGAATGACTTGTTGAATTCTTATGGCTTGTAAGTACAAGTTTTGGTATTTGAGCAAAGCTACCCAGGATCACTGTCCATCCTAGGATATACCAGAAAGGGAGAAGCAGCCATAGGAAGTTAGCTTCTCCCTGCAACTTTACTTTCAGAGGCTCCAATTAGCATACTGAATGATCTCATTTACTAAATGGGCTCTGAGTAATTGGCTGCTGGGGTTGGGGTGAATAGTGTCCCCAGGAGAGCTGTTTCACAGCTAGACACACCGGGCAGTCAGGCCTTCCCTGGTCATTTCTCTCCGGGATTGGACAGACCAGCACACTAATGCTGTTGGAAAATAGCCCCTAATTTGAAAACTCAAAATGGATGAACTGTCCTGGCTCTGTCTTTGGAACATAGCAGGAAGAGCCCAGAAAGGGTGTCCAGATTGGTCTCCCATGGGAGCACTCAAGCTGGGTGTGAGGCCAAGTAAATGGTCCTCACCATTCACACCAGAATTAAACAGTTGGGGCCTCTCTCTGGTTGTTTTTCTTCACTTCACAGCCTTTGAAGGAAGAGCCTTCCAAAAAAGGAACCTCATGTTCTATCCAATTACGCCATTCACTCAGCCTAACTACTAAGTGGTTTGAGTCTGTGTAAGTTTCCCATGAAGGAAACTACACTATGCACTCTCATTTTTCCCTTGGTGTCCTATTGTTCAGTGATCAGCATTTATTTATTTAGTTTTTTGATTTATTTATTATGTAAACAGTGTTCTACCTGCATGTATGCCTGCAGGCCAGAAGAGGGCACCAGATCTTGTTATAGGTGGTTGTGAGCAACCATGTAGTTGCTAGGAATTGAACTCAGGACCTTTAGGAAGAACAGTCAGTACTCTTAAACCTCTGATTCATCTCTTTAGTCTGTGATCAGCATCTTAAATTGCTTATTAGGTCGTTGCAATTGTGTTTGGACAGGGTTGAGTATAGGCTTTTGTAGTAGGATCTGATAATTTTTTGAATTTCCTCAGTTTCTGTTATGTCTCCCTTTTCATTTCTGATCTTGTTAATTTGGATACTCTCTCTGTGCCCTTTAGATAGTTTGGCTAAAGATTTATTTATCTTGTTGATATTCTCAAAGAACCAGCTTAGTTTTGTTGATTTCTTGTATAGATCTATTTGTTTCTAATTGGTTAATTTTCACCCAAGTTTGAGTATGTCCTGCCATTTACTCCTCTTGAGTATGTGTGCTTCTTTTTTTTCTAGAGCTTCCAGATGTTTTAAGTTGCTATTTTAGGATCTCTCCAATTTCTTTATGAAGGTACTCAGTGCTATGAATTTTCCTCTTAGCACTCATTGTGCCCCATAAGTTTTGGTATACTGTGCCTTCATTTTCATCAAATTCTAGAAAGTCTTAATTTCTTTCATTATTTTTTTCCCTGACCAAGTTATCATTGAGTCAAGTGTTATTTAGTTTCCATGAATATGTGGGCAGTCTGTTGTTTTTCTTGTTATTGAAGACCAGCCTTAGTCCACGGTGATCTGATAGGATGCATGAGATTATTTCAATCTTCTTGTATCTGTTGATGCTTGTTTTGTGTCTGATTATATGGTCAATTTTGGAGAAGGTACCTTGAGGTGCTGAGAAGAAAGTATATTCTTTTGTTTTCTTCTATGATTTTGTTGAAGATGTTTCCTGGCCCTTTGAGCTGGGAATCTTTACTCTTTTCTATTTCTATTATTCTTAGGTTTGATCTTTTCATTTTGTCCTGAATTTCCTGGATGTTTTGAGTTAGGAGCTTTTTGCACATTGTATTTTCTTTGACTGTTGTGTCAATATCTCCTATGTACCATCTATGTCTGAGATTCTGTTTTCTATGTCTTGTATTCTGTTGATGATGCTTACATCTGAAACTCCCAATTCTTTCCTAGGTTTTCCATCTCCAGGGTTGCCTTTCTTTGTGATATTTTTATTGTTTCCATTTCCATTTTTAGATCCTGGACAATCTGTTTGATTGTGTTTTCCTGTATTCTTTAAGGGATTTATGTGTTTCCTCTTTAAGTACTATTTGTTTACTTGTATTCTATATTTGTTTAAGGGAGTTATATTTGTCCTCCTTAAGATCCTCTATCATCTTCATGAGATGGGATTTTAGTTTGGAATCTTGCTTCTCATGTGTGTTAGTGTATCCAGGGCTTGCTTTGGTGGGAGAACTGGGTTTTGATGTTGCTAAGTGGAATTGGTTTCTGTTGCTTATGTTCTTGCACTTGCCTCTTGCCATTTGGTTATCTCAGGTCTTAACTGGCCTTGCTGTCTCTGATGGATCCTGTCCCTCCTGTGAGCTTGGTTATGATGGACCTCCTTGAGTCAGGCTGTCTTTGGGAGCATGGTTATGAAGGGCCTTCTGGGAGTCAAGGTGTCTCTGTGTGTGGGAGAGGTCTGGAATTCCTGGCAGGGTAGGGTGGATAGGGCCCTCTTCCATTTGGCCTCTTGGGGATCCCAGTTAAGCCAGGTATTAGGGAAGTGGGGATGGTATGTGTCTCACCCATGTGCCTGGTTGTGAAAGACCTCCTGGGAGTCAAGCTGTCTCTGGTTGTGGGAGGGGGTCTGGAGCACCAGCTCTGCCTCAGGATAAGTTCACATTAGATTATTTTTTTTGGGGGGGGATAACATTTGAAATGTAAATAAATAAAATGTCTATTAAAAAAAACTACGACCTGTACAATGACAGCCACCAGTTGACATAGCAACCTGGACAGATGAAATCTCACACAGTCCTATCCATAGATGAAGAACTAAAAGCTAATAATAACTTCTGAGAAGGGAATAATCAGTATTTTTCATGGATGAAACCCCTGATAATATATTCATCCCCAAATGATCAACTCTAAATGAATATACATATAAGCAAAACTAAATAGACTCAGCACATTGAAGAGATATATATCTATATCACATATATATATACACACATACATATGTATATATGTGTATATATGTATATATATATATGTGTATATATTGTATATAAATATATTTACATGTAAAATATACATTTACAATAGATATAATATATATATTTACATGTGATATAAATATATGTAAGTATATATGTATTAATAATAATTAAGGAAGAGCTCATTAGTTTTAAGAGGAGTGGACAAGACATGAGAAAAGTTGAAGGGGGAGAGAGAAAATTATGTAAATTCATATAGTAAATTTTCAAAAAATTAAATAGACTAAAAAGCGTTCTTTGGTATTCCTTTTCCCCCAGTTTTTTTTTAAACAAGGAGTTTCTTGTTTTGCCCTTAAAATACACAGTGTTTTCATCAGATCACTGCACTACAGCTGCTCCTTGACATGTCTCTTCTTTCATAGAGGAGCCCTTGAAGATAGGAAGGGTTATCACCCTATTTGTTCCTATATTCTCTGTAGCTTGGGAGAAAAGCAATAGATATTGATTGAATGCAAGACTAACTTTTATACTTAATGAAAATAGGGTGAGATAGCTGTCCTTCAAGCATTCTCTTCAAATTGCTAATCCACTCCATTCTGCAAGAGGAGAGTATGCTAGAGTTTCTCTCCAAATGCAAGGCCTTGGGCAAATGGAATGGCTTCACAGTGCCTCAGGTATCTCATTGGGTAAAATGGAAACAGTAATAGGATCTATATTATGGGGCTGTAGGAAAGAGCAAGTGCTTCGTGCATGGGAAACTTCAAACTGAGCTTGGCATTCTGTAAACGCCTTGCAAATGGGAATTTTGCTATTTTATTAGCTTCAAAGGGGAGCTAACAAATTCATCCCACTGCTCATTTGCGAAAGCTGCTCTCAGATGTAATCAGTAGCAGGGAGAGGTGGTCTGTGGGTTTCCACTACTGCAGTTAAGTGCCTCACCATTGAGTATATATTGCAGTTGAAACCATGGCATTATTCAGAGAAAAGATGGAATGTAAAGACCTAAAGTCTCCTACCATGAGCCAAAGGAAACTAAAGTTCTGCAGACCCTCCTCTCCATTTGCCAGATGGCTCTCTCTGTACGTCAAAAAGAAATACAGTCCATTGCACATTCTCTAATCTCTTTCCCTTTTCTGCTCATTCCTCACGGGTTCCCATTTGTGTCTTTTTAAATGCACCAACCAAAACCCCATCATGGATGTATGATAGTCAGTGAGTTGAATAGAAATAGACTCTACTTGGCCATACTGTTGTCAGTCACGTGTTCCATATGAGGCATTGGTACAGAGTTTCAGAGTCATTCTGTGTCCTATGTCTTACTGCAATGGAGTCATCAGAAGTCTTTCCAAGCCTACAGGAAACAGACTAGTTTCTCTTTTACCCCCTCAGCAGGATAAAATCATTCTGTGACTCTCAAGGATCCTTTAGGTTCAACCAACTTAAATTAGGCTAGACCATTCCTAAAATACAGATTGGAATTTCTGGACATTTTTTGAGCAGAAAGATACACAGCTTTCAAATTTCACCTAGATGATTAGTTTGGAGAGGAGAGTGAGGGAAGGAGAGAGGGAAGGAGAAAAAGAGAAAGGGAAGGAGAGGGGAGAGAGGGTGACATGGAGGGAGGGAGACAGTGGGAGGGAAGAAGTGAGGGTGGATAGGGAGGTTGAAACACACATGCAGGGAGAGAGAGAGAGAGAGAGAGAGAGAGAGAAAGAGATAGAGATAGAGATAGATAGATAGATAGATAGATAGATAGATAGATAGATAGATAGATAGATAGAGATTGCGGTATGGTAGACATGTAATGATCATACATTCCACTAAGCCACTAAGTGCTAGCCACTAAGCTATAACAGTCTTGGACATGAATGCTTTGTTTACTCTCAGACTAGAGCAGAAATAGAAATTAGAGCCCTGAGAGGTGTCATAGTACTTGGAGCAATGATGATGACACAAGAACATTCTTCTTGATATGCTACACACCATCACTTAAATGACTAGCTGGAGAACTCAAGTAATTTTCCCATTTCCATTCAGACTACCTATTCCTTTCAAGATTCTGGCCTAGCCTTCACGGGATGGTTGAGTCTATGTATGCCCAGTGTCTTCTATAGCTCATGTTTCTGTGTTTTTTCAAGCCAGTTTTTGTTGAATCCATCTTCTCAATGAGAACACTGACTCCTGATACTGCACACATAGCCTGGAGTTTAACACACAATAGTCTCTTAGTGTATATTTATTGAAGAAATCATGAGCCTCTGTGCTTCTCAAAGTTTTGGAATAGATGTAGAATTCCAGGACCCAATTGTCAAGAAAAGCCATTCCTCACTAGGGTTATTATTGATAACTGAGGTCCACTCTTAGTTTATATCAAATGCTCTCCTGGCTTTGTAGAGCTGCATAGGAACTGTTTCTTTGAATTTTGGGTAGATTGGTGAGCTTTGTATGCAACAATGTTGGTGTTCCCAAAATTTAGGTGGAACAATATTTTATGACTCTCACCCTGTAGTCTACAAGTTTTATTTTCTGAATAAGTATTGATCACAGCTTACAAAACACTGCAAGCCCACATAATTAAAAAGAATGAGACAAGTCATCAGTGGGCAGTGCTTGTCTGAGTAGCAGAGAAGCCAAAGTCTTCAGGTGTCTGTGATTTTATAATTGTACTTGCTTGGGAAGCTTATTAAAGCCTTGCAGGTGCAATGTTTCATCACAGAGTAGTGAACCCTTGAAAGATATGCATAATAAACAGAGTTTGAAATATGTTTTTATTCCCGGCCATATGGTCCTGTCTGGAGCTTTCCTGGATCTTTGGGTCAGTTCACTGTTGAAAGATGGGCTTGCAAGGACCCACCTCTCGGAGCAGCTGTCAGAAGCCCTATCAGAATGAATCTGCAGTTGCATGATTATTTATTTTATGTGGCTCTCGGAAATAAGCCCAGCCTTCCTCCAGAGCTGAAATGTGCTGAGCGAAGTCTCTTCCCTGAACAGCTTGTGCCCACATCACCAAGCAATGTCCTTCCTTGTCCTTAAAAAGCAGACTGGCGAGACTTGTGCATTAAGCCAGGATGGGCAGTCTGGGTGAGGTGTTGCCCACCTGGGCTTGAACTTGGTGCCAGCACTATGAAAACTGAAAACATACACAGGTGCATTTTAAACAAGTGTTCTTTCTTCTATGCTCTTCGTTGCTCATCTTCCTGTGCCTCTTAGCTCTAAGCAATTACAGTGGCTGCTGTACCAAGGCACTCTGAGTATTATAGTGGCCGTATGGTGAGCTTGTTCTTCCTTTGTTAGTGACAGAAGGTGGCATTGACATTTCTGACAATGGCTTCTTACAGAGAATCAGCTATGATTTATGTGGCATTTGCTGTATACATATAGGGATGCTGGTAACTGAAGAGAGACTTGATCTAGGAATTAAGGATTCCAATTCCAATTCCCAACATGCAAAATGTATTTATCTGAGTGGAGGAATAGTAAGTTCTACATCTTCTCCTGATTCTTCTGAAATGTTGAACTTGGAAATGAATTCTGTCACTTTGGTCAAAAAGTCATTATCCTTTTTAATAATGGCTTTTGCTATGCTCTTTTATTACTAATGTGACATCCAGTATAATATTGACTTACAGCCATTCATTCTAAGCATTGTAAATTGAGCATAGGAATATAGGATCCAGGTCCTTCCTGACTTTCTGGAAATCAGAGTCTGAAGTACAAGATAGACTTTAAACAAGTCTTACTCATATAACAAATGGAAGCTAATTGTATCAAAGGAGAAGTAAAAGAAAAAAGTTAAGAAGTGTTAAGATTCACCCGTCCATTCTGCATGTGATTTGAGGAGATATAATTTGAAAGACATAAATCACTTAGGGTAAGCTACTTATTTTTCTTTGTACCCATTTTAAGGGTTATCATGATTTTAACATTTACTATTATATCAATATTACTTTTCTACAATGGTGGAATCTAGAATTTAACCTTTTACATGAATGTGGAAATATCTGACTAATATTTTTATATTGGGGTACAAAATACTTTCTTTAAATGCTACCATCTCTAAAGACTACTTTAGGTGCTGTAGTTTGTTGGGGAGCTAATTTTTATCTGTAGATAAATCAATATTTCTATGGACTATATAATTATAGTAATTCTAAAGTATGTACTTTAGGTAAGAGATAAGAGCATATGGTAAAAGTTGCTTTCTTGAGGGTCTCTACTTTGGACTCCAAAGGACAAAGTGTTAACATCCAAGTTCAATACTTGGTCTAGGAGAGGACAGTGACTGTATTCCACAGCATGAAGAAATGTGAGAATTATCATGGGAAAACATTCATGAGTAATTCCAAGAATTACTTCCAAGGGACACACAGAGTTCCTCTGAGATATACTGAGAACCAGAGATGATGTACAGTAGAAGATACTAAAGTAGTAAGCAAGCTTTGTTGAGATATCACAAAATGGGAAACTCCAGAGAGGTACCAGTATACTTTGGAATGAATAAATAGACAGGTAGAATAGACACATTGGGACTGGAATCAGAGATTGGTTGCCATGGAAGACAGTATAAACGAGATAAGGTAGATTCACTTATGAGGAGATCTGAAGTCAGTGGTTACTGGGTATAAACACTGGGTTGTTCAGCCTGGAGATGATGAGATTCTAAGATTATGATGGGGATGATCTAACCAGAGGTTTTTGAGATCATGTCAAGACAATCCTCCATTCCTTCATTTCCCATTTTTTTCTATATCTTCCCTATTTTCCCATTTTATCCTCCTCATTCTTCTCCCCTTTCCATTTCTCTTTCTTCCTCTCCTCACATTTCTTTCAGCAAGTGCTCGATCATCATCTACCTTGGAGAGTGAAGAATTATTTATGTGAGTATTACATATTGAAGATAAAAAAGATAAAGTCTCTTTTCATCACAAGAGTCACCCATCTACTCATTAAGATGAACGACAAAAATAGAATGCACAAGCCAGACCTTTATTTAATAAATTTTACAAAATTGTATGGGATGATGTGAAAGAGAGTGGGTCATTATGAATACTTTAAATTTGAGCATCAGAAAAGATCTGTTATGGGGATGGCTTGGAGTGGAAAGTGGAATGGCCACAATGTGACAGAAGAATAACATGTGCAGGTAAACGTCAACATAAAGGCCACCAGGTGTACATGTGTTCAGTACATTCTAGGCAGACCAAGAAAGCCAGTGTTTCTGGAGAGTGTCGAAGAAAAGATAGGCTGGAACAAGAACCATCAGAATCCACAATGGCGGTCTGAAAGATCAGAGAAGGTGTTTTGCTCTTAGGGGACTGATGTTCCAAGGTATTTGTCTACTTCCATCTGTGTTGTGCTCTGTATACCATTTGGCACTGTACTTTCCACAGTAGCTCTGATTCTTTATGCCTCTTTCAGTCCTTGTGCTACAGACTTGTGACTTTCCATGTCCTTCTTGGTGCAGATCCTAGGCTGTAGAGTTGGAGCCTCAGCTTCAATTGTTAGAATTTTGTCAGTCTCATGCTCACATTTCTTTTGTTTGTTTTTGTTCTGGCTTTTTTTAAAATTGGTCTTATTCTCTTATGTCTCTTAACAGCCATGATTTCAATTATCATCTCTGTGTGAAAATTCTAAAATTAAAGTCAACATCTCTGACTGTTCCTTGATCTTATATTTGGATGTCAAGAAAAGCACTGTAAGGTTATTATAACCAAGCTTCACCCTGTCTTCTCTGCTTCTCTGCCAAAACTTGTCTCTGTCCAGTATTTCCTAATCCAGAGATTGACACAATTATCAGTGAAGTTGCTCTCTGTTTTTATATGTCCTATATCACAAATTGTCAGCATGCTGGTAAATCTTGTTGCTTTAATTTGAGTACATATCAAACCAATTCACTTCTCTCTGTTTTTACTTACATCCCTTTCGTTGTCCCCATCTGACTGACTATCATCACCTCTGCCTGCTTACTCCAACTCTGTTCTTGCCAGTTCATTCCAGCCATGCCCAGATCTGTTCTTCACATGCTCAGATCTATTCTTCACAGTGGCTACAGTAAGCTTTTAGATGTGTAAATTATATAAAATGACTCCCCTTCTTAAAATTCTTCAGTAATTTTTATCTCTGTTGGAGTAGAGCTAAGAAAAAGCATTACAGTTTTGATAAAGAACTAGTCTTGAGTCTTCCTTGTGATAGTTCCCTGCTATTCTTTTTGATGCTGTTGAATCAATCCCTCTTTTAATCTTTCTCACAGGGGCTCTCCCATATCTGAGTTTTCACATGCGCTGTTCTCTCTACTGTACTGCTCTTGTCTTCATTCATCCAGAATGGTGAATATCGGTCACGTCATCTGGCTGCCCAACATTGGTTGAATGCACTTGCTCCATTCAAGAGGCATCCCGACTTCTCTCCAAGAGAAGGGTTTTATCTCTCCAAGGTGCAGGCTGAGAAATCTCTTGTTTCATTGGGCCAAAGTGTTATGTGATCTACCAGTTGGATTTAGTCATGTAAGAGTTTAATTCAAAGGTGAACAATATCCAACCTTTATTCAAAGGTGGATAAAGGTAGAGTCCTTTATGTTGGCAAGGACGGAAGCAGAGTCTCAGCTCTTGACAATGGTAGTGGCTGTAAGCTCTAGCCTCTAATACAGCATAATGTGGCTGATGAGGCAGAAAGAAAGTTAGTATTTTGGAAGCAATAGGAATGGTAGCACTCCATTTCTATTGGGCCATTAACAGTTGAGATGGTTTTTGTTTAGTTAACTGGCTCCTCAGTATATATTTGAGCACTACAGCCTATTTCCCTGTGTATCCCCTTTTATTCTCCAACAGTATATAAACCTCCATCAGTTTTTAAAACTTCTGTTGCTGTTACGTAGTACCTGACAAAAATAAACTTAAGGGAAGAAGGATTTATTTTGGCTCACAGTTGGATGGGATATAAATTCATCATGGTGACAGAAAGCCCATGGTGACTAGAGATTAATTGAATTTCAATATATCAAGGAGCATAAATACAGAAAGTAGGTGGGTCAAAAAACTTGAAAGCCCACTCCTACTTCTTCCAGGTTGCTCCATCTTCTAAATCACCAAGGACACCAGTCTGTGTGGGGAACATTTCACATTCAAACAATAACAACTGGTGCAATCAGTCAAAGTCAGATTCTGTTAAGAAAAAATTACGTTGGCTGAGAGCACTATATAACTCCAACTCATTGTTGGATCTATGGGCTCTATTTCATTAAACAAAGTGGTCCATTAGCTGTGCCCCATATGTTCTGATTAAAGTAGATCTTCTAATTGTGCAGTCTCCACATGTAGACTTTGCTGCTATTGCCCTCTTGAGTTCATGTCTCAACTCACTTCCTTGCTGCATGAATCTTACCAAAGTTACTTAACCTTCCTGGACATCAGGACCCTTTCTGTAAAATAGAGATGATGATAATATCTACTAGGTTCACTGAAGCAAAGAAAGGACTTGATGCATGATGAACTTTTGATATGGTATTCAAATACTCAGTAAATGTTAGAGCTGCTTCCTATATCCCCTCTACTTTTCAGAGACTATGGTTAAATGCACATGTGGTAATAATTTGATGAATACTTGCCTTACTAATAGGCTGCAATTGTGACTTTTTAAAAAAAGAGTATAAAATATCACCATATACTCTGTTCCTTGCTTTTTGCTTGAAACACACTTATTTCATAAACATAGACTAGGTGTTGCCCATCTGTCCTAGAAATGTCTAGTAGGATACTCCTAACTCTTCCATTATTCTCTCAACTAGGGGAGCTGTAGAACCACCCAGGATATCAGTACTGACTTCTCCTGACCCACAGCTGACCCATTCCCAAAGAGCATAACCCTGTCCCAGATGCTGTGCTTTCCCTTGGCACCCGATTTCACTGCTTCTCAGCACTGAGCACTTTGTGCTGACTCTACGTCCTCTGAAAGCTGTTGGAAACCAGATGGAGGAAGAGATGGAACAGATTTTCACTCCTCACCCTCCCAGACTTGGAGAGCAATAAAAGCCACAATTACAACCACTAAGTAGTATGTGCTAGGCTTTTCTAGGGACCGAGCATTCTTCCCAGAACTATCTGTATTAATTTATTTAATGCTCACTATTAGCCTATGTAGATATGTTAATATCTCCATTATACAGGAAAGGAAACAAAATCTCAAAGGAAAAGAAGTCAGGGAAAAGGGTAGAGAAAGGGATAGGGGGGAAAGAATGAGCCGTTTTGATGAAACTCTGGCTGGGAAGAACATTGATTTCTGTAATAGCAACTTCTTGGCCAGAAGAGAAGTAATTGCATAATTAATACAAATTGAGAAATTGTGGAAGGGGATACAGACATATACCTAGTCTCAGATTAACTTTACAATTATGAATTTTTATACGATCCCATGATCCCTTTCAATTGCTTGCTATTTGCAGCATACCCCCTCCCCAAGTGTAATAGAAAGAGTAGGAATACTAGGTAATTAAGAAGTCTATGGAACTCATTTCTGGCTAATTGGCATTTTCCTATAAAATATTTAAAAATTAACTCTCATATTCAAAGACTCTCTTTTCAGAAAGTTATGATCATGTGGCTCTTTTTACCATGAGTTTCCATCTGCAGGTGGGGTCTCCTATGTTGAGGTGATTTGTGTATGTTCACAGATGCTGTTCAGGTACACATGTGAAACTGGGGAGAGGGGAGGGGAGTCTTATTGTGTAGCTTTCTTTGTTTAGATCGTCCCAATGCCTTTATTTTTTATTCCAAAGAAAGAGGAAGCAGCCAGTGTGCCAGGTCTCCTGCAGGACGCTACCCAGGTAACGCTCCTCTCCAATTGTAATGAACTTGTACTGTTCAACCAAACTCACAGACTCACATTTTCAAAGTTAGTGTGTGGGCAATTGCCAGAAAAGCGGCTTCAAACTGTGTCCCCAGAAGGCTTTCTCTCTCTTTGGCTTTGACAGCCTTTGAGAGAGATACTTGTAAGCCCCCAGCAAGATCAGGTGGGTGGTTTGGGACTCTGAGCCCAGTTGGCAACCACTCTGAAAGAGTTTCCTGTGGCTATGCTAGCAAATTACCATAAAGCTGGTGACTTAAAGACAACAGAAATATATTCTCTCACACTTCTAAAAGCCAGAATTCCAAAATTAAGGATTCAGCAGTATCAGAATTCCCTTTCAGAGGTTAGGGAAGAGAATTTACTCCATGATTGTCAATGAGCTTCTGGTAGCTGCTAGCAATCGTTCGTATTTCTGGGCTTGTGAGCATTTTACTTCAGCTTCCACCATTCTCTGCATCTACTTCCTGGTGTTGCTTCCTCCTTTATCTTCTGCTACAAGGACATTTGACATCCAGGGCTCACTATTATCCAGAACCATTATCCTGAGATTCATAATTATATTTTCCAAGACTCCTTTTTCCAGATTATATCACATGCAGAGCTTTGGCTCCCCCTTTATAGGTTCCTGCATAGTGACTGGGAATATTTCTTTTGATTGAACGAAAACAAAGGTAGATTCTACTGAACAGTAGGCTGAAATGTACTCAGGTACAACTGAGTATTTAACGTCTCTACGGTCTTTCAGTGGTGATTTATGTTTTGAAGGAGTTGCCTTGTTGAAATTACCCTTCTTTTAGTATAAGCTTCCTTAGGTGGAGTCTTTCACACATCCAGGCTCCAAGCATGCTAACATACATATGTTACTAAGGTATTTACTAAGAACACTGTAGTAGATGGTACTATATGTCATCAAGTGGTGAGTCTGGTTACATATAACAATCACCCAGTATGGTGCTCATTAATCTTTATTCTCTCTCTCCCCCTCCCCCTTTCTCTCCTCTTCTCTCTTCTCCTCTCCTAGTTATCTTTTTTTCCCAGTATTATTCTAAAGAATGACTATAAAAGGGAAAACTCCAGTAACTCAGCATTTTCTGAGTGTTACGCTGGTGTTCATGGTCTTTCATGACTTTTACGACATACCTGGAAGTAAATTTCAATGTCTCCACTGGCGTATGAGAAATGAGTTTCCTTTCAACTAGCAATGTGTCCCTTACTCAGATAATATACTTCAGCCTACTGAAAGCTTCCAACGTTGTTTTTCTGCCTTCATCTCAGGAAATTTGGCTATTGTATTCTGATGGCACTCCTAACAACTGAGATGTTTGTGAGTTTGTGTATGTTACCAATTGGTTTCTGTTTCTTAGTTATTTTCTATACCTGTCTGACTATATTTGATATTGAGTCTGATTACATTTAAATATTTACAATAGCAATTAGACATTTGTGATACCTGTGGTACCATTTAAATGTATTTGAGTGTGCATCTGTGATGTGCTTGGGATACTGTCAGTGTAGATTCACATATAAGTCAGATTTAATTTTTAATGAATAATTAGGGACTATATTTCAAAATGACTAGTTTAAGTCCTGCCCTGTCACTGTAATCCCTAATAATGGGTGTCTTACTTAGGTTTCTATTGCTGAGAAGAGGCACCGTGACCATGGCAGCTATTATAAAGGAAAATATTTAACTGAGGTTGGCTTAGAGTTCAAGGTTTAGTTCATTATCACCATGGCAGGAAGCATGGTGGCATGAAGGCAGACATGGTGATGGAAAGGAGCTGAGAGTTCTGGATTAACAGGCAGCAGGAAGAGTAGAGTGGGTGAGTCACTGGACATAACTTGAGTTTCTGAAACCTCAAAGCCCATCCCCAGTGACATACTACCTCTAATAAGGCCACACTTATTCCAACAAGGCCACACATCATAATCCTTTCAAATAATGTCACTCCCTATGATTCTATGGGGGCCATTTTCATTCAAACTACCACACAGGAGTCGTAGTTTTCTATGTGAGATTGCATGCTAGGCTGACTCTAGATCTTCAGAAAACACAATGGAATAATTTTCAGATTTCCTAACATTGAGTCTTTCTATTAGACAAAAGCACCTGCCAGATACTAGGATGGTGATTCCTACTTGTTTCTTGTTTCCATTTGTTTGGAATATTTAAGGTGTATTTTGTTTCTTCATCTACTTAGCTGGTCTGTGTCTTTTGATTTGAGGTTGAGACCACTAATATTTAGAATTATTATTGAAAGCCATTTGTAGATTCCAGTCTTTTTGATTATTTTCTGGTGTATTTTTTTAGATTTTTCATTAAACTACAGCTTCATTTGTTTTTGTTCAAGAGTCTCTTGGCCATGTTTACTTCTATCTTCAGTTTAAAGTTTCTTCCAGTATTCTGTTTAGTGAGTTCTTTTGTGAGTGTGTGTGTTTGATTTGTTTGTTTGTGTTTGGATCATGCAAAATTTATTTTTCTCTTTTAACTATGGCAGATATTTTGCTGCATACAGTATTCTAGCTTGGCCGTCATTGTCTTTTACATTTTGGACTACTTTTACCAGACTCTTCTGGTTTTCAGAATTTTCACTGAAAAATTTCCTTTTTGAGTGACTCATATTTTTCCCCTTTGGCACCTGTATTTTACATTGTTTTCTATATATAGTTATCTAGTGTTTTAAATATAATATGTCATGTGGTGTTCTTTGCTTGGTTGTATCTAGTTATTGTTTGCTTCTTGTATTGGTATGAGTATGTTTTCCATTAGTTTGGGAAGCTTTCTTCTATAATCTCGGTGAAAACTAGTCTATGGCATTTGTCTTGGATTATTCTCTCATCTATTCTTATCATTCAAACATTCGATATTTTGATGGTTTCCCATATTTAATGTATGTCTCTTTCTGAGCTTTAATTTGCTTTCTTTGCTTACTTCAGCATTGCTTGCTTCCTCTATTTTATCATTGAATTCTAATATTCTGTCTTCTTCTGGATTCTTTCTACTTGGAAGGCTTTCCCCTGAGTTTTCTAATGGGGATACTAGATTTTTCGGATTCCATCTTCTTTACAGTTTACAGTAATTTTCTTTGTTAACTAAGTTTTCAAATCCTTTCAATTATCTTTTGAAATTTCTTTCAGCTATGTATATGTATTTTCTTAGACACCACTGAAGCAATTTGTGTTATGATCTTGGAGTTTAGCAAAGTGTTTGCTAATGCCTTTCTCAAATTCTTTCTTAAATCTTCCATACAACCCAGCTATACCACTCCTTGGCATATTCCCAAAGAACTGAGCCTCCTACTTTTTGAATATCTGTTCAGCAATGTTCATTGCTGCCCTATTCAAAATAGCCAGGAAATCAAAACAACTCAAATGTCCTTCAAAAGATGAATGTATAATGAAAATATGGTACATATACACAATGAAATACTACCCAGCTTTAAAGAAAAAATGAAATTTTCAGTAAATGGATAGGCATATAAAAAGATTATACTGAGTGAGGTAACCCAGAGCCGAAAAACAAACAAATGCTCTATGTTCTTTCTAATATGTGGTTCCCAGCCCCCAATCCTCAGATGTGAGTAACCACAGAAAACAGGAAGGTATAAAGGGACCATTGGGGAAGTTGAGGGCTTCAGATAGGAATAACAGGATATAGGTTTTATGAAGCAATAAATAGAAAATTTAGGAGGGGTCTTTGTGCATTCTGTTTTTATTCTGTTTCAACTTGACACAACCCGAGTCACTGAGAGGAGAGCTCCTAAATTGAGAAAATGCCTCTGTATGATTGGGTTGCAGACCAGCTTAAGTTTATTTTCTAAATTAGTGATCAATATAAGAAGAGATCATACTGTTGAGGGTGGTACCACCTCGAGACTGATGGTCCTATGTTTTATGAAAAAGCAGGCTAGGCAAGCGATGAGAAGCAATCCAGTAAGCAGCACTCCTTCATAGACTGTGCATCAGCTTCTACCTTTGGGGTTGGTTTCTCCCAGTTTATATTTTTACCTTGGCATCCTTTACTGGACTGTAACTTTGGGAAAGCAAGCAAAATCAACTCCCCAAGTTTCTTTTTGTCAAGGTGTTTCATCAAAGCAATAGATATTTAACTAACATAGACTCCAACTAGGGAAGAAGGAAAGGTACACTTATCTTCAGGACTAATTACCAATGCTTATAATGTAGTTAAGGATTATGTTGGCTTAGTAAAGTGGCAGTCGTATGTTCTCCACCCAGATCTATGACTACAGTAGCCATGGGTAGTTGACTAGGTTTGCAGTAGCAGACTTTCCTTTTCTCTTATTGATCAGGCCTTAAAACCAATCAAAGAACTGTTTCTTATGTCAAAAGAATGCATGCTGTTGCATCCTCAGAGTTATTGTGCCATGTTGGTTTTTGTGACAGTTCATAGGTATTCTAACTAGGTAAGAATTATTATTTTCTTCCCTCTCTTGGAAGCTTTCATGGCAACTTCTGGTACCATGAAAGCTAGTCCTCTGTGAGAAGGCTTTCAGGTTAGACTCGGCTCAGATTCTCTAACCACTGTGTCTGAACTCTGTGTTATCTGCAGCAATGAGAACTTACTGTCTACTCATTGTGGTGGTACACAGTAGCCTATAAAGTATGGGGAGTCTCTTGAAAAACCCTGATGAGAAACTGAAAAGGTGCCTTCTCAGTTATGCCTGGTGCTGAGATTTTTGTTAGATAGTCTGTGGATCACAGGAGGGAGCATTGTCAGCCCAGATAGGAAATTTTCATATAAAATATATCTGTTTGTACATACAGAATTATATATATTATCAATAATTTTGGGTAATAATGATTTTTTGGTAAAATTTTCAGACACCCTTACTGTTATCTTACACTTCCTACATTCTTCTGCTTGTCTCTCCTTCGCTGTGACTCAAGCACCCTATTTCCCCCTCAGACCATTTGTACCATACTCTGTCCACTCAATTCTCTCTGACTTTCCTAGCTTCTGAAGTTATTCCTGGTTATATGCTCAGAGCTGAAGACTTGGAGCGTGGGACTGAACATGGATGAGAGAGAACATACGTCTGTCTTTCTGCATCAGGGTTACCTCATTTGATATCATCTTTTGTAGGTGAATTCATTCACTTGAATTTTTCATTTTTTTCATAGATGAATAGCATTATTCCATCACGTGTGTTTACTACACTTTTGTTATCCCCTTATCAGCTGAAGGACATCTAGGTTGCTTCCTAATGGTCATGGCTGAGCAAGTATGTGAGGGTTATTTGGCTTAAAGTTTGCCTTTATTCTTTTTAGTTGGCTCTTTTTCTGGACAAAGTATATGTAGTATACATACACACACACACACACACACACACACACACACACACACAAAAGAACAAACACACATACAAACACACACAATATATATGGAGAGAGAGAAAGAGAGAGAGAAATAGAGAAAGAGAGAAAAATTTTGAATGTACAACTTTGTAGAGTACAGTGCTAATGTGGTCTTCTTATAGCTACAAGAGCTTAACTGGAAGCAAGCCGTAAAACTTTCATCCCTGTATTTTTCCGTGGTCATGTAGTCCCACATTACACTCTGACTTTACAATGGGTACCATTTTTATCCTTGTGTGCTGTGTAGCTGTCCAAACTCCTATTGGTCTGTGTTGACTTTGCCTCCAACTCTGGTTAAAGAAAGAAAGAAAATTCTCAGAAGTGCTTTTTTTCCGCTGCCAAGATCTGGGACCTCATAAATCATGGTGACAAGAAATGTGATGATGGTCTCTTTCCGTTCCCAAGGAGATTGGAAGAGGAGAGGCGTGCAGGTTCCGGTGTGGTTTTGTAATTTTTTCCCGGTGATGGCCTGGTGAGAAAGATTCCAGCAGGCTAGCTCCTGAACCTAACTAGGTAATTCTCCACTCGAGTGTTCCTGCAGTGAAAATGCAGAGACATCTACCAGTGTCACCCGGGCAGTTTAGTGCTTGCTGCTGCACTCCTGGCAGTTAACAATGAAATTGTCAAGACTTCCTTTTGTTCCCTTTCAAGCAGGCAGGGCCTCGTTTTTATCCCCTGGGTTAGCACATGAATCAGCTCTTCTGTATATGATCAGTGGAACTGTGCGTGTTTGCAGAAACAGTCTGGCTTTGTACTTGACAGGCTTTCTTGTTGGGCAGTAGTAGTTCCACAAGTGGGAAAGAAAACATGCATGTTCTCAGGTAGCCCCAGGCTGACTTACCAAGCAAAGGAGATTGAGATTACTGTTTTCTATACTAGTAGTGGGCTTTCGTAGCTTTGAGTCAGAGACGTCTCATTTTGTACAGTTGGGTTCTTACAAAAAAATTAAAAGAAAGGGTATTTTCCAGATTATACTTGGCACGTAACAACAGATAAGAGAGCTTGGCTTAATTCTTGTACTACACTATTGATAAAAGCACTTGAATCAAAACACTTTGCTTGTCTCTTTGCTCAACTGTACCTAGGGTTACACATCACCTAGCTTGTCAGGGATATTTTGTCTGCGTAATATCTGACTCTATATGTAAATTTCTTGAGAGTTAGAGACCTACAGATATAAAGTAGAGAAGGGGCACAGTGTTTCTTAATGAACTTGAAAAAATACAGACTGATACCAAAGAAAAAATGAGAGTAGAGCTTCATTTGATAAATATTTAGCTATAGGACTCATTGTTGGTAAAAAAAAAAAATCTGATTCATTATATGAATGCTCATTTTCTTCTTGTTTATTGAGGGATGTGGCCATCTTGTTAAGCAAACCAGCCTTTTCTCGTGATTTCTGCGTGGAGAAATGGATCTTAGTAGATCACTGACCAAGTTTGTTTATTGTGATTTTCAAACATAAAGTACTCCAGGAAAGAGTCACACAATTTCAGAATTCTGAGAAACTTAAAATAGTAATTAAAAATATAAACTCAGTTTTCCGTCTCAAACAATACAAATCACTGTGAAACGTTTTAGAGATTTCTCCACACTTTGGTCTCCTAGTATGAGGAGAAATGATAAGCTTAGAGAATTCACATAAGAAATTATATCGAGGCGGGCAGATTTCTGAGTTGGAGGCCAGCCTGGTCTACAGAGTGAGTTCCAGGACAGCCAGGGCTACACAGAGAAACCCTGTCTTTAGAAACCAAAAAAAAAAAAAAAGAAAGAAATTATATAGAGAACATTATACTTCTTTATATGTACAGTTTTTGGACCAAATGCCCAATGTTTCCACAATTTCTATTATGTCACTTTACCACTTTCCCCTCCTAACTCAACATTTTATTTATTTATTTATTTATTTATTTATTTATTTATTTAATGTACATTGGTGTTTTGCCTGCATGTATGTCTGTGTGAGGATGTCAAATCCTCGAGTTACAGACAGGTTTGAGCTGTCGTGTGGGTTTTAGGAACTGTACCTGAGTCCTGTGGAAGAACATTCAGTGCTGTTGATTGCTAAGCCATCTGTCCAGTTCTATCAATATTCTATATTTTAAGCCACTGAGTTTATTTAATGCTGCCTGTATGTGAACAGTTGTAGGACTCCTACTGGAGCATGGGTAGACATTCAGAGGCCACATGCCTGAAGAAAACTAACATTCTCCCCTAGAAACCATTAATTGCAAATAGCTCTCCAGCTAGGGGTGGTATATCATGAGCCTCTCTCCCCATTCCATGCTGAGATTTTTTTGTCTAACTTGATGTTGTGCAAGTCTTGAGTATATAGTCATATATTTGGTTCTTAAAGTCCTCAGGCACCCTGAGTCTAGATGGAGGGTATAAACAATGAGAATACATGTTGGGTCTCTCTAAAATTAATGTGGATGTCTTAGCTCTCAACGTCATGGTACTGTGAGACGAGGACATTGGGATATGATTAGGTAAAGAAGAAGTAATCAGTGGAGTTAGTGACCATATATGAAGAGACAGGATGGAGCTCACTTGCCTTTCCTGCCACATGAAGATAAAGCAAGAAGGTGTCATAATAAACCTTGATATAGAACCCTACAACATGCTGAGATTGCCCATTGCCTTGATTTAGGATGTCTTACTTCTTTGAACTATGAAAGGTGATTGACCATTGTTTATAATCTAGCCTGTCTTTGGTATTGTGCTACAGTGATCAATTAACAGGGGTTGCTATGGCATTTTTAAGCTTTCCATACTTGGCTGTGGACATGCTAAAGCTGTGTACTCATGTTTTTCAGTTTGACATTTGTGATGTTATAGCTATAAGACAGTTTGCTCTTGAGAATATAAGGGACAGGGACATTTTCAGATTTCCTGGACAGGCTACTGTCTTCTTGTCCAACTAACCAATGGCTTTGCCCAGCTTTTAGAGGCTTTACTCTGACGGTGATTCTGTTTGTAACTGAATACAATTCTGGGTACTAGGATGGTGTGTGTGTGTGTGTGTGTGTGTGTGTGTGTGTGTGTGTGTGTGTGTTGGAAAAGGCACTGGAAAAACTACCATTAAAAGAAGTAACAAATGTCAAAATGACTGATCACATTATTAGAATAATAAGTAAACTCTTTCAATTTTTGAATAATGTCCAAGAACACCTGTAGTTCATTAAGTAAAACAAACATGCCCTGAACCTGTACCCATCCTCCTGTGTGAGACTTCCAAGTGCTGGGGTTCTGGGCATTCTGTCACCCATGCCTGTTCATGACTTAATTTCTGAACTGAAGCTCTTGCTCAGGTTGAGCAGAAAACTGGAAAGAGGGATTATTTTAAGTGAAAAAATCCTTTGATGCTCTGACATGGGACCTGATGAAGGTACATTTTGTGGAATAACTAAATCAAGCTAGTTAACACATGCATTAGGTCTCATGTTATCTTTACTTTATTTCAGAGTAGTGTCTCTATGGTTAAAAATGATAAAGAAGAATTTTGTCTGAGATGCCTAGCAGAGCAGGAGAAAGATGCACTCAGCAACTTTGGTTATTTTTGTTCTCAGAACTTTCCCAGAAACTCTAATGTCTCCTTTTAAAAACAATATTTCAGCTATCCATGTTGATGAAGTCAATCTTCAAGTATACTGTGCATGGTCACTTCTGGATAACTTTGAGTGGAACAATGGATACAGCAGACGGTTTGGCCTCTTCCATGTTGATTTTGAAGATCCTGCTAGACCCCGAACTCCATACAGATCAGCCAAGGAATATGCCAAGGTCATCAGAAACAATGGCCTGGAAGGCACTATGTAGGGAAGGCAGTTGGGAAATATCCCCTCTGTGCTGGAAGGACTGAAGGATGCTTTGGTCATATTGTCTCAGACAGCCTCACGTTGCCTCTGTTCTCGATGATCTGTGATTATAAAGCCTGAAACCTAGAACTACATCTGGTGAGAAACTCTGCATGCTAACTGCATTGTAGCAGAAAGCTTCTTAGATAATAAAATAGAGAATCACAGAAATTTATTGTCATTAAAATTTTTAGATTGATTTGAAGACTTCAGTCTAAACTCTTAGAACAATTTCCTGGATAAGTAATGGTGAGTTTATAAAGATAATACACTGCTGATTTGCACCTCTAACAACAGAAACCTTAGAAGTGTAGATTACTGTTTCAAGGGTAGATGTGTGCACCTGCTTACTTTGGTACATAGCTATTTTTGCTCAGGAGAAGATCTCTGTTAGTGTTTGATCCATAAAATTTCCAGTATTAATCTAGCACAAAATAGCAAAGCTGACAGCCAGAATATCATTCTGTACAACAGAGGAACTGATAATATATTTAATGAAATTTATATGTTAATATGTTTATGATATGCTTTGTCAATGATTGGTTAAATATATATATCTTTTGTTTACTGAATTTTGGAAAATAATAAAAAAAATAAAATGAATTAAGCTTTGAAGAGAAGGAGGATATTTTTCTTTGTTTTGCTTTGTTTACCAGCATCAGGGATGGAATACAACGCCTTGTGTCTGTTAGGCAAGCACTCTACCACTGAGCGACACCCACAACTCCAGAAGTATTGGTGTTGATATTTAACAAAGTCCCAGATTCTTGTTACACGGTAACACAAAATTCAAAACAAAGTGAGAAACAAGGAGTAACCTTCATCTTCATATGTTTATAAAGGTTATGTATTTACTTTAAATATTTTATTAACAATTTTATGCATGTATACAATGTACCATGAGTCTATCGACATTCTGCTTTCCATCCCACATAATCTCACCACACAGTCTCCCACTTTTGTGTCCATTCTTCTTCTTAAACAAGACAAAACAACTACATCAAATCACCTAGTCTAATTTGCATTCCTGTGAGAATATTGCCTGGTGGTGGTGACTTGATCTTGTGCAGGTAACCATAGCTACAGTGAAATTTTGAGTGCAATTCCCATGTAATGTCCAGAAGACAGCATTTCATAGCACTGCACCCCATCCCGTGGCTCTTAAATTCTTTCCCCTTCCACTTCTGTGATGTTCCCTGAACCTTGGGTTGTTTGTATTTCTATAATTTCTATTTTAAATTTTCATGAAATAAACACACACTCTGAATGGCCAAAATGAGAGTAAGCAAAGGAAAGGCAGGAGAAATTTCTACGTTGGAAGCTAAGAATGTTTAAGGTGCCCATGGGGTTGATTGTAGTTGGAGGTTTGCTGAGATTCTTTAATGGGAGTCACTGATAGGTACAGGACTTCTTTGGAGGTTCCATTTCTCTCTCTAGAACACTTTTCCTATATGCATCTCTGTCATTTAGGAAGTTTTATCACCTTTTCTTTGAAGACTGAGAAACTGAGGCAGTATACTTAAGTTTCATATGTACTTATTAACTGGTCCTAGGATGTTCACATCAGCTCTTTATCCAACACACTACAAATTAGGATTCACTGGGGGATCCTCTCTGCATTGTCTGGCTAGAAAAAGCAACACGAATACACATGGAGGGATTCATGGCTCCAGCTGCATTTGTAGCAGACGATAGCCTTGTCTGGCATAAAAGGAAGTGGAGGTCCTTGGTCCTGTGAAGGCTTGATGCCCCAGTGTAGGGGAATGCTAGGGGGGCATGGCAGGAGATGGTATGTGGGTAGGGAAGCACCCTGGTAGATGCAGGGGAGAGAGGGGTGGGATAGGGGGTTCTCAGAGAGGAAACCAGGAAGTGGGATAATATTGGAAATATAAATAAACAAAATAATCAATAAAAAAAATAAAAAATGAAAAAGAAAAAAAAAACAAAAAGAAAAAGCAACACAGGTGTTAAGTTGATGACCTAGCAGGAAACAGGGAGGGTTTTCTGTCCTCTCATTCTGCTTCCCCAAAGCAACTGTGCATAGACTTGGCGTCCAAGGAGGGTCTTTTCCGTGAGTCGATGCGATGTCATTTTTCCTCTTATAAACTGTGGTCAATTTCTGGATCGTTTTCATGTTCATTATAAGGGAATTATTTACAGCGGAGAACACAATCTCAGTAACTTTGGACAGAGTGAGAAAGAATCGGTCATAGTAGTTCAATAAACATGGATGCACTGGGGAAAATTATATTAAGATTAAAATGGTATACATGGAGAATTCTATTACATCTTTGCCACTGGTTTGTTATTTTTATTGTTCAATGAGACATTATCTCACAATTTGTGTTCATTTAAGAAGCACATTTCCAAAGCTTATTTCATTCCTTTCCAATCCAGCCTGTCTTTTTCATTTTTACCATGCATCTTGTTTACAATTTATACGCCCTCCTATGTTATCTTGCACGGCAACTGAGTTTTTCTTTTAATTAGGATGCTGCTTTGAGTATTACTTATCCTATGGGGCGAGTTCA
Source organism: Rhabdomys pumilio (assembly GCA_030674055.1). Taxonomy (NCBI): domain Eukaryota; kingdom Metazoa; phylum Chordata; class Mammalia; order Rodentia; family Muridae; genus Rhabdomys; species Rhabdomys pumilio. The sequence continues at coordinate 36,824,421 of JANHMN010000007.1, read as the reverse complement.
CAAGTTTTACAACAATACAAATGAGCAGTGTGTTTTCCTTAACCAAACCAGAAAATTAATATTCCATTGTACATAAAACAGTCTGTCACATTTGGTCTACCCGGTGAAATCAGCATTTGTGTTGTTCGTGCCCAAGCTGTGGCCCTTTGCAATAGTCTTCTGGCTTTTACAGGACAACTCTTCATTTCAAAGGTGTACCACGCAAAATGGGGCTCCATAGTTAGTCATATAATTTAGCATAAATTACCCTGGGGTAAAGATGAAGATACAAACAAACAAACAAACAAACAACAGTAACAAGTAAACATAAAAGTCCTCATGGACTTTCCCCTCCCTCTGCCAAATTCTCACAGCCCCTATAGTATTTCAATTATTATTGTACTTAATGGTTTGTCTTAGCATTTAAGAACAAGATGGCTTGTGTTTTGCCTGTCAAGGAATTAGACTGAATTCTTTAATGGAAAAGCAAGAGTTGTTAATTTTGCTTAGCCCTGATAGACACTGTTTTCAAAACATATAAGGCCACCCAAAGGTGGTAATGGTCATATTTTATGTCTGTTTTAAACAAAAGGAGACCTACAGATCTCAGTGATAGAGTAGACAGACATACTCCAGTGTTTTTATTTCTCTCTTGATTCTTTTACGTTTCCAGTTTTCTTTTCCTTGTTATGTGGATACATGACATCTACATCCTGCTAGTCACATTTGAGGAAATTATTTTTTTTCTTAAAAGGTACTTTGTGTTTTAAAATGTACAATTGGCAGGTTGCTAAAATATACACAAAATAAGAGGCTGCTTCACTCTGATAGGCAGAGTGTTTGTGGTTCCCTAACTCCTGAGAAGGGAGGGGTTTTTACCTGAGTCCTTTACTGAATGAAAAGATGGAAGTAATTTCTCATTAAAGCCCCAAACCAACAAGTTGGCAACCTTAGTGTTTGGCAGTAGACTGCTAGTCATGTTTTTATGTCTTTGGAATTTGTGTTGTGGCCTGTAGTTTTTAATTATTTTTACAAACTTGAGAATAATGAATACGTTTGTAATATATTGAAAAAAAAAGTTCTTCAATGCTGACTGACCAAAAAAAAAAAAAAAAAAAAAAAAAAAAAATTATATGATAATCCTTAAACACCAATTCTATTACTCTGGGCTGGTCAAAAGGAAAATAGAATGCTGAGTCTTATTACTGAGAGCTCAGAATGTAAATCAAAGCTGATGGAATTAATACTGTTTAATTACTAGCAGCGCACCTCACCTGGAGAACACATATTCATTGCTCAGCATAATATTTTAGGCTGGAGTTGTCTTGGGAGGGATGCGGTGCAGAGACGATAGCATGATAAACCTTAAAGAATGGCGTTATAGGGAACAGTCATGTCTTATACTGGTCTTTAGGTATGGGGGACAGCTGAGTGCAGAGAGCCCATTTATGGTTTCAGGGGAAGGCCACGTCCCAACTGTGAGAGGAGAAGGAAGTGAGGTTTTAACATAACTTTATCAGCATCTACTAATCATATAAGATAGTGAGTTGCATTGTGACATTCTGAATCATGCATAAAAAGCATCTCACTTTGGTAACGCCCCTTAATCACACTCTTGTAATACCTTTGTGAGGGCTATTTCTTAAAGTGAGGAGACTGGCTGTTCACATAGCTGAGCCCCAATCAGTGCTTTGTGCTTGCTGTTTTGTCTGCATGGCTATTGGTAACCTGTATCAAGGAAACAGCATTGCCAGCACCAAGAGTGTGGAGTCTTGAGGCACGTTTCCCTAAATCTAACATGATTCTAAAATTAAAAATTAAAAATTTTCTAGCCAAGGAACATGTATCCACTTCCTGACATGCCACGTGCCTCAATTTCCCCATGAGCAAAAGGAAGATACGGCTATCAAATCAGAAAGTACATACACAGCATCCATAGAACGATTCCTAGAACACAGCAAGAGTGTGTTAACATGGGCTATCATATTTCGACCCCTGAATTTCTCGTCATCTAGGCTATGGCAATTCATCAAGTCTGTTTAGGTTTCCTTTCATGGGAGTAGCTCTGCATGGCTGTCTGCTAATGTGGGACTTATCACCCTGACTATCTATTACTCTAATTTCACTGACAGCCATTTTTCATCAGACCTCAATTCTTTGCTGGACCGAAGAAGAGATGCTGATTTTTATTTGTTCTGTTGGCTTGTTTTCTGGTAGGTAGAGTTTGACACTTGTGAGCTCTTTCAGGTTTGGAGTATGCTGAGAAGATTCCATTTTGTACATCATCATTGTGGTTGGAGATGTTCTGTGACTCAGTCAGAATATGTTTATTAAACTCACCTACACAGCGTTTTGAAGACGCACAGTGCGGTGGCTCTGAAGATTACCTGGACTTGTGCAGCTTGATTGAAGACTTGAGAAAATAAGAACGTCAAGTGAATTTTCTAAAGGCAAATTGTTCAGATACAGAGGAGGGAATAATTTTGAACAGCTGGGATGGTCACAGGTGGCTTGATGGACAAATGAACATCGTCTAGGCTGGGTGTGGTAGTGAATGCTTACAATACTAGAACACAGGATGTACAGGCAACAGCCCAGGAATTCAAGGCTGCATAATGACTTTGATTGCAGCCTGGGGCACTTAAGAGCCTGTCATGTACAATTTGTATTGCTCAAATGCTCTTGAATGTATGGATTTCCACTGATGCTTGGATAACCTATCAAAGGTCAAACACTTAAATAAAGCTGGCTTTAAATTTTCCAGCATGCATCAGATGTCTTGCTTGAACTTGCTCAGGTATTGTGCATACTGTCACAATTGCTGTGGGCTCCTATGTGCAACGACCCTGATTTGTCCAGAAATGTCACCCATAGCCTCTGGTTCCTACAGTGAACCAATATATTTGAATTATTGAAGATGGAGAAATAAATGTGTTTCTAACCTGAGTCTTTCATCCCTGCGTGCTAGTATTGTGGTGCTAGAAGGTTCTATGCATGCTACAGGAGGAGAAATATAACCATCAATATTGCCTAGCCTTGTACCCTGTGAGTTGCAATGATGACCAGCCTGAGAAGATATGCCCATTTGTACAATAAGTGATAGAAATGTCATGAAAGTAACTACTTTCTGATTGGACTTAAGACCTGTATCATAAATTTAACCTCATGCATGGTACCTTTATTATGTCGAAAGATCTATGAGAAGACTACTACTCCTATTCTGTCAAATAAGTATATTTCACTGAGCCCCCAATGGCTTATTGTTATATCAGAAGAACAAAGCATCTCTCAACCATCATCAGAACAATTTTTTTTTGCAGCATATGGTGCTTAAAACAGAGATCTGTCTAGCAACTAGCTGATGGGAAGAGAATAAGAGGCTATGGTCTGCTAAGCCCTGACCTGGGCACTTATAGCACACACCTTCATGACAAAACTCAGGTGTTTTCAGATATTTTTAGAAAAACAAACTTTAATGGTCAATAGACCTGTTGGATAATGAAGGCTAGATAAAGTCAGCAATGAGTCTGTGAAGGAACAATGGTGCAATGGAGGAAAAGTGACCAACATTTACTTTGCTCTAATCAAGAACATAACCTACAGCAGGGATTTTAGAACATTGATCATAGTTTTTGAGACTAATTACTTTCTCTTGTTTAGAGTAACTAATTTTTAAAAAATATATGATTTATTCTTCCTGGATTTTCTTCCCCTTAGTGTTGTCAGTTAAACACAGGTCCTTATAGATGCTATGCTGGTGCTTACCATGGGGTTACTTCTCCAATGCTCTATTTCCTTTTCTACTATGTCCCAAGTCTTTTGTTCTCACCAGTGATGGTTTTCATTAACCACCATATTACCTCACACCATCACGAGTTGGGTTTGTATAGCTTTCACCTCTGAGTGAGATCACGCGATACCCTTACTGTTTGTGCCTGGCTTATTTCTCTTTACATAATGTCCTTCAGGTCCATTTATAGGTTGTTCTAACTGGTAGAAATTTATCAGTAATTCATTTCTACCATGTGTTCTAAAAGATACATCTTATCTTTTATAATCTTTCCTACAATAATGCATTACTTTTACTCATTCAACTGTTGATGAATACTCAGGTTGAAAAGACAGACTAAATTTATTTACTTTAGATAAATACCCTGTACTGGAATTGCTCTCTATTTGTTTTAATGTCAAGGCATCTTCATAAGATTATCAACATGCTTGCACTAGTCTACACTCACACCAAGTGTTCAAGCGTTCTTTTTTGTCCACCTCTATGCCAATGGTTCCTATTTATTTTTCCCCTTTGTGATGATAGCCATTCTATCAGGACTGTGTACATGATGAACGTGTAACGCTTTTAATCTTGTGTTTACTTGTCCAGTGGTGACCAACTTCAGCTTTAATTTACTTTGTATTTTCTCTACCTAGGGTGATATTCAATTTCTGTAAGTAATTTATCAATGTATAAAGTCATTGATGCAATCTATATTATGTAGTCAGATTTTAATTTATAGTTGAAACTTCAGGTGTGGATAGATTTCTGTAATCCTGGCATAGTTCCCATATGGCATTCTATAGTGATCTTTACCCAGATAAATGAATTATGGCAATAAGAAGATAAATAACTTCAACCAACCACAGAGAAACGTAGTGGTGCATCTTGTATGGAAACCCATCCAGTTTTTTTTGGGGAGGGAAGTATCAAGCACACACTTTTTTTTTCCTGGCAAAGATTTGGAAATGTCAGTCCTAGTGCCTAGGATTAGAAGCATTCAGACAGCCACCCTGACATATAGTTTAGCCACAGACCCTTTCATATGTCCTCTGTGTCTCTGAAACATCAGCTAATTTTCCATACCTTCCTGTAGACCATTTCATAGAATGCTAGATGCATAGCTTCTTTCTTTTTAAAGACAGCCACCATCTGTCCCAAACACTCTCTTCGCTTACATACTAACACAGGTCGTTTTGGTTTAGAATCTTGTCTCCTACAAATTTGGTACTCTTCCCAGAAATGAATCACCACACCCAAACTTTCCCCATGATTCAAGTTTTGTATTTCAGCTTCCAACTGACAGATATGATGGTTAAGAAAGTCTATCTAATCCAGACTTTTATGTTAGCTTCGTATTTTATAGAACATGTGACCTCAGCCACTTATGTTTTTGACTTTAACATTTTACTATCTATTTCATAAGTATTAAAATAAAACTATTGACATGGCTATTTTTAAAATAAAATAAGAAGGCATATGAATAGGAATTAAGCCTACAGTCCAGTAAAAGATAATAGTAGTGGTTACTATTTTTATTATCTATTGGTGTTGGTTAAAGACTCAAACATAAGGAAAGTAACCTTAGATAATCAGTCCTTGCTCCATACCTCTCTTACTTTTCCATCCTTCTCCTCTGAACAAAAGCAATTGCTTTACATGTGTGGAATGTATTGGATCATCCCACAAACCAGCCACACCCTTGCACTGTGCTGGCACATTTTCATATGGACTTCAGTTCTAACTGCATGTTAATTCCTCTATTACTTTTCCAGATCTATCCTGCTCAGGGAATGCAGGGTTGTTTTCTGGAAGAGCGACCACTTTCGAAAGCAACTGCTTGCCACGCGATGGGTTAAGGACTGCTGTTTATCAAACATTTTTCTGTGGTGAGCTCTCTGTGGCTCTTGTGGGTTCAGTTTCCATGTTCAGCGGAACCGAAACATTTTATTTACCATGCATATAAAGAAGAACAGTGATGAAATTTTTTCTGCCTTCTACTCTGCAAATGTCTTCCTCTCTTTTTGCCTCCCAGTAAATGACAATATACATTTCTTATTAAACTGTGAATTGATTTGCATTGAAAACAGAACCAGTGAAAGGTTTGGCAGCAAATAAACATTTTCTTTGCCCTCCGTGTTTCATTTTTGTACAGTAGAACGCATCCCTGAAAACCTTCCAGATTCACTACGTTCTGATCACACTGTCTATTATAATTCTGCCCGATGGCAAACTTCTCCTTATTGACTCTAAATTACATTTAATCCTGTTAGGATCACTTTTTATTGAAAGGCATGCGTTGTGATGGCATTGACGGGAATCCAGCAACCAAATAGCCTGGCCAGAGGAAAATAAACTCTTGGAGCTTTCTAATGCTTGTCATTTTCATGCCGGGCCCAGCTGTGGAGCCTCTTGAAGGATGGAGAGGATTGGGTTGCTCAGTGTAGATAATGGTGTGCTCCTGGGCCATGTGGAGAGCTCTTCACCACAAGAAAATAATCTTTTGAGCCCAGTGGACTAAGAACCAAAGACCATTTTGAGTTAAGACAGTATAATTCTATTAGTGAAAAGCCCTTGCAGGGGGAAATTGCCTGTGTTAAAATCTGTGCACAAATTAAAATAACAGGGCTAAAGGGGAAAATATCTCTATAAAAGGCTTTATGGCTCCAGTGGATAATAATATCTTGCCACATTAGAATCCGGGGAACTTAAAGATATAGTTTTTGAAAAATAGTATATTGGTATCTTTTTCCAATTTTGGCTTGTACAATAGATCTTGTCTTGAGGGTTTATTTGATGAATCTGAATGCTGCACCAACACATACTATTGTTTATTATCAAGAATATGCTGAAAATAAAATGTCTGCATATCTTGGTTATGTATTGACACCTTACAAAACTGTTATAATCTAAAAGAAATTCCACTATTCCTAAGTGTATTAAATGAGTATATTCCCTGTAATTTTTATGGAATGTTGGTGGCAAGTCCTGTTAATATTGCTGTTTTGATACTGTGTGTAAAATCCATTTAAATGCATACCTTAATTTGCAATAGATCATTACAAAGGGGTGAGTAGTTAAAAATAAACTGCCAGTGATAACAGTGTTCATTTTCTAGGGTGACAGAATTATGAAGTCTCAAGGACTGTGTAGCTGTTAAATAAAGAGTGTCACATAACACAGAACTATCCATGAGTCTTTCATTCATTGGACTTTGTCCGGGAGCTGGAAGCTTTTGCTACGTTTCTAATTTTATGATAAAGACAATGTGAGCAAAGGGGCGGCAAGTATCTAAAACTGTACTGTGTAAGTAAATAAAGACACAGTTCATAGTTCAGTTAAAGGGTGATGGCAGCATTTACTCTAGAATTAAACAAGTATGAAACAGATGATGCTTTCAGATCTCACCATGGACCGTGGGCTGGAGGTTCAGTACCAGAGCATTTCTTTCCAATAACATAATCAAGACAAGGGCCAACAGGGCTAATATCTTCTGCCTGTCTTCCAACATTTTTGCTTTGTTTGTTTGTTTGGTTTTTTTTTTTTTGCTTTTTTTTTGGCCTTCCTTTCTTCTCTTCCTCCTCTCTCTTTTTTTCTCTATAATTATCTTTTCTTCCCAATTCTTGTCCTTCCCTTCCATGCCTCTACTCTCCCTTCATCGTTCATTGGGTTTTTATTGAGATAAATACCTTTCTTGTCCCAGATGTGATGCAGACATTGTCACTATTTTGTGACCAAGTGTCTTCATGCCATTCTCAATCAGGTTGAAACAGTGCAGGACTACCCAGTAGAAAGTTCAAGTTTATATTTAGAGCACCCATGAGGGGAAATTCTCTCATTCTTCCTTTAAGAATTAAGTTGCAAGGCATGAATAAAGTGGCTCACTGGAAACTCCTAGCATGCTTCCTCCTTTAAAAAAAGAGAAAAGAAAAAATAAAAGAAGAAACACACACACACATACACACACACACACACACACACACAGAGAGAGAGAGAGAGAGAGAGAGAGAGAGAGAGAAACAATCACTAAAGAAAAACACAAGAAAAACAATGAATCATGAGCAACCATGGCATCCAGTATAGGTCCTATGTATCCCAGAATAGCTAGAATTATAGCCCAAGACATTTGTAGATGGCCATCTTGTATTGCAATGTCAAATGTTAGGCTACCTCTGCTAAAACATAGAAACCCCAGATGGCTGTACAGAAAAAGAAAGGAACACATTGCCTTTTGTAGCTGCCAGCAGCTACTGGAAACCGGGTTCACCTGAGAAGAAGGCTGGGAATGAAAGGGGAATGGAGGGCGAGAGAAGCATGAGACCAAGACAATGTATTCTGACCAAGGCCTGAAGTTTAATATTTTGCTTTCACATATAAAGGGGAAGCCCCACCTCCCAGAGTCTCTTCTTGTTTCAGCCCAGTGGCTGGGTGAGGGGATAGCAGCTCAAGGCTGTGGGGGAAGGGCACAGCCTTTGACACTCCCATCTCTCCAGATGAGGTCAGTTTGGGATTAGAGGAATTTTTCTCCATGAAGAAAGGGTAAGCAAGAAGCTGCCTCAGCTCCTACTACTACCATGAACACTTAGAATTCTCACTGTTGAGGACTCATGCATCCTTCCCAGGTAGTGAGCCCAACCAAGGATGTTCTCTGTTGTGCATAAGCTAAGCTGTCTCAATGGATACTAACCTATGTCACCAGCAGCCATGCTCTGCTCTTGCTAATATGTGTCCTATTTTGAGTATGAGAAGCCATTGAGCTCCTGCTTTCATGAGACTCTGCTTTTCTGCACATGTATGAGCCATCCCCAAGCAGAGATTCCACTGTCCCTTTACCATTAGTGCCAAGTACTCTATGCCCTCATCTTACATTCTGTTGTACTTTCTTATGAAGAGAATCACTGCTGACTTCTGATTGCTCTTGACTCTGAGTCTTGAGCTACTAGAACATCTGGTAGGACCCCATTTTTATGTCTTATGCACAAGGACAAAGTCACTGGAGAGTCTATGCTTTGGCACACCAGAAAAGTAGGACACTCCTCTGGAGGCACAGCTGATGTTGCATCCCACTTTTCAGGTATGGACAGACTGCTAAATACTGTGTGCATACTCTAACAGAATGAGAAGTCTAGGACATCAATGCCTTGGCTGGCCTGAGTTACTCCACCTTTTAGGTTCAATGATCACAGGCTATAAGTACCTCCAATGCAGTTGCACTGTACCCTTGGAGCTGTTAAGGTCACTGGCCTTTGTGAAGTGGATACACTATTGTGTTGTTCTCTTATAGAAAGTCCAATGTATCTGGTAGAAACTTCCCATTATGAAGCCCTGCTCCTGCTACACCGACCCTTAGAAGCTGGATTCCTTCCATATTTTATTATTCCAGGATCCAGTTCTGCCTAGTGTGGTATATTACTAGAACTCGAAATGCTGTCTATCCTGTAGTTCACAACTTTGAGTTAAATCTGTGACTTGGCTCCCAAGGTCCAAGGCTTTGGATTATTTTTTCTTCCTGAGAGTCATACTGATGCTCTGAGCTACTAAAGTGCATGTCTGAGCACTCAACCTTGGCCTACCTATTGAACAATATATATCTACTAGTGTCGTTGGAAATGAAATTGCACTAATGTCAAAGATGCTATCATATTTGGTGAGATTCTAAGCTCAGGAGTTCGTCTCTGCAGCTTTTGCAGAACACTGTCCTCCAAGCACAAAATCATGATGGAGCAGGTCCTCCTCATCAGATGAAGCATCTTCATCACAGTAAATTCAACTATCACAAGGAATCCTCAGTATCAGTCTTGCTGATGTGATGTTGACTGCTTATGTTCCCTCATCAAAGAAGGGAGTAGGGGTGACCAATGGACCCTTACCTGAGATTCAGACATTTTTCCTATACATTCTTCTAAGCCAAATGGAATTCTGTGAAACTTCATATGGTCTTATTCTCTTGAAATCAGAATATACAGAGTATGAAAGGTCAGCTTCTGGGAGACTCCATCTATGCAGCTGCAGGAAAACTGTCATCCAGATTTGGTTAAAAAAATTGAGAGTATGGCTACTCTGGGATCCTGTATGATCCTACAAGTAACCATTCATTCATGCAGTATAAGTAAGATCAATAAATTATAAACAAACAAACAAACAAACGAACAAAAACCAAAAAAGCCAGACTTTGGTATGATTGAACTTTGATCTGTGCTTCACATCCAATCTGAAGTGATGGTGGGGTACATATTTATTTATATTTCCCCAGGAAATGCTAAGGCAATAATAATATCCCTTCTGAACACCCTTCCCTGGATGCAAGAGCCACTGTGGCCCCTAGTGAACCATTAAATACAATAAAAGAGCATTCCCTTTAACAAGGTTTTTCATTGAGAAGAAAACAAGAGCTGAATCTGTAAGCCCTTGCCACTATAATTATGAAGCTACAATTACTAGTTCTGTAGCCTGGATCACCAAGCACATGTGTTTACATAGTCATTGTCATGTTCATTACAACTGAAGAGGCCTTAGGAAAACTCCCTACCACACCCACATATTAGCTGAGCACCTTCACTTTACAAATACTATTGGCTTTATTTATTAACTTGACACAGCCTAGGGTCATCTGAGGGAAAAGCATTGACTGAGAAATTTCCAAGGTCAGATTAGCTTTTGCATATGTCTATGGGGGATTATCTTCATTGCTAATTGAAGTAGGAGGGTCTTATTACACTGTGGATAATATCACTTCTCCTGAAAGTGGTCCTGGACTGTTAAGAAAGCTAGCTATCAAGCATCATCTTCCATGGTCCCTGCTGTACTTTCTTAGCTGTGGTTTGGGTTCTTGGTCAAAGCTAATGCTGTATGGAAGAATCAGTAAGCCCTTCTTCAAGGTCCTGTTTGAAATCCTGCATTGACTTCTCTCAGTGATGAACTGAACTTTGTAACCTGAAATAAACCCTTTCTTCCCCTATTTTATTTTTATCAAAAGAGTGTTTATCATAAAGAAAAATAGAACACTGAACAACTGGCAACATATATGTGTCTGCAGGTAAAAATCTTGCCCTGTGGAAGCCACTTTGCAAAATGAAAAGAGAATATATAATCCCATTATGCAGTCAATAATGCAAGTACATTGGATGGTAAGAAAAGTAATTGAAGGTATTTGTATGGCCCAACCAAAAGAACAGTAACCCAGTAACTATCAGCAAACAAATGGAAATGTACAGATAACATGAAAGAGAATTCAAAATAATTATCAAAGAAAAAAAAAAGATAAAACTTCAGTGAGACATTGGCCACTCTGACATTTGAGAGTGTTTCCCTCTGCAGGGTTCTTTTAGTGACTGCCCACTCTGGACCCTGAGAGTCCCCTATTTACCTTGTCACGAACTCTATCTATTTTTCACACAGAAAAAGAAAACTCAGCAAGGGGAGTTAACAAAACAAGGAAGAGAAGGAACAAATAACATCTAATGAAATAACTGAGAGCTTTTTGTATTGGGAAGCATGTAACCATTTAGATCCAGGTAAGCTGGAAGGTCTCCAAATAAATTTAGCTGAAATAGGCCTTTTCCAAGTCGCATTGCAACCAAATTATCCAAAGGCCAAGAAAATTTTTTAAGTCAACAGAACCATTGAGCGACATCAGAGAATCTCTATCATTCTATGAGTGGATCGTTCAGCAGAAACTTTGCAGTAATAAGAGAATGAGATGCTATACTTGAATATTAAACAAGAATTCTTAGAGCCTACAGCCAAGCATGGAGTACTTTTGTAATGTCCAGCAAAACTGTCTTTCAGAAAAGAAAAAGAATGAAGTCACAGACATGTAACCAAGAGAGTTCATTACCAATAACCCTGCCTTGTTAAAATGACTTCAGCAATTTTTTTTTTTTTTTTGGTTTTGGTTTTTCGAGACAGGGTTTCTCTGTGTAGCCCTGGCTGTCCTGGAACTCACTCTGTAGACCAGGCTGGCCTCGAACTCAGAAATCCGCCTGCCTCTGCCTCCCAAATGCTGGGATTAAAGGTGTGCGCCACCACTGCCGGGCAACTTTAGCAATATTTTGTCCATCAGAAATGGATGATAATCATTATCATGAAAATATACTAAAATATAAAACTCACAGATAAAAGTAAACATTCAGTGAAATTATAAAGAAAAGCAAATTCTTTTTTGTTTTTAGATAAATTTACAGCAAGTTTTAATTAAATACTGACCAGGACGTACTTTGGTCAGGAACACTCTATGGAATTTCCAGCAAGTGGCTGAATGGTGAATTATTATACCTTGGCAACAAAAATAGAGATTTCTACTGGCCTTGATAAAAAAAGGCCAGTAGATAATACCTAAAGTTATTAGAAATAAGGTTTCTGCATAACCTAGGAATAATTCTTAGATGTGCTCAAAGGAAACAAAATTATTATCCTCTTTTGATACTTGTATAGACATGCTCACTGCAGCTTTAATCACAATATCTAAAATAAGAAAATATCTACATGTTCTTGAAGCATAGATGGATAAAGAAACTGGGGTATGTAAACACAAAAGAATATTACCTAAGTCTAAAATATAGAGCTTTGTCCTTTGTCATAATATAGAGTAGACTTGATAATACTATATCATATGAAACAAGAGGCCAATGATAAATATTGCATAACCTTACTGATGTATGAGACATAATAAAACAACAAATATTCAGAGATTGAGAACAGTGGTCAGCAGGGTAAGGAGGACAGGAAATGAAGAAATGTAGATCAGAGAATTTAAAGCGGCAGCTGCATAGGGTGAGAGAATCTAGAGACATATTGGGATTCATGTTAATCTTGTTCTATGATTGCTCTTACTTGTACCTGATACAGGTAACTGTATGAAATGGGAAAGACTCCAGTTTGCTTACATTGATTGTAACCATGATCATTAATTTTTTGCATCCACTTGACTGAACCATGGGCCACCCATGTAGTATATCTGTGGGGTGGTTTTTAATGAGACTAGCATTCAAATTGGAATACTAAGTAAGACACATTCCCCTCTTCAATATGGGTGAGAATCATTCAGTCTATTGGTAGGAGGAAAGGGTATGTCTCAAAGCACGACTGTCTTTGAGCTAGGAAATTGGTCTTCTACCTTCAGACTTGATCTCAAATCTTAGCTTAAATCTTTGTTGCAGGTGATCAAATATTTGATAGGAACTAAATATATACTATCACTTTCAACTTCCTTTTCCCAGGCTTCTTATTCTCTATAATAATGTGAATCAATTACCTTTACAGACAATTTTTCCTCTCTTCTCCCACCGTGAGCCTCCCTGTCTCTCTTTGTCTCCTATAGACCCTGTTTCTCTGGCAATCACTGACTCATATGATCATATGAACATCTTTTTAACTACTTCTGTGTTGCTTATAAGTAACATCGTGCTGTTGAGTTCAACTATAGACAACAATTACAGAATATAAATGGATTTATATTGTAGGTCATATAAGGTCTAAAGTAAGCATGGCGGGTAAAACTTTCCTGGCTGTCTTAAAACTTATTTTATACTTTTGATTTTTTTTTTTTAAATTTTAAAATCCATCTGGTACTGGAGGAGACACCATTATCTTGTCAGAGCTTAGGGCCTCTAAAGTCTTAATGGAGAACATGTGGGGAAGAAGTAATTAGGCAGTGACATTGAACAAGTAATTAGAAGTGTGATGGCTGCTGTAAAGGAGAAAGCCAGAGTGCTCCTGAGCATATGATGGCGAGTCTGAACCTCCTTTTACTTTTTCTGCATGAAATCCAAGACATGTACATTCCAAAAAGCTATGGAAGAAGGCCATCAAAAGAACTTCGGTTACCATCTGAGGCTGGGGGATGAGTAGCAAGAGGTAGTTACTTCTGATGCCCATAAATGGACAAAGTTATTGATGAAGAAACCCCAAAAGAAGTGAAAAATAACAAAACTCAAGGAAGCATTTGAATGGGAGAACGAAGTGTTTACTCCAACACTTTGAGGAGTCATGCGAACTTGATTTAATTTTTTTTTTTTTTATCTTTTGGATGTGTTACTGTTCTTATAACAATGAGAACAATATATAACAGAGGCAACTTAAGGAAGGAAGAGAGGCTTTGTCTTAGCTCATTCTTTGAGGGTACAATCCATCACGGTAAAAACCATCATGCCAACAGTAGTGTGAGGCAGCGGGTCTCAGTGAGTTCACAGACAGGAGGAAGATGAATGCCTGTGATCTGTGTACTTCTTCCATTTTATTCTATCCCTCAGGCCAAGTGATGATACCACTCAGGGTAAGTCTTTACACCTCAGCTAATCCAGAAACTCCCTTTCAACATGCACAGGGCTTTGTCTCCTAGGTATGTCTAGATCCTATTAAGTTGATAAACAGCATTAGCTGTATCATCTTCAAAGGTCAGGGAGGAAGTGAGAAGCTGCAGGTAGTTCTTCCGCCATACACTGATCAGTTTAAACCCTGCTTTTAATGGCTTTGAGCTCTTCTGGAGACATGGCATACGGACTATGCTTGGATTGCTTTGTGGTTTTACTAAAAGAAAAAAAATAAGGGCATCTGTTGAAAGTTTGAAAGGAATTCACATCAGTTACCACATTATTAGGCCACAGTGTTTAGTAAATGCCAGGGTTTTCCACTTCATAGTCATCAGAAACATACGTAAAGCTCAGAAACATGTAGACCAGTGGACCAATTTAAGTTTCTGATTAATTCTTGGCTTGAGGTATTAGGATTCACATTCTTAAGTTTCAGATACTCCTGCTGTTACTGCACACTGAACCCTAGTGTGTGCCAATCACATGACCTCACTGGTATCGAAAGCAGAAGACCGGAGCATATCATTTGGCTTCACTGAGCAAATGCTCCAGTTACCTTAGTCTTGTCAGTAAGTTTCTTCAGCTGATTCCTCCTTATTAAATGTAGAATGTGTGCTAACAAAGACACAAGAAACAAATATTATGATACATTCGAAAGTGCTTTAACCAAAAGACATACGTCAGGCATTGAAACTCTTTTCTTTTTAAATCTTCCATATGATTGGATTATCTCCAGTGTGCTTAGTGAATAATTGCCCTGAGACTGGAGAAGGTATTCAGAGTGTCCAAGAGCCAAGTTGTGACCTCCATCACTGCTGGAGTATGTAATAATACGTGTTCCAATGCTTCAAAGCAGTACAAATTGAACAACTAGGTTGATCCTCATGCTGCAGTACTTTTATGGTTCTTCTCATTCCTCTAATTGGCAGTCTGTCTGTCTTTGTATTTGGAAATCAGAAATCCTACTTTTCTCACAATGTTACCATTCTGGTTGAATAGGTGAAGTCTCATGATCAAAAAACTATTGAAATTTTAAGACTCACAATGTCAGGAAAGAATGATGTCACTTAAACACTAAATGCTACAAAAGGAAGGGAAAAAGCACGTAACAAGATATTTTCATGATGTAAAATAACTTATCCCTCTCTATGAGTATTAAAGATCCCAACTATAGAAGCTGGGGAGATGGGCTGGTAAAGTGCCTGTAGTACAAACGTGGAGAGCAGAGTTTTGATCCCCAGGATGCACACAGGGGTTAGGTGTCATCATATATAATAACCCTACCATGGAGAAGGGACATTTAGATTCCTGGATGTCTGCCATTCTAGTTAATCAGTGAGCTCTGGGTTCGATGAGAGATACTGACTCCAAAACCAAAACCCAAACAGGAGCAAAAATCAATAGAGCATGACATGTGACATCATCCTCTGGCTTCCACATACCCAATTACACATGTTCATAAACTCATCTCCATTCACAGGTGCACAAATATGCACACATACACGGTGTACACATATTGTACACGCATATTCTACATACACATGTTTCACACATACACATATTATACACTAATACACCAAACACACACAGTTCTCAATTCTATTTTTTTCTGATAGAGTTAACCACCTAACAATATGTCTTACCCAAATTCTCTTTAAAAAATTAAATCTTAAGTTAAAACAGATTTCATTTTTATCAGCTTAAAAATTCGAGCCCATACTCCTTTGACTGTCGACTTGCCCAGCGTGCTTTATCTTTAGTCTCAGCTGAGCACTGCTGTAGCTGAGCTGTTCCAGGAGAGATGGACAACTGTGAGTCCTGGTGGAAATGTGAGCATCTATGTGTCCTGAAAGAAAATCTGCGAGATGTATTGAGAGAACAGCAGAATTGAGAATCCCTTCCATGGGGTTACCAGTAATCTTTTATTTGCCCATTAGATTGTTCATAGAATGTATTACTTTTACATGGTGACAGAAAATCATTGAGAAAGGCCCATCTTGTCCAGAGATATCACAGAAAACATCTGTGTGTCTGTTGTCCTGAGGCTGATTCTTCCAAGTCCTAGGTTCCTGCCAGTGGCTAGCAAGGTAGGCTACAAGTTTTACATGAATTATGGGTTTTCCCTCAAGCTTTGCTGGACATGTTTACTTGTGTTTTTAATAATTATAGCTGGAAGATTTCCCATGGGCGGATGATTTGTTCTGTAGCATTTGAAGGGGAGAATAATAGATGACTAAAACATATAAAGAGTCCAAGTCTAAAGACTAAGACAAGATCATGGAGGTTAGTCTTTAGCTTGCCAAAGAATGAGCCATAAGAAGCTAAAAGATACAAGCCAAAGCTAACAGTCTGGACTCCAGTTCAAGACACAGGGTTCACTTTTTTTGTTATAGTATTTCTGGCATTCAGCAAATATCCTCTCAGGACTCAGTTTCCTTCTTGCAAAATTAGCATAAAATATTTTCCTTGGTCACATATGAATAGTGAATATTACATGTAGGGTAGGACGAACTACTGACATCAACTAGGATGTGTGTTCCTGTACAGAAGACAGCAGTCTTGCTCTCCATTATTAAAAAGCCTGGCATCAAGCTCTTACTATGTTCAGGACTCTAGAGATGTCTGTCTTCTCTATGTTTTTCTATCACATCATGTTTGCCTTCACACATATGTACAGAATCACCTGAATGCAAGTTTTCCATACTATTTCTTAGAAGTGTAAATTAATTTGGGTCACTTCTTCATTAACCTGTCATACTTTCTTAAAATGTTTGCAAATTTAACCAGAGTATTCTGCTATTAAGAAGGTGGAACGAGGGGACTGGAGAGAAGGCTCAGTAGCAAAGTTTGTATATTGATCTCAGAGAGGAGGACTGGGGTTGAGTTCTCAGAACCTATGGCAGGTGGCTCACAACCACCAACTTCCAGGAATTTCATGCCTCCTTTGGCCTCCTCAGAGACCACATTCATTTGTACATATACTCTCCACACTATGTACAGACAGGTTATAATCTTTTAAAAATCATCTCTAAAATGAAGAAAGTATTGTGTAAAATTTCTTTCCAGATCTTCCATGTCATTCTGTGTCCTGGGGATATGATTGATTAGAAGTTAACACTGAGAAAGCTTTTTTAAAATGCAAGATGAAATCTATGCAGAGATCCATGACTGTATTATAACAGTGTCCTCTTGAAGTTTGGATCTAATTTTTGATTTAGGCATTTTTTCCACCATGAAATATTGTGTGTTATGATGTAGCAGCTAATAAGACCTGATATAGTGACTTTAAATTGAATTTCATTAGAAAAATAAGAGCATAAAATGTCTTCCTAATAGTCTTAATTAGAGAAAATGGAAGATCATAGTATTTCTATCTTGATGCGCTAACCTAGATAATTGGGGTAATATGAAATCCAGGGTGAGAAAAATAGGGAGTCTTGGAGCCAGAGGAAGATAACTCCTGAGTGTCCAGTTACTTGAGTGATTTTGGATCAAAAGATTCACCAGATGACAGGCATAGACTTAGTGTAATTATTCTCTTTCATGTGGACAAGTCAGCATTGTCCAACTCTGCCCTTGATTTGCAGTGACTGCTTACTGCAGAAAGACGTTGTTCTGAGCCTCACTGCTTCATAACAAGGGCCACTTGTCCCCCTGATGAGGGCATTGTATGAAAACAGCGCATTCATCCTTGGGCTCAGGCTAATCTCTCTGCTTTCATCCCCTGTCTCCAGTTTCTCAGAGCTCTGCCTGGGCATTTTAAATCAAATGTCCTTAACCTTGATATTCATATATTCTTCTTGCCTGAAATCTCTGTTCATACCTCATGATGAAAGTCTTATCTTTCTCTTTTATATTTCAGTCTTGTCAGGGAGGGAAATTAAGCTAGTTTCTCTAATTGGTAACCACATGGGGCATGCGCATGATGATGACTGTGGCAGGATTCAATAGCTACCCAGCACTCAGGAACAGAAGGTCGCCATTTTGTAAAACCAGAGAAAATGCTATTGGGCGTTCTGCAGAATTGTCAATCAGGATAGAATGGACACTAATTGCTTCTCCCACAGCTGTTAGTATTTCTTTTCAGTAGCCAAGCAACCCTTAAGACACGAGCAAACTCTGCAAGACATCTGAAGGTTTTACAAACCTAAGCACAAGCTTCCAAGGTGACATCAGTGGTGAGTCCTCTATTGGTTAACGTAAAGAAAAGGTTTATATGATCTGAAGAGTAACCAGAGTATGGTTAACATAAATAAAAAATTTAACAGTTCCAGAGTAATAAAAAATGTAGACAATCAATCTGATCTAATTAAAAGAATAGTTATCAGATAAATAAAATTGTTGCATGTCTATGATTTGGAAGAGTATTTTATTTTGATTTTGTAGATTTGCTTTTCAGCAGTATTCACTGGAGCAAATGTGGCAACATCCACACAGGAAAATATTTGAGTGGAGAATGGAAACATGGTTTGAACTTCTTTCTACATTTGTTATTATCACAAAATGGAGAAAACCTATAAGAGAAACTTACACAAGTCAATAACCAAAAGCAAAGGAAAACAAAATCATCCAGATAAAAATGGGTGAAGGACTTGGATAACACATTTCTTTAAAAAAAACACATATAAACGGTTGGCAAGTATGCGAAACAAAAGTAGTCAAACAAAAAGCGCAAGCAACAACTACAGGAAAACATCATCATTAACCACTTAGAACATGAAAATTCACAAACAACAGTAAAATATTATCTTATATCCATAAAAATGGTCATAATTAAAATAATGACGGGTCACCGGGCATGGCAGTTCATGACTGTAAACCTTACATTTAGAGGACAAAGCAGAAGCATTTCTGTACGTTTGAGAGCAGCCTGGGTTTCATAAGGAGACTATGTTTCTCCTTACAAATAATAACAACAGTCACAAATCAACCATAATAGAGGAAAAAGTCCAATATGAATAAAAACATAGGAAACTGTGTACTGTTTATAAGAACAGAAACTTGTACAGTCCTGAAAATGGGATGAAGGTTCCTTTGAACTATCATGTGATCTCATGATCCTGCTTCTGGCTATATATATACAGCAAGATGAAACAAGTAGCCAGGAGAAGTTCTCTCATCTACACATTAATTGTGATAACATTCACAACAGCACAAATATAGAATCAACCAAAGTTAGGTAGAAAGAGGAAGAGAAAGAAATTATGGTAAGCAATAAAATATTGAGCCATGAACAAGATGAGAATTATGCCATTGGAAACATCCTGGATGAAATTAAGCTACTTGAAATCTGTGAAATATAGGCCAACGAAAGCAACAGAAATAGAATAAAATGATGGCTGCTATGGAAGACTGAGGAAAGCTGTTGAATAAGGACAACCTTTTACTTTAAGATAGAACAGTCTCCGAGTAGCTATCCTATGACATGGTGACTACACATAACAATATCGACTTTATGTTCAAAGTTGCCTACTATAGTAGATCTTAATGTTTCATATCTGTGGTGGTTTGAATGGCAATAACCACCATAGGTTCATATATTTTAATGCCTAGTTAATAGGGAGTAAATTATTTGATAAAGATTAGAAGGATTAGGAGATGTGGCTTTATTGGAAGGAGTGTGTTACTGGCCATGGGCTTTGAGCTTTCAAAAGCCCACACTTGGCCCAGGGTATCTTTCTCTGTCTGCTGCTTGTGGATCAGAATATAACAATTTTAGAGACTGCTCCAACACTTTGCTTGTCTGCTTCCCACCATAATGATCATGGACTAAGGCTCTAAAATACTAAGAAGTCCCCAATTAAATGTTTTATTTTACAAGAGTTCTCTTGGTCATGATTTTTCATTATAGCAATAAAACACTAACTAAAATATTATCTTACATACAAAAAAAGGAACTAAGTAAAAATTAGATGTAAGTTCAATGTAGTATATGTACATGTGTGTGTGTGTACATATATTCCACAATTAAATTACTTACATATATATACATATATGTGCCTACAAAATATATATACATATATATAATCATCAAACAGTATTTCTCAGATTTATAATTTTTTGTCAACAATACTATAATAAACATGAAAAATGAAGATAAAGAAAATACAAAAATTACTAATATTTAAAATAAAGGTTTAAAGAAATATATGACTATAATCCATAAATAAATATAACTATATTGAGAATACATGCTCCAAATATTTGTACTAATGGGAGTGTACATGAGTTATTTGCTGATATATGATTATCACCATAAAATAGCAGAATTATCAGTCCACATTAATCGGAATTTTAGATATGATTTATCATTGCTCTTCCTATTCCAGGTTCTTTGTAAGCTGAGAATAAGGTGGGAATAATGTGGCCTGAGACAGAACTGAAGAGCCAGCTGGGAGGACTTGTCTCAAGCTGGCTCTCCTTGGTGATCATAGGACTCAGTGCTTATAATGGGTTGGTTTGACAGCCTTGGTTTCTTGGTGATGTTTGAAAGCTTCTCTCCTTGTCTTGCCCTGCTGTAGGGTAGCTCACAACATGGACATGTCTTTCTGCAGAGCAGGTGAATGAGAGAGGGGGAGGAAACATCGAAGTTAAAAGGCAAACTCATTTTGTGATCTATCTTTAGAAGAGGCTTTCTGTCCCTTCTCTGTATTCCATGTAGGGAGATTGAGAAAGTAAGACTTTTGAATAGCACAGCGGGGCATAGAGTGAAACTCTAAACAGGCCCGCAGTTAAGGGGAGTGGGTATTTAAGATCATGGGTGCAAAGACATAAAGATCTTCAAACAATATTTTAGAAGCCACTTATCATGGAAGACATGCTCAAAAATAGGGTGCTCACATAGGCAATTTCTTTTTTTCCAAATTTTCCAATTATAAATGTGTTGGACTTATTCTGAGCA
The DNA here is from genome assembly GCA_030674055.1 of Rhabdomys pumilio. Lineage (NCBI taxonomy): Eukaryota > Metazoa > Chordata > Mammalia > Rodentia > Muridae > Rhabdomys > Rhabdomys pumilio. Next base: position 36,803,459 of record JANHMN010000007.1, on the reverse strand, counting down.
CTTGAATGTTCTTGAATTTTCTTCCTTTTAAGAAATAGTCTTTAAGGTAAGAAAGATAGCTCAATGTAAAGTGCTTCAGGAGCCACATTAAAAATCCAGGCATGGTGGAACATGCTTTTAATCCCAGCTCTGGGAATATGGAGACTGATAAATCCCCAGGGGCTTACTAACCAGGCAGTCGATCCCATTTGATATCCCTGTCCCAGGCCTGGTCAGAGACCCTGACACAAAAGACAAGGTGACAACATTTAAGAATTGACACCAGAAGTTTTTATGGTCTCTATCCATGGACATACTCATGTACACACACTAGTCTACACTGGGACCAGAGCCCATAGGAATATGTAAACAACAACAACATCAACAACAAAATTCTATGAACACAGAGACCAGGTTGAAGACTGAACATAACTAGGTTATGTACAAGATTCACCTATATACTACAGTCTGCCAGCACTCACTCATCCTATTGGACCATGACCTAATTTAGGTCAAAAAAAAAAAAAAAAAAGAAAAAGAAAAAAGAAAAAAGAAAAAAAAACCCTCAGCAATCAATACCACCATATGACAGAGTCATTATGTCTGACTCAGTGAAATAGATAATACAGTTGCCTCAGGAAAAGAATGGTCGAGATTGAAGATGCAGAATGTAACACAGACCCATTGAGGCTTTTCCAAGGTAACTTCTTCCAGATGAGAGCATATGCTTCAGCCTTGGCTCAAGAAGAAGACTGGCTGGATGAATGTAATTGGAAATGTATTCACTATCTCTGTTTCCAAGATAAAAATGCCAAATATTAATATGCCACAATTTTAAAAATTGGTGTTTGATTTTGTTTGGATACAAACTTTCTTGATATAGATTCTCTCTCTCCCCTTTGTTGTAATAATCCCCCGGCACTATTCTACGGAACACTTAGGCCAAATGAGTGAACTCACAGGTTGTTCTATTTTGTGGAACTCTTATCTCTAGATCTGAAGGCCATTGTTTAGTCTATTGATATATACTTTCCTCCATAGTTACTTCCATGTCCAGTTCTGTCTAACACGCTTTAAACAACTCCATCTACTAGGCCAGTTCTCTATGTTTTGGTGGCATGGATATTATAGAACCCAAGTTGTCTAAAAGCAAACTGATTTATTTTAGGCGCTGATCTTAAATATGGTATTTTCACACAGGAGATACTTAAGCAAGATTTATTGAATGAATGAAGATTGAAAAAAAACCTCAGAGTCCTTTGAGCCATTTGTGATTATGGACACAGAGATGGGAAGTCAATGTCTGTATAATGAATCAATGCATTGCAGGGTTGGGGTGGGGTAGAAGGCAATGGTGTAATCCATTAGCTTGAAGTTGTCATAAATCTGGGTATGTCCTCATGAGCAATCAAACTAAGTTTATCACGGTTATAAATTAAGAAGATTAAAATAAAATTGTGCTTCTGAGATTCAGATTTGTATTAAAGTCTGCCACTTTAAAAATAACCCTGGCAGATCTAGTTGATGTCTTTGCACTAGATGACTTGATATGGCCATGGCTTTCATCTGTGCATAATAGAATATTATCTGGTTACAACACATAATTCAATTAACACTATACTTTACATTTTCCCATCCTTTGCTGAAATGTTTGAATATATTCTTCTTTTATCCTTGACTCTTCATTTTCAATCTTGAAAACCACTGTCATTAATCAGTATCTTTTGAGGTTATCACTTCACTTTAGCTATGGCCATTCCTTTCTTATCAGTACCCACAATTCATCATCAGGCTGCTCTTCTCCATGTTATGTATTGCCATCAATATTCCATCCTTATATATTTTTAATCTCAGCCAGGAAGGTTGTATCATCTTTATTTCTGGTCAGATAAAATAAATGTTCCACTGGATATGTAAATGATCCTGTAAACCAGATGAATCCAGGACGTTTTGCTTTCTGGGTTGAAAAAAATAAGATTTTTATCCTTACATCAGACAGTTCAGAAACAAATGAAATGTTACATGCTGGCATATTTTTAAATGCTATTTCCCTTTTACCTCTCCATGAATTAAGAAAAAGATGACATCTGTGACTTGTGATTTGCTCTGGAAAATGAAGTGCTTTCATTCCTTACAAAAGAGAAATCCAAGGAACAGTGGGGCTTTTGGTGTGTGTCTATCTCTAGAGCTGCTAGGTCATCAGCATTAGCCTCAATTAGCTTGGGATGGAGGCAGGTAGATGCCAACCTCACTTCAAGGAAGCCAAGAAATTAAAATTCCTCAACATTTTAACTATAAGGAATCTAACACTGGGTCCAACACACTACTTGTATAGTTGGGAAATCCAGGGCTCAAGAGTTTTAAATGAGAGTGAAAGATCTCACGATTCTCAGTAGTAAACTCTCTTTGAGATTGGATCTCCAGATCCCTGTCTCAGGGCTTGTTCCAATTCATTCTATGGTCATATTATCTCTTTTGGAATTTTTTATTGAATATTTTATTTATTTACATTTTAAATGTTATCCCTTTTCCCAGTTTCCCTTCTGCAAACACCTTGTCCAATCCCCGTCCCCTGCGTCTACCAGGGTGCTTCCTCACCCACCCATTCTCACCTCACCACCCTGGCATTCCCCTACACTGGGGCATTGAGCCTTCAGAGGACCAAGGGACTCTCTTCCTGTTGATGCCAGACAAGGCCATCCTCTGCTACATATGCAGCTGGAGCCTTGGGTCCCTCCATGTGTACTCTTTGGTTGGTGGTTTAGTCCTTGGGAGCTCTGGGGTGGAGTCTGATTGGTTGATACTGCTGTTTTTTTCTGTGGGGTTGCAAACCCCTTCAGCTCCTTCAGTCTTTTCTCTAACTCCTCCTTTGGGGTCACTGAACTCAGTCCAATGGTTGGCTGTGAGCTTTCGCCTCTGTATTTGTCAGGCTCTGGCAGAGGTCTCAGGAGACAGCTATATCAGGCTCCTGTCAAGAAGCACTTCTTGACATCAGCAATAGTGTCTAGGTTTGGTGTCTGTATATGGGATGTCTTTTGGAAATGTTGACGGCTTATTAAAAGTGTGCTTTGTGAGTGAATCACAGGATTGGGTCACATATCTATTAAGACCTCAAGGGAAAATATGATAGGTAAGGCTAGTAGATTTTTGAATGATGAATCAAGAGGATACTTATTTACAAATAAAGGCCAAAAAACCCCAAACAAAACAAAAAAAAGCCTTACTTTTTTTTCTTTTTTTTTCCTTTTTTTTTTTTTCTAATAAGTTGACCTTGAGTATGGGCCTTTTCAGCATCTGATTCTCCAGTAGTCTCAGATGGTTGGTGGCATTAAGGTATAAGGTCTACAGAGAGTAAAACTATAGACAGGAGAGACAATGCCTGAGAGCCTTTTGTCCCCAGTGTTGTTGGTCGGGAACCTGATCTCTCAGCAGTAATACTTTCTGAAAGTATTTAAGATGATTTAAAATGTTTAAAAAACAAACCCACATTATTTGCACATAGATATATCTGAAATGCACCTGGTATTTTCTTTCTGGGTATTTTTTACATTAGATTAAAAAAAAAAACTCTGAGAGAAAATTCAGATAATTAACAAAATATAAAACAAAACCCATGATGGTCGACAATAGCAATCACTTTAGCTTTGAGGAGAAAAATCATAGCAAAATCCTCAGATTACAACAAATGCTGTAACTTCGGTTATGATGAGGCTCACAGCACAGTGGAGTCCTCCATTTAGGATTTCCCATGTGTGGTGATTACTAAATGTTTACAGTGAATAGCTCTGGAATTATGTACTACATCTCAAACCCTGTTTGTTACACAGCACCTACATGTTCTCCAGTATGGCTACCTTGCCTGGCATTGGTGACCTCCATCCTGACATCTTTCCTGTTACAAGGTGACATTGGCCAATACTTAGTAAGTTTTAATGCCACTCCCATATTCTGGTGTCTGTAAATAACCATAGATGAAGTGATTATGAACAAATTTTAACTATATCCTCTGCTGCAAGTTCAGACTAAGTGTGGTCCCAAATAACTTTTGCATTCATTAAAAATAGACTAACCAATCAATAAGTACATAAATAGGTAAATACAAAATACAAAAATAAAACAACAGAGAGTTGTGAAAGACGAATTGAAGAAGGACTGCACACTATCACTCATTTAGTGGGTGGCAAGGACTGGAACCCCATACCTTCCTTCTACTTAGGTGACATTTCTCTTTGTTCTGCTCTGGTGCCCGAGTTCATCCAGGTGTGTCTACTGTGTTTTACTTTTAAGGCTCTGAAAGAGAGTTCAGGATTTTTAAATTTTCCCTATTTTTTACAAGTAGGAGATTGTCTTGAGGACAAATCTTCCCCAAAGCAAAATTTTCATTTTATTCTCCAGATGCATGATTTCTCAGTGGGTTACAAAGAACTAAATGCAGAATTTCAGATTTTGTCATAGACTGGTACCCACTCAGCTCAGCCATGGCCCCTTCCCCTCCTGCGTGTGTAGCAGGCATTCTTTGTTTAGAAATTTTTGCTCTTCTCTGGATTTTTCCCTCATCTTGCTCTAAGAGTTATGATTTGTTGGGCTGACTCAGGCCTCTCTGTACATGTGTAGCAGAAGTGCAGGTTGGTCTTCATATGGGTTCTGAACAACTGGAACAAGGATTATCATCAAATCTGTTGGCTGTATGTGGGATATTTCCCATGTTTGGCCTCAGTGGGAAAGGATGTGCCTGGCTTCACAGAGATTTGATGTGGCAGAGTGGGGAGATACCCAAGGGCACCCCACTTGCTTAAAGGGAAAGGAGAGAGGGAATGGGGAGGAGAATTGTGAGAAGGGATGACTGGTAGTGGGTAAAGTGATTAAGTAAAATAATAATAATTTGTTTTAAAAAATTGTGATTTATTATATGGAGTAGTATTCTGCCAGTTTTATTTATTATTTTATTTCTTGTTTGTTTTGTTTGTCTCTGCCTGATTACTTATTTCTGTGTTACAGATGAACAACTTTTATATCCCTCATCAACTTTCCAGTTTCCAGGAGTTTCCCAAACAAATTGTATTTAACACCACATACTCATAAAATTACCTAGAAGTATAGCGAAAGACTGCATTAAAGTATCACACTTAGCCCTTTGAGGAGACTGTACAAATACTCACAGGAAATGGTTTGCAGTTAGTAGGCAATACAGTGAAATCCAGTTCTTGTTTTTAAATGTTATGCCCAGAAGAGATATTTGAAATTTTATAAACAGATGGATTCTTTTTGCTTGATTCACTAATGTTTTACAATTAACTAATTAACAGGTTTATTGCCAAAATTAGCAATAAAAAGTGTTCAGGAGCGTTGACCAAAGCAGTCTTTTGTAATTACATAGATACCAAAACAATCTGTGTGATAGTTTGAGGCTAAACGTTGCTCACATCAGAATTCTGCCTGCTGTTTTCAAATAAAAGTTGACAAATATGAAAATGAACCCTGTAGATTCCCATACTCCTTTTATATACACAGGCCTCTGCCTTAATTAATAATAATTACAGGTACCACAAACTAGAGGGAGAAGCACTGGATGTACCCAGATTGCTTTCAAGTATGCAAAATTGCTTAGAAACCACGCTTCTCAAGGACTATTAGGAAGCTCTTTTATGTAAAGCCCATCTGCTGTTCTCCGGCCACAGAGACCTTAAGTGACCTGTGCAACCTGATTTCCTACCATTTCTACCTTGAGCAGGTCAGGGCCCCATCTGGGGAGCTCTCACCCCACTGCTGTGTTGATCTTTCCTCCCACAGCTTCTCCAAACACTCCAACACACTTCTGGCATTCTCAAATCCTTGCTGTTCTCATGGCAAGTCTTACTGAGCCTCTTTAGTTGGCATGAGCTGTTTTACTGCTGGGAAATCCCTCGAGGCTCTCATAGGCTGTCACATGAACATTTCCAGGGAGTTCATTTGCTGATTACTGTAGGTGGATCTAGATGCAGAAGGCATATGTGTTCAACTTCGGATCTTTCCTCACTGGCTTTCCAGTAAAGAGAAATAGGCTTTGAACTTTGAGATTCCTTTTTTCCTAGGTTTGGGGCTGGGAATGTGGCCATCTACATCTGGGCATGGGGCCTACCCTTCAGTATGGTGTATATACCTAGTGAAGCTCCATCGGAGAGAACTAATTTTTCCTTTGCAAGTGGATGTCAGTTGGAAATAGCTCCTTGGTTAGAGATGGAAGTGTGTGTCTACTTTCTCCTCTTAGCAATGGGATCCTATCCGTCTTGAACTTGTGAAGACACTGTGTTTGAATTCCTACAAACCAAGCAGGCATGAAAGTCACCTGTAATCTCACTTCACTGGAGGGAGAGGCACATAGTAGCTTCTGAATGGGTTAGCTAGCTATATTAGTTGAAATAGGTGAATTCATAAGAGACCGTACCTCAATAAAAAAGGTGAACAATAATGGACAAAAAAGACTCCATGGTAACTTTGGGGCTTCACAGGCATGCACAAACAGCAGTATGTGCTCCTGCATGCACCACACACACAAAAATGTACACACATCCACATATAATTCAGATGAAAAAAATTTCTAGATTCAGTGAATAACAAGTTGGAACAAAGAAGAAAAGGAAAGAAAGAATTCAGGAAAGGATTGAAAGTAGATATGAAAGAGGAACAAGAGGAGAAATGGTCAGAAAGTTGGAATTTTTTTTATTTCCTCTTATTTCCTCACCAATTCTGTCCTTCCATTGTTTAGTCTGCATTCCTGGGTGAATTTCTCAGATCTTAGAAGAGTTTCAGTTTGTTTCAAACTATTTACTCCTCTTTATATCAGCCTTGCTTTATCTTCTCCTGTGTGTGTGTGTGTGTGTGTGTGTGTGTGTGTGTGTGTGTGTGAAAATGAGTCCCATTAATTAGGTTACAAACTTCCTGGACCAGAGGTTGGCAAACCCTTCACGACTGAGATGGGAGCAAAGTAAGTCCTATCTGAAGACACCTTTCTTATTGCAAGGCTCCACTGCATACCTGGTTGGTCTAAGAATTCCCTCACATCTTCTTTGTCACCAAGCCCTTGATAAGCACTGTGTGAATGATGAATCAATTAAGCATTTCTTGTGCCTAACAAGATTAAATACTGTTCTTATGACTTTATTGATTTATTAAATTAATTACTTTTTTATTTATACCCTACCATGTTCCAAAACACACACACACACGCACAATTAGATCAAAATCAATTGTGATTTCTTAACCCTGTGGCATGGTGTGAACAGTGAATTAAACTGCAGCACCTGCATTTTTCTAAGTTCTAAGGGGCAGCTATGTTGAGGTTTTCATCCTCAGGGTCTCCTTGACAACTTCGTGGAGGTTGATGACCCTCAACTGGGCTTCTAAAGCACCCACGCATATCTTCCTCACATAGTCAATTTAGATATCTCAACAGATTTGTATGGCAGTTTTATGACCCCCTATTTCTACCTATTATGAAGAACTTGGAAGACATTCAGTATGATTCCTGCATCCTGGAATGATTTCATACACAGGACTGGGGATATGGAATGATACCTGAGATGCACCCTCTGTGCCTCTACCAGAGATTTATAACCTATGGAAAATGTGCCTATAGCAAATCCTCTTCAGTATCTTGAATGGGAGAAATGGGGAATACTAGAATCTGGGGCAAGTCTCCATCCCATGGTCTGGTCAGTATCCCAGCCTTACTGCCACACTCATTCCATCCACCATTTACCTTCTCTCAGCCACAGGTTATCTTACACCACTGGTGCTGAAAAGAATATTTCTCTTCACTAATCTCTGCCAGCTGAATATGTCTTTGGGAGCATGTAGCTCTCTGGTAAGATTCGGCTGACAGATTAGCTGAATCCTTTGCATCCCAAACGCAGTTTGACAAAACCCACTTCATGGTCTTTGTCCCCACACCATGCCAGTGAGCACCAAACATGAGTCAGAGAAATGGAGTCAGGAGTTCATTGTGTGAGCAGGGAATCTACTCACTCTCTTTGTTTGTATCTCTCCCTTAAAGCAGGGTGTCTAGCCAGTCACTATATTTCAGTGAACACATCCTTACAGATTTCTTGCATATTAATTTGTCACAATATTAATGGCTGTCGTCGGCCTTCATAGATAACGATTGTAAGTCACGTGACCTTCCATGGACAGGAATTTTCAAAATACTACTGTAAGAAGATGTACTTTCTCACTCCAGAAGCTGAAGATATGGTTCTTTCACTGTATTTCAAATCTTTTTTTTTTTTTAAAAGAATTCCATTCTTTTGCTTTTTAAATTCTTTGTGGTTAATTTTTACATTAATACTGTCTTTGACATTGTATTAGCTATAATGCTTAATTTTTCACATAATGTATGGAGAGTTAAGTATACAGCTTCTTACTGATAATGGAAATACTGATAACGGCAGGGTTTTTTTATTTTTTTTTCAAACTCCTTGTGTATTATTAGAATGGAGAACATTATTTTACTCAGATTTCTCAGGGAGCTGAGAAGACACTATTCAAACAACATTAGGAAAAATACAAACTTTATTAACTATCACCATTTTTATTAGACAATAACCTGTTGCTCTATTTTCATAGAAAAATGGTATATATGGTTCAATATTACTCATAAAGAATAGAATTTGGTATGTACATGAGTAATAATGCAGTTGCATGACCATAACTTAGCAATAGAGGAGCCACAGCCAGCCTTATTGAGAGTCAGGAGCCGTTGCAACTCCAAGAAGTCAGGAGAAACAGTTTTTCTTTTCCCTTCTTCCAAATAGATTTGTTTATGCACTGTGGGGCTACTCTTAACTGATGCCCACTTAAAGAAATGACTGCAGTCATGTTTGTCTTGCTTGATTTATTCATTGTGTTGCTTGACATTCTCCATTCGTCTCTGAAATGGATGTATCAACAACCCATACTAACACATAAGGCATTTTAAATGCTCAGGAGCCTTTAAAAATGTCAGTTCTTTGTACATTTATTTTTGATAAAATATACATAAATATGAGTCACCAAACTAATTTTGATTTATTAAAATTAATTCATGAGGGGCTGGAGAGGTGGCTTAGTGGTAAAAATCACTAGCTGCCTTACCAGAGGATCTGGGTTCAGTTCCCAACACCCACATGACAACTCACAACTGCACACAACTCCAGTTCCAGGGGTCTGACACCTTTCATAGACATATATACAGTCAAAAAACATCAATGTACATAAAAATGAATAAAATAAAAAACTTGAAATGAATACATGGAGATCTGAGTGTCTGTTATCCAACCTGAAAGAGAAGCTCATGTTCCATTCCCTTGTTGTGTCTGTCTCCCATCTTGTCTGTCTCACGTATACTCTTCTCTGGCTAACCAGTACTCTGGAAGATTCCTCTATGTGAACCTCAAATTATGTACTCCTTTCTCCTAGTCATTTTGGATCACCACGCAAAAACAGTGTAAAATACATAATACATACATACATTCATACATACATACATACATACATATATAATACATACATACATACATAATACATGTATATGCATTCATATGTAATCCTATTTATGATAACATAATTTTGATGAGTACATGCATATCCTTCTGTGAGAGATATGATGAGCTATTTTTTAAAATCACTTTTCTTTCTTCATTTTTCTATGTTTGGATGCTATGTGGTCATTTATTTTCTGTTATTCTATACATTTTAACACACCTATTTAACAACAATAATAACTCAATCATCCTCCCAGACATTTGAAGACTAAATACTTAGCTTTCAACATTTCTTTTCACAATTCAGCCCTCTTGTTCTGTAGTCATCAAAAACACTTCTGTTTTTCTCCAATAACTAAAAATTCTTTTGGAGGTGGCTGGAGAGATTTCTTGGTATTAGGGAACACTTCTCGCTCCTGTAGAGGAACTGAGTTACCCTAGTTTGTTTCCCAACAAAAATGGGACACTCATAAACACCTGTTATGCTACCTCCAATACAATCCAGTGATGTTAGGCTTAGTGGGCACCTGCCCTCACATGGACATATTCATGTGTAGACAAATATTCACATAATAAAATAAAACTTTTAAATAACTTTGAATTGTCTATACTAATTTACATTTGCCCATGTTTTTCAGTCACTATTAGTCATTATTTTGTCTTGGATTTCTTATTTGGGATCACTTTCCTTTTGCCTAAATGTATTTCATTTTTTTTTTTTTTGCATGCACTCTCAGGAGGGTGTGTGCTACCTTGATCCAGTCACAAGTGGTTTTTCTGAAAATGTCTTTCCCTTGTCCCTTAACAATAGTTCAACTTTTAATTTTCCTCATTACACTGGTAGCGCTCTTCTAATGTCATGCAGCTTTGTTGCTGCTCAGATCATCCCTTTGTGGACCATCTGTCTTTTAAGAAACCTGTTTTGAATTTTCTTGTGATTGTCAAAGTATAATTGTCATTTCATTTCATATTCTTGGAATTCCTTCCAGTTCTGAGTACTGATTTTGCCAACCAGTGTTTTTAAATCTTTCTAGTCTCGAGGTTCTTTAATAAGTTCCTCATGTTGCGATAATTCCAAACCATAAAATTATTTTTGTGGCTGTTTCATAACTGCCATTTTGCTACTGTTATGAATCATAATGTAAATATCTGTGTTTTCCCATTATCTTAGATGATCTCTGTGAACTGGTCTTTTGGCCATTGAAGGGGTAGTAAACCATAGGTTGAGAACTGCTGCTATAAACAACCCTAAAAATTTTTAACCTTAAAAAAATGTTCAAACATTATTTTTGTGTCTTGTAATGGTTTGAATAAGAAGTGACCTCATATGTTTAAACACTTCATCTTGAGCTAGTGGTACTGCTTGGGGGCGGGGTATTAAGAGGATATAGTGTTGCTGAAGGAAATAGATCATGGGACAGGTATTGAGAGTTTAGACTCACTTCTGGTTTTCTCTTTGCTTACTGTGTAAAGATGTCAATGTGATCTTACAGCTTCCTGTTGTGGCACCTACAACAGTGTCTCCCCCACAATTATGAGCTCCTCTTCTAGAACCCTGGCTAACACAAACTATTTTTCATATATTGTTTTTGGTCCTAGTATTCTATCACAATCACAAAAAGTTACTGCTACAATCCCATGCTCTACAATCTCAAGGAAGAAGCAATGCTTTGCACGTTCTAGGCTTATAAACAAGGATAGCTGAATCTCCCTGCTAATTAGGTTGGGACTAGAGGACAGAGTATGAGCAAAGGAATGTGGTTAGAAAAAAACACCTGTAGTGTTTGGATGTGGTAGACTCCATCGGTACTCTGGGTATCAACTTAGTGTGGTCCCAGGAATTATCACTGAAAGTCAAAGTACATACACGTCCACTGGCAGTTGTAAATGGCCTGAACACTCTCAATCAGATATTTGGAAGGAGAAAGACTAGAAGACTAATGATAAAGATTGGAGAGAGAAGGATGTGAGTGAATGCTAGAAGTAGGTGCTACATGTAAAAATCTTTGTAACACATTTCCCTCACAGAGAATCTGCTTGAAAGAGATAAGAGCGGTTCATTTGGTTGACTTAGCATCCTTGCTTTTATGGATACTCTGGCCCTGACAGGATAGACATGGATGGCAAACACAAGTAACAACTGGACTCCCCTTATGTGTCCATGTTCAGCAGGGCTGCCATAACTGTAGTTAGTGGTAAGTGTTCTGTTGCTCAATAGTGCATTATTGATAAGTGTGTGATTCTGATCTATTTAATGAAGAGACAACTTAGCTTGTACGGTGACAACTTATTGGACTTTCCTGAATCTCTAAGGGCCTATGGCTTTGATGAGTACCTCTACCTACATACACCATTTCACACCCCCATGCAAATAATTTTAAATTAATAAAAGACTCTTTGGTTATATTGGAAGAGCTATACTGATTTATATTTGACCATGCATCCCCGTCACTCTTCCTCATTACTCCACCTCAGATGCTTTTCTTGGGGTCAGTTGCGGTCAACCACTTTACAGCAAAGAGAACTCAAGTGTGTCTAAAGACAAAAGGTCCACAGATGGATACCTTGGTGGAGAACTTATATATTGTTTATGCTTCTGACGTCATCTGAAGTACAGTGAGCTGTCTTTTGTTCCACTAACCCACCACTTTTACATTTCCAGAGAACAAGAACACCACCAAACCACATATGGGCTATTTTCTAGATTTACGTCTCTGTTAGAATAACAGTCTCTTTTTTATAGAATGCTTGACTGTAGACAGCTATCTTGCCCAAAGGTAAACTCCTCCTGGCATGGTTCATACTCATTGATGAAAGCAGACAAATAAACAGCCAGACATTTTGTTCTAGCAATTGACAACCCCACGGGACGATTTTATTTCGAGAGTTCCCTATGAGAAAGGCTATGGCATTCATTGACCTCTTGTATATGTTAGTTTCCCCCTCTGTTCAACCCTATAGCACACCTTTCTCTCTCTCAGGTTCTAATCCCATGCATGAATAAGCATTTTGCCCATTAAACTACATACTGAATTCTGTTCTCTAGAGAATCAACCTGTGACTTTTATAGAAATGTAATCTATTTTAAAACAATAGGGCTACATTGTAAGTGTGAAAATGGCAATATAGAGACTCCAGAAACAATGTTTTTGTTGAAAAAAATACAGCAGTCACAGAAAATCTATACTCAGGTTAAAAATCACATTGCATCTCTTCTCGTATGTTCTAGAAGACAATGGGAAAGGCATGGGGTTATTCAAGAAAGAAGTAAATTATTCCTGAAAACAGACCTGCAAGAGCATTAGTTACATCCCAACTAGAGCAGAAGTCTATTAACATTTTTGGAAACCTGTCAGAAAATGGCAACCAACCATAACACATTTTTTAGAAACTAAATTATAAATAAGAAACATTTGATGTCCATTTTTATAAGTGGAATACTGTCTATAAAAGCTGGAAAGACCATAAGTATAAAAACATTCTCGCATCCACCCCATATCTAGGAAAGGATGATGATTGGAAAAGACTTAGTGCACAGAAAATGGATTCAGGAGCCATGAAGACAATGTCCAGGGTTCTTCCAATGAGGGGGATTCTTTGAGTAAGGAGCATTAGTGATGCCTCCTTAGTAGATGTCTACTAATTCTATGCTCTAAGTGTCTTTCTAAATATCCCTTTTTTTCTCATATTTTTTTCAGAATGGTAACATAGAAAGTACTTTGTTTGTGGCTGATTATAATTCCTATTAACTTTGGCTCATAGGTCCCTGGGATCTAGGTAAACTATGCCTGAAGATACTGATGCTTATGTCACTTGGAATGCCTAAATACCAAGCGGAAGCCAGTAACTAGATGGTACTTACTAATGGTGTTCAGTACCTTCTATGTATGGAACAATTCATTTGACAGCTCAAAGATAAGCAGATGCAGAAATAAATTCAACGTATTTTTTCTTCTGTGAATCACCATCTTTTTCTCCCTGCTCAATAACTCTGTATACTTTTGTGGAAGCTGGTGATCTGTACATCTTAAAGGAGAACATTTCTCTGATTTTCCAGGCTCATGTTGAACTTTGTGTGGATGACAAACATACTTTGTCAAGGTACTACATGGAGACCAGCCTCTTCTGAGTAAAGCCTGTGTTAAGTCTACGCCAGATGTCAGTCTTCTAGACTCTGTCAGCTACCCTCTCTCAAATTTTCCATCACATTCTCTTTAGAGTACAGTCTGGGTCATTTCTCTGTATTTACTTTCACTTTGGTTACATTTCCATGATATCTCCAATTTGCTGTTTAACTGGCCCGTTGTATGTTGTACTTTAATCTATTTTTCATGTATGGAAATACAACTAAGGCCTTATACAAATCTGCACAAGCTAATATAGCCACCCCTTCATCCATTCCCATTCTCAAATCTCTCTGAGATGCTTTAAACATATGCTAAATCTGTATCCTTAAAATATTTTTTTTACTTGATATAACAATCACTGGCTAATTTTTGTTGCACTATTAAACCCTTTCTATTTCTTCACATTGCCATACTATTCCTTCTGTGTTTTTGTTTTGTCATGTTTAGCTACGATCTTCTGATTGATCTTGGTGCTTTCTGGGAATCTAGAGACCTATGCTGTCAGGTACCTCTAAGCTGAGACCTATGCTGTCAGGTACTGCCTTTGCTTGGGTTATTTGAGTAGCAGCTTAGGACCACTTTTTCATATTGAGACTTTTAGTTTTATATTCCTACTTTTCCTTCCTTCTTTCCTTCCTTCTATCCTTCCTTACCTCACTCCCTCTTTCTTTCTTTCTTTCTTTCTTTCTTTCTTTCTTTCTTTCTTTCTTTCCTTCTCTCCTATTGTTATCATTTTATATCATCTTTATGATTATTATGAAATAGGTCTCATTTTGAAGCCTGGGGTTAGCCTTGAATTCACTATCTAGGCAGCCTTGAGCTGTCTTCCTACCTCAGCATCTCAAGTGCTGGAATTACAGGCATAAAACTAGAATACATGGGGTTTTTATTTTATTTTATTTTTATTTTTCTGAACTATCAAAATAGAAGGGTGAATTTGAACTGCAATGCTCTGTAATAATGCCTAATGGCCAAAGTGAGCAGATGTGCTATTTTTCTCTATTCTTTCAGTACAGGAACAATGAATACATTCTTTTCTTTTTTCTTCTCTGAAATACATGTTTGAGTCTATAGACTGTGGGGCTACCTTTATGAAGGCTATCTTCGTACGCTCCTTCTTTGTGAAGTAACCAGGTTTAAACTCTAGTGCCTGCACCTTTTAAAGCCTCATGGTGGAAGCTGCAGAAACACAGGATCTATGCAAAACCTCTCCATGTAATCTGGACTTGGCATCCTCTTAGGTACAATGCTCCTTTTCTCACTTTATCTTTGGCCTCTGAATTACTTCCTTTTGTGCCAGCTCAGCAACACATTTTAGAAGATTGAACATATATGATTATCCAACACTTTAGTTCTTTCCATCAGGAATTTGCTCAGAATGATCTAATCTGTCATCCTGCTGGAAAAAAAAGTTACTTTAGTCACATTTTAAAAATGTGACACAGGTCTGTTGGCCAAACAGCATGCTCACCAAAGTTAAAGATATCTGTTACCAGATTCTACTGTGATAATTTTCAAAATTATGACTCAGGCACAGAGATGGTATCCTAGTTAAATATTTAAGAATAAATTTGTTTTTAAATAGTGATACCAAGTTTCAAAAAATGTTGAATAAAATATTCTGGTATAGTCAATATCTTGGGGTAAAGGACTATGCTAAACCTAGGGAAAATTAAGTGAAAAATTAGAAAAAAATTGTAAGAATCTAGGAGGACTTTGACCTCAAATTTCTTTGCAGACATTTCACATTATTATTTTACTTTAAAGAAATTAAAATAGAAAGTAATGCATTTCATTTATAATTTACATAAGAAAGATAGCAATGCAATCAACTCAGAAATTTTTCTGAAAAGAAAGATATTTAATAAACTAAAGATCAACCAGTTAATATAACTTAATGATTTTAAAATTCTTTTGACCAATTTAAAATAGTGTATTTTTGTTTGTTTCCTTTCCTTTTCTTTTCCCTCCTCCTCCTCCTCCTCCTCCTCCTCCTCCTCCTCCTCCTCCTCCCCCTCCTCCTCTTCCTCAAAAGTGAGGAAGTGAGGAGCTAAAGAATTTCATTGCCCACATCTTTCAGAATTAGATATAGTTTGGCTGTTTGGTAGCCTGTAATTAGCTAAAGTTTAGCTACTGTGACTGGTTCTTGTCTAGCTACTCTGTATATTGTTAGCTTGTAGTGCAGAAATAGAGTCAGCCTTGGACCAAATGTAATTTAACAGTAAATATGTATCATGCTTATTATTCCACAACAAAAACATCTTTTTAATAAACCAGCTCTGAAAATAGAAAGAAGTAGAGCTTCTAGTGTTCTTAACCCCAAAAGCAAAATAACTAATGTAATAAGCTTTTGGTTCATATTTTTTTTTTGTTTGTTTCTACTTCTTTCTTCCCGAGAACAGCATCCTCCTACTAGAATCTTATTTTTATGCATTCTGGCCTTTGGTCAGTCTTGTCCAGAGTTGAGTACTCTATTTAACACAGATTGTTTATGTCTTTAGGGCACATGTATCCCTCTCAAGCCAATAAGAAGTGTTCCTCAATGAATTCTGTTTAAGGTTCCTGCTTTGACTTCCCTTTTAGGCTTAGATTTTTCAAAACCTACTTTAATAAGAGTTCCTAAATGCAAAGACAGATGTGAACCTGTTTAGAAGTAGTTCTTTTGGGTTACTCCAGTTTTCTTTGTCAGGATATCAATAGTTCAGTTCACACAAATCAGCAGTGGTAACTCAATCCACTTACAAAAATATTCACAAATCAGCAATGGGAGTTTGATCCAGAAAAAAATGTGAGGCTCTGGCAATCAGTCTGACTGCATGGAAACACCAAGAAGCCACCAGAATATCACAAGTTCTTTGGTGCCTTTCTCTCTATGAAGTCCTGACAAAGGATGTTCAGTGAAGAAGGCAAAGTGAATCAGTGCTACAGTGTCATCAGCAAATACTAGTATCAGCAAAGCCCAACAAAGACCAGCAATGAGTGGCAAGGAGAACCAATGTCAAAGCATCATCCACTGTTTATTGGGTTATACTTATAGATGGTCATAAATGCTGTTGTAGAAGGAACAAGCCTGTGACACTGTCTTTTCAAATGTAATAGTCTTACCTCGGAATCACTTTCATTTCATTTACTAAAAGAAAAAAAATGTCTTTACATGTGAAATTTATCACAGACTTATTTTTGGATTAAAAATTATAAACTACTTGAATGGCCAAAAATGGTCAACTATTATTGACAATTGACACAGGCATGTCAATTGAATACCACGAAGCCCTTAAGATTATGTCTGGAATGATTTATAATAATATGTAACAGTTCTCTTTTGCTTATGTTGGTTTCTATGGTGCAAAACCTGCAAGAAAGACTCAAGTGTAGGTCATTTCTTTAGGATGGTGAGTAGAGCAGGTGCAAAGACAGCAGGGAGCTAAAAATAAAAGCCAACACAAGAACAAGTTTTGTTCTATCTCTGAATAGATAAAAATGAACACTAATATGACCTTTCAAGAAACATCTTTTTCAATTATTGAAGTTTAAAGTGTTTATCTACTGGCCCTGACCTCTTGTTGATCAATACTGGCATCATGGACACATATCAAATTTAGACATGGAATTACCAGGAGGAGGTTCTTAGTCTGTAGAATTAGGTACTTTCAGTTGTAAAGGAAGTCTGCATAGGGTACTCTCTAAACTGCACCTGCTTGAAGCCCATCGTGAGTCTTGGGAGCTGAGGGGACAACCTCCTTGAAGTTAGCTATGAGTTGAAACTCATACAAAGCTTGTTCATTTCAGTGTTTGGATATTGTGAAAAGAAAATAAGTTACAGTTGCATGCTCAATTGAATGTTGATCAATTCATGCTTCAGGAGTCTATTGAATGATGAGTCTGTTCCAGGTCCTAGAAAATCAAAAACTGTGATTGATCTTCCTTTTCCTTTGGGAACATCCTTTATAGGGGAGAAGAAGGGATTTTCAGCTCAGGTGGTTTGACCAACAATAAACCATTAATGGACAAAATGAATACAGTGATTAGGACTAGATTGTAGATGAAAAATCAACAATCTAACGATGCTTGGGCAAGAAATTAAAGTACAGGAAAATTTCACCAGTGGAGAGCTCTGGATAGGACAACTAATTTTACAGGTTTGTTATTGTTGTCTGTAGGTTTGCCTTCTAATTACCTATGTTTTCTGTAACAGGCCAAAATTTCTCTTCAAACAGAAAAAAAAAACCCTGGTGAAATGATCATTGGAAATATTTGAAAGATAATAAGATCATTCCTCATTCCTCATGTAGTTATTGGTTTAGATCCTAGTCTATACTTGGTCTTTTTTTGGTGTGTGTGTGAATCATTTCTACTTACTTTTCAGTGCCTTCCTGATAGTAGATATAAGGGTTTTTGCCTTCCCCCACTTCTCTCTTTGTAGAGAAAGAAAATCCCTGGAAACAAATTTCTGACAGTATGCCCTTAGTAGGAACTTGGTGAACGTGTGTTCCTGAAATGTAAGTTATCCCATTTGCCACTTGCTAACAGGACTAGCCATCCATGAAGTTGACTCTTCTGGGAGTTTCGTGTCTGAGCTTTTAAGTGGTGGATTTCCAAGCAGAGGCCACTATTGCTTTGTAGTATAGCCAGTTATTGTTTAAATTTATAATAAACTGTGCGTAGACATACACTTTCCATTTCCAAGGTGCCTATTTAATACTGAGATTGGCACTTAACACCGTTTTTCTTTCCCTGTGACAAGGTGTCACCAGCAACACAAATCTGTAAGAAACTCCCTCTCACCATCTGCTTCACACTCAGGGTCTCTGAACGGCCCCAAAAGGTGGTGGCTGTTTGCAGTGCTCGGACTTTCGAATTATATTAAGTCCTAATCTGAATTTTCCTTTTGGCTGACCTCTAAAGAATGGCAGAGGAGAAATCAAATGCCCAACAAAGGAACCTTGTGGGACAGTAGGCTCCCGTCCCTGATGCCAGTGTGACCAATTCAGCAATTGTGTCTTTCCTGAGGATAAAATGAACATCGTGTCAATGAAGCTAAAATCAGAGAATGATGATCTGAGAATCAGCAAGAAAAAAGACGCTGACCTTGGAGAGGTTTAAGAACGCCTTCCGAATAGCTATCCTGAACATAATTAAAGGCATTTTAACATTATAAGCCTTAAAGAATGCAAACTATCACTGCTGCACACTGGGGAGTTAAAGATATTGCTTTTATAGCTGGGGAGCTTATGGTCAGAAGCGATATGAAATATTAGAAATGTGACAGTTTTATAATAATTTTATTCTTGCTCATTGTGATCATTTCATTTGGAGCTTTTTACCTTGGAATGTGTTGAATTGCATTATACCTTCCTCACTCCATCCTTGTCCTGTACTATTAGAGGCTGTGGTTATAAGTTGAGGAAATAGAGAGTGTTATAGTCACAAGCAAACAGGTAATGGTGTGTATGATACTTACTGTTTCACGAATTAGACATTCACAGTGAATTTGTCTCCCAGTTAATAGAGCATAGAGTGAAATAGTATCTCGTCTTTATTCTTATTTGTCTTTTATCCCATTATCTTTCTGAGATGATTTTTATTTTTTAAAAGAAAGCATAATTCTTTTTGTTAAATATTTTGTATGCTATGTTTTATCCTTGCCCATATTCTCTCAAACATTGTATGTATTCTCTATATTGAACCACCAACCACTACGTTTTTGGAGCTGAAGTTATAGGTCATCTGATTTACTTATTTAAATGGGGTTAACTTATTTCAGTTAAGTTAACATAAAGTCATAGCGCTCAGGAACTATCTAGAACTAGAGCATAATCCAATAAGCACAAACAGGGTAGCTAAAAACAGAGCTCTGGCTGGTGACAGCCAAGAGCACTGAGCACTCTACACATGCTGGCTCTTCTAAGCTGTAGAATGATAATAGTTCTGATCTTCTTATTCTTGTTACACTCATTTCATGGAAGAATGAACCAAGTCACTCTCTGTCTAGGTATCTTACTCAAGGTTACTTGTGGTAGTGTGGTTTTTATGTGAAATGTTCCACATATCCTCATGCATTTGAGTGTCTGATTTTCATCTTGTAGAACTGTTTGGGGAGGTTGTGGAACTTTCACATGTTAGAGGGTCGATAGAGGAAGAAGTACCTGATAAAGTATGGACTTTGAGGTTTTATAGCCAACACCATTTTCTGTTCTCTGATTTCTGACTGGATATATTGTATCCATCTGATCCCATATTCCTTCTTCTATGCCTTCTCTACTGTGATGTGCTGTATGACATCAGAATAGGAAGCTGTAATAATTAATTTCTTGCATAAGTTATTTTGGCCATGTATTTTGTTTCAGCAATGTGTAAATTGATTAAGATAAGTGGAATGATTTTCTTGATCCTAATACTCTATAAACTGATGAATATTGAAGTCTGAGCTTGGCTAAAATTTTTCTTTTATTTTTTTTTCTTTTCTCTTTTCTTGGGGAACTCATTTCCATTTTGACCTTTTAAATTCTAAGTAAATAAAATGGTATTTCTTTAGACATGCAATTGATTAATAAAACGTTTGTTGGTCATGTTTTGGGGGGACTATAGCACATCTTTTGTTGATGGCTGGGAGATTGCTTCACTTTGTATTGACCTTTGCATTGCCAACATTTGCGGTTCTTTTCAATAATGAAAAGCTGGTTTTGATGCAGTTATCTCCAAGATATGACTGATTAAATCTCAAATGGTGGTCTGGTTGTGAACTGACTATGTTATGCTACCTGTGGTGGTTTGAATGAAAATGGCCCCCATTGACTCATATGGAGTGGCACTATTGGGAAGTGTAGCCTTCTTGGAGTAGGTGTGACCTTGTTTGAGGAAGTGTGTGTCTCTGGGGCTGAGATTTAGGGTTTCAAATGTTCAAGGCAGGCCCAACGTCAGTCTTTCTTCCTTCTGCCTCCCAATTCAGATATAGAACTCTCAGTTACTATGTCTCTATTGCCTGTGTGCCATGATGCTTCCTATCATAATGATAATGCACTAATCCTTTTAAGCTGTAAGCCAGTTCCAATGAAATGTTTTCCTATATAAAAGTTGCTGTGGTCATGGTATCTCTTTACAGCAATAGAAACTCCAACAAAGACAAAAGTTAGTACCAGGGACAGTGGTGTTGTTGTAGTAAGTAAGACCATGCTTTTGCTTGGAGAAATGTGGACTTTAGATTTGAAAAGCAGTTAAACACTTAAGTGGAACTTAATAGTCCATACTAATTAGATCATGGAAGACAGTGGTGCTGAGGGTAACTAGAACTGTGGTTGCCCATCTCACGAGGTTTCAGAGGAGAATATTGATATATGGCCTACAGATCACTCTTGTGACTTTTTAACTATGGATGTGATTGCTTTTGACCTAGGCAGAATTTGTCAGTCATTTTGCTATTATTCTTTGTTCCCTCCTCTCCTGTGATTTTCCTGAGCCTTGGTGAATGGGTCTTGGATAGAGCTGAGCACTCAGCCATCACATAATATCAGGTCTTTGACCAGTTATGAACTTCTGCACTAACAGCTGACCACTGTAAACAGAGAGAATCTGTATTTTTTTCATACTCCTAGGTCGTTCTTTTTGACTTTTTGAATCATAAAAAAAAAAAATTCTAAATTCTCTTATTCTTCATTTACTCTTCGAGAAACAGAGGTAGCCAGATTTTAGTTCTTTCACAACTAGTTAAACAGGAGCCACGACTACTCTTGTCCATGTGGTGTGATGCAGAATCTGCCAAGTCTCCTTGGACAGTTAGTCTAATAGGTTGTATCACTGAGACCGCAGTAGCTTTAATCATATTTGTAACCTGACCTTTTGGATGAGGCTGAGAGGAAGTGTGAGCAGCAGATGTAAGACAAATTCTCAGCAGTGTTGGTAGTGCATGCTTTTAATTCCGATACTCAGGAAGCAGATGCAGGTGGATCGCTAATTTTGAGGCCATCCCAGAACTACATAATGAGTTTCAGTCCAGTCAGGGTTGCATAATGGAAACTTGTCTCAAAATAAAATAAATAATGTTACTAAACATTAATTTCTAAAATTTGGCAAAATTAAAGGCCAGTTCCTATTCCAAAAAGAATGTATAACAGTTAATGTTGATAAAAGACTTGGCTTCTTTTCACAAATATTAATATAAATTATAACTTGGAGATGTTTTGATAGGTCCTAAAGTTCTTATAGTGAATTGACCAAATGCTTGACTAGTGTCTCATTTCCCAAGGTGAGTCACTTCATTCAACAGGAAGACGCCACATACACCATAGTTTTCCACTGTGCCTGCTGTCACCATTTTCAGAATCAATGTGAAGCCATGGCTAAAAGCTAAACCAGCACTTTATGTAGTTTGGCCAAGATAATAAGATATCTGCTTTCTGTAATGTTGATTCTTGGGAATATTGAAAATTGATTCATAGCCCCTGCTATCAGTCTGTTTTGTTTTTATTTATACTAGAATGCAGCACTTTGGAATGCGACATGAAGACAGCAGGCATTTTCAGACCGTGATTTATATTAAATTGATAAGATGTCAAGCATGTCTTCAGCTCAGAATCTGACATATTATAGAACTGAGTTAAATAATAGTTACAGCCATTTTGTTTAAATAAATGCATCCTACCATACTCTCTCTGTCATAAAAGGTGGCGATTTGACAAAATGTAGGCAACAATAAGTATATTTAGTAGAAAATTTTGGTACTAATACAGCCACAGGAAAATTATAGAAAATAAAAAGATGCTGAAATGGCTCGTGCCTAACCATTGGTGTTGGGTTGTTAGCCTACTGTCTTCTGCTTGGTATAGTTCACTTTTTAACAACATTTTTTGTTTGCTTGCCTTCTTTTGCTGTTAGAGCCTCAACATAGTTTCCAATACTGGTTCTTGGGGTTTACTGATTAACCTGTTGAGGATGCTTGTAAAAGACCAGACAAACCAAGAACATATAGTTTTTTATTTTCTCTGTTTGGTGTTTTGCATGTCTGAGATGATGCAATGCTTGGAGTTATATCATCCTTTTTCAACTGTGAGGATGAATTCAGGACCATTGATGTTTCTGTATATTTTAAAAATGTATATTTTTAAAAGGACAAAAGTTATACACAGATTTAAGAGAGTGTGGTAGCTTTAATATGCTTGACCCATAGGAAGTAGCACTATTAGGAGATGTGGCCTTACTGGAAAATGTGTGTCACTGTGACGACAGGCTTTGAGCGCCTGCCTCCTCCTGGCTGCATGTGGAAGACAGAGTCTTCTCCTGGGTGTCTTTGGATCAAAATATGGAACTCTTGACTTCTCTGTCATCGTGTCTATGTGGATGATGACATGCTTTCTGTCATGATCATAATGTACTAAACCTCTAAAGCTGTGAGGCAGTCCCAATTAAATGTTCTTTATAAGAGTTTCCTTAGTCATGGAGTTTCTTCATAGCAACGGAGGACCTAAGACGCAGATAAAAATTGAACTTTTGTACCATCCAGGTAGTCTTTGAATTATCTCATTCACTTCTTATAATAGCCATGCCATGTAAATACAAGATCATCCCCACTTTGTATATGGAGATAGCAAACACATAGTGTTTATCTATGTTGTACAAGATCAAGTATAACATTGAAACGAGAGTTCATTTCTTGATGCTTTACTCTCTATGATCTGTGTGGCTCAGGACCAGCCACTTGAGCCTCAGCTGTTCCACCCTGACATCACATCCAAGGTCACATTTAATCTGTCTTCAAAGTTTGCTGGGGAATCCAGAGGGCTTGTTTTTTTTTCTTTTTCTTTGCTCACCTCTTGTTCACATTTTCTGCTTCTGTTTCTGCTTCCACCATCCCCGTTAGCATCTCAGCTCAAAGATGATTTACTAATTCATCTGTATTCTCATTACTTCTAGTGCCAGTTATTAATCAATTGTTCTCCCTTTGATTTTTATTCCTCTGTGATTCTGGGGCTCTGTAGTCACCTTTCTGTTTTGTTGCTCTCCCCTAAGACATACCAAGGAGAGGCAGTATAATGACACTGTGAGCACCACCGAAGGTATTGTCTCCTGTTTTCTTTGTTCAAATTCACCTCCTGTCAGTCTCACCCACGGGATGATTCTTTACTCTAGCAGATGAGTCCATGTTTTTCTAACACTCATAGGACTAGCCTCATCAAGTACTATTGACACAGCAGTTCCAACTATGCAAGACCTGGCTCTTCATCTCCTGAAGCCTGAATTTAACCTCACTAGGTCTTTTTGCTTTTTTTTTTTTTTTAAATGCTAACAACTTCTTCTCTTGGATTTCCCAGACTAGGGAACAGCATCTAACCCATCTCTTGTATGTCCCAGGCTTAGGGGTGCAATTTCTCCCTTTGTAAGAGTCCATACCTCCTCAGTTACACTCATCCCCTCCTTACTCTCAATTCTTCCAAAGGACAGCAGAAGACAGAATTGACTAGTCAGCATTGCTTTCTTTTGTTCCCGGTCAACTAGACATTCACTTGGCTCGGTTTTTCATGGGGAGTTTGTGTGTTGCCGTTTCTTGAGCAATCAAGAAACTTCACCGACATTTGAGTGAGGGCACCATGCTACCTCTATATCTTTGGCTGCTCCATAGGAGGCACAATCCAGAAAGCACAATGGAGAATGGCCCAATGCTTGCATTCATTCCTTATTTCTGGAAATGAACTTGGCTGTTGGTTAACTGAATTGTTATCACACTTATGCCTTGGTAAGCTTAGAAGTTCTTCAAATGTAAAAAGTTCTCTATTCTCAAGTTTCAGTCACCAAACAACCCACTCAGTGGAGTGGGAAACTGAAATTAGGTATAGCAAGTGATTTGGCCAAGCTTTCAAATTGGACTGTAGCAAGAATAAGAAAACTAGATTCTTGTATTGTTGTCTCCTGAGTCCCCTACCCCCACTCTACCCCATACAAGAGAGGGCAGAGTGACCCTTGAGGCTAAGGTTCTTTCTCCTCTCTGATCATTTTTATTAGAAAGTCTAACCCTTTATTTGCCTGACCTGCCAGGCTGGCATTTTCTACAGGCATAAAATTCACTTCAGAGAAGGAAATAGAAGTAAGATCAAAGTCTCATATAATTTCCTTTCTCCAGGGGAGAGAATCCTCTTCTATCAGGCTGCTCCTCAGAAGTGTTCCAAACTATGCTCCCCTTGTAGCCTGTGGGCTAGAAACTGAAGCAAGGACTTGATGTTTCCTCCAGTAGTCACTAATGATCTTGGGGATGGCTTAGTAGCCACATGGAAAGGTTACTATGAGACATAGGGTCTCCTACCAGAGTTTTGAAACAACCCATGAAGGTTACATTGAATTACACCCTATATGATTTTGGTTTGAAATCATTATTTGAATGCAGGCAAGCAAAGGACCATATCTGAGCATTGCCACAGACAACATTCCCTTGAGTGTGACTGGCACTGTGAGGTACTGCCATAATTGACCGATGGCATGCATCTCTAAGCCTACTGCTTGAATCATGTTATTTTTTATTGTACGTTACGTTTTTACAATGGTAGATGTGCAATGGGTATGAGAAGTTGTTTTGAGATTTAGTGATATTTAATATTTTGAGTAACTACATCATGTTGGAGTGATTTGGCTCTTCAAGGATATGCTGTACATGTTTAAAATCGGATGTCTGGGTCTGCCATAGCATAATTGACTGTGAAATAAGTCCCTTCGAGAGGACAATTACTCCTAGGACCTCAAATGCAAGTCAAGTCTCCCGTGGAAGTAAGAGGGAGAGCCCTGCTTGGTTTTAGTTAGGAATGAAAATGACTGCTATTCTCTTCCTTACAAAAGACCAGTGACTGCACTATAAAATCACCAGCCAGCCTGTGAGTACAGACATAGTTCCTGTGATCAGTCAAAAATGTCTCAACGTACACTTGAATATTGAATTGAATAAGTAATTACTCCATTCCTCTATCTGTTCATTCATTTGTTCATGCCTTTATTTGTTAATTCATCCTGGCATAAATTATCTTAAAAAATAAGCACTGATAACCTACTCTGTGTCAGACAAATACAAAGGTACTAGAAACACACATAAAGTATATTCTTTAGGCATGTGATTATGTAGGAGAGGAGAGGAGAGCAGAGAGCAGTGGAGGGGAGGGGAGTGGAGGGGAGGGGAGGGGAGGAGGACTTTTATTAAAGGTATACTATACTATACTATACTATACTATGGACTATACTATACCATGGACTATACTATGGTACAGTATTTGTACATCCAAGGAATCTTTACCCCTTTCACAAAGGATAAAACTGACACATGAGTCAGTGAAGGCAATAAGGAAGGTTCTGTGTTTCCAGCTCATGTGGAATGCATGTGCCTTTGTTACCCTGATTCCATGCTGGAGATAAGCTTAGTAAAGATGTAACCAAAAACTGGCCCAGACTTGATTTCTACCCATTTCCTGATCTTGAGAGAATCCATTTTTCAATGTCAATTGGGCCATACATTTTTATTTTTAATGGAGAAACTACCCTTCATTTCTTTTCTTAAACCAGTCAAGGATCCTGAAAGCTGGTTTTTTTTTTTTTTTGAGAAAGGAACATACTTAAGTTATATCTAATTAGACACATATTTACAATGACAGTTGGTCAATATTCAGGCTTGAGCCACTGTATTGAAGAACCCCCCACTAGAAATGTAAGCTGTCTCTTAACCTAAAATTGCAGTTGGTGCTTAAACCACCATATTAATTCAGGAAATCTCATGACTGACTCTATGATTCAGCCTAGCACAGTATAAGATGACAACTGTAGGCTGACCTTCTGAGCCTAGGGAGACCTTTTCTTTAGCAGTGTTTTATGGCTCCATACTTATAAATACTCTTATCAGTCACAGACAATTTTCTTAAGATACACAAGTATGCAAACACAACACACCACACTTCCCTCGTCCCCTGACCCACCCTATACAAACATGACAGTAAAGATACCAAGTTTTTTTTTTAACCAATAACATCTTTGATTTACACTTTGCTCATCATATGGGTTAAACATTATTTTTGCAAATTTATTTTGGTTTTCATGACTAATGATTTTAATTTTTTCCTATACATGACTGCTGAGTAAGCCATCTGCAACCATCACTTTTCTCCTCTACTTTAATATTGCAGTAAGTTTTCTGGATATTGTATCTTGAATGAATGAGACCTTCACCCTTCTGCCTTTCAAGCTGGAGAGGTTAAAAATCTGAAAACTATATTAAACCTTCACTTCCCACAATCTTTTGTAGATGAGGCTTTTGGTGTGAAGTGTTCCATTCCCATGGAATGGAATCTGGGTCTCTGACCTTCTTGAGGAAGGCATGTGTGAGTGAGTGTTTGCCTTGCCATGTTCTCTTGTTCACCATTTTCTTCCTTCTCCAATGCCTTCTTGACTTTGGCACGATTTCCAGACTCCTAGATACCATTGTTTAGCTGGTAGTTTGGTTTGAAATTTCTGGTTATGGAGGAGCAATCTAGGATCCTTTTATTAACCAGCAAAAGGAAGGCAATAAGTGCTCACTTCCCTACCATATATTTTATTTTCTGATTGAAATACCTACTTTCTTTTTTGATTGAACTCTGCTTCATACTGAGTCAGATCTTAAAGACAATCTGAGTTCTCTCTCATAGCTCATTCAGCTCATTAAAAATAATCTTAATAACTTCAAACCTACCACTTTCAAATTTTTGCTCAATGAGGCTCTATCTCGTTGGTTTCAGTGACTGTCTCATTGTCTCTGTTTGAAATTTCCTTTAGTTCTTCCTTCAAGTTATTTGCTTTGTTTGACCATAATTTCAGAGAAAACCAAGACATTTGTACTTTAATTTATGCATTAACTTGAGATACTGGCACAAAAGTTAGCCCCTTGCTACAGAGGGGCACTGTACACGTTGTCCCTCAGCACATTGATCCTTCCCTCGATGGTTGGCACAGTGTTGGTGTTAATCAATGTCTGTGAATGTGGTTTGATGTGACATGTGTGAGTGAAATTATGAATAGGGAAATTCACAGGGCAGCACTTGATGCCATAAAAGAGGCACTGTCAGTTCCACTTTATGGATTCAAAGTCCACGTTGCATTTCACTCACTCTAAGATAATGGTTTGTTACCACTTTGATCCCTTCTGAAAGCCCCTGTGATTTCTATGGAAGGAAAATATGCTGATTCCTCCTTTCTTCACACAACTCGACACTGTTTGCATTAATGTCCCTCAGATGACACCCTCTAACCCGAGTTTCATCTAAACATTTAAAAACTGTACTCGATTAACTGTAGGATCAGCACCTCTACACCTAAAGGAAAAATATGAATAAACTAGCATTTTAATGTAGCATTAATATTTGGTGAAATTAAATGCACACTTTCAAAAGGCTTCAGTTGAATTTGTATTAGAGCAAACAAACAAACAAAAAGCCAACCAACAAGGAAGAAATTATTTTATTTCTCCAGCTTTTCTGTCTCAGACCATGGTACATGTCAGAGCCAACCACTATCAAGCACATGTACAATTTAGAGTGATTTACAGGCTCATTTCTTTATGATTTCCACCTGTGCAGAATTAAGGAGCTGGAGCATCCAGAACATGCTCTTTCTCAATCATTTTCTTTATTTATTATTGCACAGCCTACTCCTTGGCCTTGGCTGCCAAGCCAGTATCCTCTGTATTTCATAGAGCTCTCTACCTGCTCCCATCACTCCTAATTGGATCAGGTTGGCTCTTACTTTTCTGATAAGGCTGGCTCATTCTTAGTTCTCTCCTCTCCTCTCCTTTAACTTGACATAACTCCTGGGAATGGCATATATCTCTAACTCAAGTTTTAATTTTAACATCAAACTTAGTTCATTTCTCCATGGTTCTATCCAAAGTTCAGGAGTTTAGAGTTTGCCTTCCTGCTCAGAATTCTTCTAGTACTTAAAGCTTGTCAGTACTTTTCTATTTAGAAATACAAAAAGAGAATCCAAATGGGGATAGTGTGTATTCCAAAGGGACACAATAAAGTTTAAATCCCTACTTTCTGGTCCGCTTATTGAGAAATAGTGTCTTGGTATGAAAGTAATCAAGTTAAAATAGACTACACTCAATGTTCTTGGTTCCTAATCATATATAACTGACTTATTTACAAGAAGAGAAGGAAAAAGCAAAAAAGTGGTATCATAGAGGTACAGAGGATGACATTGGGTCATGGAGGCTAAGAGTGGAGTCCTGCTTCAAATAGAAAAGCATGTGGGGTAACAGAGAGAAGCCTCTGGTGTGATACCCATCGGTTTGCACCGGAGTTTGGTTCTTTTATCACCTTGTCTTTGGATTTCTAGCTTGAAGAGTGGTAAAAGAGGAAATTCTCCTGTCTTGAGCACTGGATTTATATAGGGTGCACCTGCTATCCTAAAAATGTAATGCAGAATCTTAAACAAGATGTGGCCTATGTCTGGCCATTTAAGTTAAGAGAAACAAAGCTTTGAGTGTAGTGTGGACCTCTATTTCACAGGTAAGGGAGCTGAGACTAGACTCTAAGGGACTTTATCAAAGCAACTCAGCTATCAGGAAAAGGCTCATTTTTGGTTCTTTAGACTAAAACTCACGCACTTTGTATTCTACTCTGTATTCCTGGCTTTTGGACAAGAAATCTTTGGGATATAATTCATTTTAACTGAGTCATTGTTTATATTTAGGCTATTGAACATCTAAATTCCAGACTTAACTCAGGTACTTTAAGTTAGATCAGCTTAGGCAAATAGGTGTTTGGCTAGCTGTGTCACATAGGAGAAGAGACTCACTCTTCTTTTCACCCTATCTCCACCAACATCACTGGAGTCTAAATCACCATTCTTCCTCAATGGAGTCATACCACCAGACTCCTACTGGGGGAATCCTTGCCCTCTCATGCCATCCTCTTCTCAGATTGGCCAGACTATCTAAACATTTGCCTCCCACATGAATAGCTTTATCCAGAGCCTCAATAGAACACAAAGATTGCTAACCTGGGACCACAATGTCTTCCAAGCCCTCTGACCTCATTTCTTGTCTCTCCTACCCTTATTCATTATCCTAGAGCTTCACATTTTTGTTTCCCCCACACCCTCTGTTTCAATCTATCAAGCATAGTCCCATGCCTTGCTTTTGTACCAGCTCTTTCCTATACTTCAGTTCTTTCATATATTTAAACATTCAGGTGGCAGCTCAGATAATTTCTCTTCAGGCGACTTGAAGTCAAAGCATCCCCTGTGTTTGCTCTACTTAGGTTTTAGGTTTAATTTTCACCATAGATTTGGTTAATATTTCTGAATGAAGTCCTTTTTTTAAAATTTTTTGTTTCTCTTAAAAGTCCTGGACATTCAGCAGGAAGAAAGCATTGTGTGTTCTCTCTCTCTCTTTTCTTTCCTGTGTTGAATTTCCAACACACAATTCAGTGTTTGGTCCAGAATTAATGCTAACTAAGGACTAGTTGAATAAACACCAACTTAGAAGTAACAGCCAAGCTTTCCAGATATTGGTGTGCATCAGGTGCTTGTCTAAGGCGAACACCAATGGTGCCATTCACTGCATCCCAATGAATTAGAAACAATTTCAACACTCGTGGTACAGATGAGACACTGAGGAAAAAAATGACATTATAAAACTTACTCCAGGTTAGAAAGATGGATTGTCACAGAGGTAGGATTCAAACCCAGGGGTGTGCAGATGACTGGCTTGTCCTCTGACACTATACTCTCTGTTCACAGGTTGTACACAAAATCAAATAATCTCTTTTTGTTGTAGCAGACAGTGACAATGTCAGAAAGCAAGTGTGCAATGTGAAGGCAATGCTCCTTTCTGTTTTATGAGAGGTGACCAGCTCACTTCTCAAATGAATCCATAGCTTCGTACATAGAATCAGGAAGTGGCCCCATGCTTTGCAGTCTCACTAGATTCAAAGGTTTTCTTTTGGCAACATTTACTTTGGTCCTTTCTGGATTGGGGGACATAATCCAGACAAGTCAATGGGTCCCAAGACAGTGAGAGTTCTTAGAAACAAAAGGGTCATGACAGCATTGTTGAATACTTCTCCTCCTCCTCGTATGCCTCTGGTTAATTTCTACTCCTGTATTAGCAGAGCTGGCTGGGACACAGGCCCCATTTAGCAAAACGATGAAACACAAACGTTTATTGAAACTGTGTTTCGAATCAACAGGGTTTTCCTCAGATTGAGTTGCCGCCAATTATCCTCCATGCAATTATGGTGATCCCAGAAGCAAGCAGATGGGGAAGAGTTTTGTTTTCAAATGGAGGAGAAACCAATATGTAGGAAGAAAAGGCAGCTTGTTCATTTGAACAGACTCCAGGTGGCTGCTTGCCAACAGGCAGAGAGCTGGGGAGGCAGGGCTGGCCCTGGATCAGTTTGACTGCCACAGACCAGAACAGCCACTGAGACAAGACTGGGCTTTGCTCATCTCCGCCCTCAGCCAGACTGTCTGTGGAAGAGGAGGCAGAGTGAGCAACAGCCCTAGAGGCCCTCCTAGGTCAGGGTTCTGATTTAGATGCCACTGTATTTAGAGTCCTGGTATTTTGTTATTGTTTAAGAGCAACATATTGGTATGTTTTGTAAGAGAAGAAAACTCAAGAAGACATAAAATCCTAAACCATATGGCCAACCTTCTTGTGTGGCCTTGATCATTTTGCAATTTTGTAAAATCTAAAAGAGATTTTAGTTTCTTAAGAATTATATTCTACCAAACTTCTTTTTAGACTCTACTTTTGAGGTGAGCGTTCACCAAGAAACAGAGAACAGTACTGTGGTTGGCATGATTATTTTACCTTGGGCTTTTAATCATAATTAAATTATATACCCTGGATTCAAAGAAACATTAAATAGATACCAGGTAGCTTCTAACTTTACAAGTTTGTCTGTAAACTTCTAACTTTACAAGTTTGAAGGTAGAAATAAGATGATGAATTCATGTCTAGCATATGCTTGTCTAATGCTTGGGAACATAGAATAATGATGGGGTGCTTGCCTACATGATAGAGGTCCTCAGTTTGACCACCAGCAGTAAAATTAAAACACCCATTGGTGAAGTTCTAAGAATATCAGTTTTTAGAAGGGACTTGTTTGTCTTTTGTCAATATGGCAACATTATGGGACTAAAATAAATTCAAAGTGCAGAAAACGTAGGAATGATATTCACTTTTCCTCAGTAAATTAATTGCTGTGGGAAAGGTATAATTAAATGAGGAAATTTTTCTATGCAAAATATCAGCATATCATAAATAGTGATTTGGCAACATCACTCGGAAAAATTAACCGTTTCCACCATAACTTATTATTAAAATAATAAGTTAAAATAGTTGTATAACTTCAGACTCAATCCCTGGATATATATATATATATATATATATATATATATGTGTGTGTGTGTGTGTGTGTGTGTGTGTGTGTGTGTGTGTGTGTATTCACATAATATTAATAGGACAGAGAAGTCAACTCTCTGAGATTTTAGTTCATTTCTCCTGATAAAGGCAATACTCTCAGATTCTTCAATGAAATTTACTCACAGATCATAAAGCATACTTTTGTGGTTAGATGGGGGGATGCCCAGATAGATTGTAGGCTTCTTAAGAAGTTGATTGACTCTGTGTTCACCAACACAAGATTTTTCAGAGCTTAGCTGTTGATGCCATATATGGTCACAATTATGCACTTCTTTCCAGAAAGGTACAATACAGACATACAGACATGCCAGG
The DNA here is from genome assembly GCA_030674055.1 of Rhabdomys pumilio. Lineage (NCBI taxonomy): Eukaryota > Metazoa > Chordata > Mammalia > Rodentia > Muridae > Rhabdomys > Rhabdomys pumilio. The sequence continues at coordinate 36,771,120 of JANHMN010000007.1, read as the reverse complement.
CTAAACAAACCAAATCTGGCCATACAATAAGATGTATGTTATATGTTCTGGTTGGGAGGGGATGACATCCCAGGAAACCATTCATTGGCACAAAAGCACTTTGGAAATGCTACAAAAAGACAATGATATTGCTCTTGGTTTAATAGGTGATCTGTTCCATGAAATAAAGCTGCAGGGCCATGTTTGTCTTGGTTAATAATGTCAAGGGAATGAGGAGGTTTAGCTGTAATAACAGTAATAACTGTGTCATATAACTGCAGAGGCAGGATTTCTATCTGTAACCTCATAGTATATGACCTTTGTTAAGCGTCTACTATTTGATTTTTTTCCAAAGCAAAATTGGCTTGTCTGTTCTGTCTAGGCAATGGAAGCTCAAATAGTTCATTTCCCCACCCCAGGTTGAGTCACGATGTTGTTGGGGAGTGATTCAGTGTCCCAGATATCCCTTTGAATTCCATTAGCTGTTCAGAAAAAGGAAGTTGGACATTAGCAAACGCATTGATCCTGTGACACTAAATTGGGAACGTAAAAGTTATACTTACAAAATTTTCTTGTCATTTATTCCTTCTCGTCTTTTAAAAAAGTTCATAAAACCCTAAATCACAGCTGTATTTTCCATGTGTGATGCTTTGCTGACCTCTCGTGATAGAGTTAGCATACTCTTCAAATACACTTGCTTGTTACATCTGCCAAATGATTTTTCAGCGACTCCACTTCCACCTGTTTCCTGTACTGTTAGCTTATGACTTCTTGGTAGAGACCAACTATTCCTTATTTTTGGATCACTATCTACAGAGGATGGTTAACGCCCAGTATTTACTAAAAGTGCAAGCAAATTTTCTACTTGACATAGTTTGTATTTCTATTGCAATTCTCCACTTGACTCATGTAGTCCCGTAGTTGGCTGGGCTAGTGGAAGATAGAAGAACAGATTGACATAGAGGATGCTTATGTTGGTGAAGGTCTAGCAGCTCATTAGTGATGCATGGGGCGGTCAAAGTTCTTGTTTTCTAATTAGTGTTTTGGAGTTTGCACCAACCCAGGTGATGCTGAATGGTAATACATTTTTGTCGTCATTCCTTGTCTACTATACACTGTTAAGTTTTTTATCTCATTTTCCATTACCTTTATGTATTTTGCCTCCCTCTATCGCACAACTATTTTCTTTTAGCTCCTTTCTTCTTGTTTTCTTCCAGTTTGCAGCTTTATTCCTGCTGGTATCCCATGTTTTCTTTCTATCATTGCTTAGATTTAGCCGTGTTGAGCTATTCTCTGGAAGTCCTTAATAACAATTTGCATTTATCTCTCAGAATTTGTGAGAAAATCTAATCATCAAACTCTAAGGTATCCTAGATGACCATATCCAGCCATGTTGCGATGCTTGATGGGCCTACTAATTATGTTTTGGTCCCGTCTTCAGTAGTTTTCTTCTACAATAAATTGACTCTGTCTTTCAAGGGTCATCATAATCATAATTTTACACCAGAATCTCTCTAAAGGATTCTGTTTATTATTTATTTATTTATTTATTTATTTATTTATTGTATTATTGTATTTATTATTGTATTATTGAAAACATAATGCTGCTCGTCTGTATCTCCCACTAATCAAATGCTGCTCATAGAATCAGTTGTATCATCATAGGCAATTTTTGACTGGTTTTTCTCAGCTACAAATACAAAAGATACATTATAATGCCTATGATTTGTAATAGTGCATAGAAACCTCTCTAGGCCCTCTGGCCTCAAAAATATGATGATACTGGGATAATTTCCAATGACATGCTCATTTATGCAGTGTTCCCCAATGTTTTTTTTGTGCATGTAAATCCTTTTGTTCTACATTTATGTTGCAATTTTCCACATTCACGTCTTCTTTCTGTACAAGGTAAACAGAGTAAAGTTCTGTAGTCTCACTTTATATAAGAATGGAATGATAATCATAGAAATAAAATAGTTAGCTATTAGGTACCTTAAGGTGACTGATAATGACAGTGCTGATGTTGATGATTTGGGTGGTGGTGGTAGTGATGACAGTGGTGGCAATGGTGGCAGCAATGATTATGATGCTATTGATGGTGGTGGTTGGGATGATGCTGGTAGTCATAGTGTCAGTGTCAATGATGACTAGTCACTTTTGCAGGGAGAATCTTCCAGTGTCATATGCTTTTGTGAATTTTGTTTCAATCAGTGAACTTCTTGTTGCCAAGACCTTGATATGCTCTTCTCTTTCTTAAGTTTGTCATCAACTCCTAAGTTGCTTCAAGTCTCTCATTACTATTCAGATATGACAGTGAACGCTCCAGGAGGAAGATCTGCCAAAAACTCCAGCCAAAATATGACAATGACAATCCAATTCTTATGCTGATTTTAACCACTAAATAGCTACAACATCATAGACCACTGCACAGAGAAAAAGAAGAAAGCCAGTGAAAGATGGCAAACAGCAGAGCCCCAGCAGGGGATGGCAATGGTGTGAAGGATCTGAATATGGTGCCTTCAATCATTTCTCTCAGACATCATGTTGATGGAGTTTCCATGTCACCAGAAAAAAACCCACCCGATTCTAATATCAAACACTTAAACCTTTGCTCCAAAGTAGGTCAAATTTACTCAAGCAGAGCCAGAGTTAATGTGTAAATTTCTCCCTAGGGTATCCTTCATTTTGGAATGAATGACTTATCACCATGGAAAAATTTCAGTCATTCGTGAGTGGGCAGGTTTGGGAGGTTTGGAATGGGAGGTGCTGGCAGGAATTTTCTAAGCGTTATTACAAGGAAATGCAATGCAGAATGATTGAGTATACGCCCCTTTGTTCATTTTGAGTTGCCTTTACTCTTTGTTATCCAACTTGGTCTGTCACTGGTAAAAGTGCAAAGTAGTCCTTGGTCTCTGGGAACCATTCTACCAAGAACCTCAACACTCTTTTTTGCTTGTAACTGATTAATATTATTATATTACAGAAGGGAAACTGAAAGTTCTCTTTCCTTCTCTTGCATTCTTTCTCCTTTCTACTCTGCATCTATCACTGACTATGTCCATCTGTCATCTTATGTAATAGCTGCTGTGATAACCTTATATATGTATCTCTGGAAGCTGAGAAGTTAGGTCACTATCCACTTCCTTTTGCATGCTTTAGACTAGAAAGGGATTACAGTTTAAATCTGAAATATCCCCTGACAGATGCATAATTTGAGGACTTTGTCCTCTAGTTAGTTGCTTATTTTCTTAAGTTAACAAAAAAATTGTTTGAGAATTTTAAACATGAATATAGTATATTTTGATTTTGATT
>JANHMN010000007.1:36752062-36767819 GCA_030674055.1 Rhabdomys pumilio | reverse complement strand
CTCTCTCTGTTCATCTCTTCCTGTACTCTATGCTAGCACTCTCCTCTTCCCACTTATTGTGTTCTTTCTTTAAAAACACTGAGCCTAGTTAGTGCTTTCAGTATGCACATGGTTGTAAGGTCACCCACTGGAATAGGGAAAAAAATATCAAAGGTATCATTTAAAGAGCTTGATTGATTCTCCCTTCTTTCAGTAGCAATCAGTTGCCCATAGATTCTACAGGTGCTCAGGATTCTTTTTCATATCCATCTATAATACTTTGGCTGGCTTGATCCTGTGCAGGTCTTGTGGATGTTGTCACAGGCACTGTGCATTCATGTATGCAACGTCTCTTTCATAGCTGGAAAACACTGTGGTGCAGCAATTTTTCATTACCTTTGGTTCTTATTTTCTGTCTACTCCTGCTTCCTTAATGATCCCTGAGTTCTTCAGAAGCAAGTGAAATATACATGCCCCACCTAGAGATGACCTTCCACAATCTCTTATTCTTTATACTTTGACCACTTGAGAATCTCTCTATTCATTACTGTATTATAAAAAAAGCCTCTTTGATAGGCCCATAGAACTGTAAAAATATTGGGAAACATGCTGTTGCTGAGACAAAGAATGATGTCAACTTGTGAGCTTGCTGAGTGCCCTGACAAGGGGAATTGGGGAGCTGTGTTGGACATATGTTTCTGACCCACCTTTGCTTAGTGTGTTGAAACCTGGCATGTCTGTTATGGGGTTCTATCAACCAGCTTTTGTCTAACTGTCCTGAGTATTAGAAAACCTTGATTCTCTGAAAAAAAGCTTGTAAGTGCTGGAAGAAATGAGTTAGGCTTTAAGCAGAAACAAGAGCGTAGCAGGCTTGATTATTGCTGGTATAACAGCTTTAATTCTATTAATTGCTAACACCACTGCTTCTGCAATAGCACTGACACAAGGAGTTAAGACAACTATTTTTGTTAACCATCTAGCAAAAAAAAATGTTACTAATATACTGAGTATACAAAAGGATTTATATAGGTATCTGGGACAACAAATGATGCTCTATAACCTATTTGAATTATCTGAAGGATGTTCAGGGTTCAAGAGTTAGGAGCCATTCCAAGTGTCATGACAAATATCACTGGAGTAGTGTTACCTCTAAAATTTACAATGATTGTCATTATAATTAGAAAAAAGTTTAAAGACACCTCTGGATATTTGGTATAATCCTAACACCTCTCTGGGTGTGTTAACTTTGCATAGTGAGATTACGAATTTAAAGAATACATCTCTGTTGAGCTATGATGCTGCATATAATGCCAATAAAATTATCCATGGCCTGAGGTCAGTATTTCCATTTTAGTCAAACCTCAGGAATGGCATATATAGCTTGATCAGGCTAGCTCTTCTTGTCCTGGGAATACTTTTATTCCTGCCCATCGTGTTAAAGCTTGTCTCTAACTACATTAACAGGTTGGTAGCCAAAGTACATGACTTAAAACTGAAAATGGACCCCCAGACAGAGTTATTAATTTAACAGGCTGGCAAGCCAAGGATGGGTACGACTCTTCACGGAGCCTTACCAACCTGAGACAGAAGTGCATTGCTTATGATAATGCAATGCATTATTCCTTACTCACAATGGGTAAGGAAGGATTTCTTGTCAGAACAACCTAAGACAGGCTCAGTCTGGTTTATGCAATAAAAAGCAGGAGATGTGGAGAGCTTTTGGGGCTGCCTGGAAAAAATCTGTCATTGACCTAAAACAAGGAAATGGGCTGCTTGGAAGGAATCTGATATAGGCCAAGGACAAGGAATTAAACTTCAGGCAGAAATCTGACATTGGGCTGGAACAAAGAAGTAATTTCAGGCAGGAATCTAAATCTTAGGCTAGAACAAAGAAGTAGTTATAGGCAGAAATCTAAATCTTAAGCTAGAACAAAGTAGGTCAGGCATAAAATGACTTTGGACTAGGATAGGGAAGTATGCTCAGATATTTTGATCATCCTGATAAGCCCTTAGAAATAGCCACCTCAAGAGTGATCACAGGATTCTGTTTATTGATATGCATGTCCTTTGATTATCTGGGTTTATTGTCTTCCTTGTTCCTGGACTATTTGCATCTATTGTATTGCTAGTTCCTCAACCTAGAACTGACCTTAATATTTGCATGTAATTTAAACAGTATAAAGGCAAAAAAGGAGGAGGAGGGATGGGATAGAAGAATAATGGATGGGGGGGATGGGGGGGATGGGGAAGGGAGATGGCAACTGAAATGTAAATAAATAAAATGTCGAATAAAAAATACAAAATAAAACAAAAAAGCCTCTTTGAATAAGAATGAATGTTTTACTAATCTATAAGTAAAGACAATTATTTAGGGGCAGTTTTATACTGTGTCCATTTAGCAGAACAATGATAGCATGTTATCCTGTAGGACCTATAAATTACCCAGGCATCAATTTTTGGCCCAGTTAGCAATACCAGCCCTGAGTTATGCCTTAGGGATCAGGCTTTAAATCTAATCAGAAAGTTGTTGGATATTCCTGTAATATTCATGCTGCTATTGCACAGTGAGCATCTCTTTCCAGGCCAGTTAATTTTGTAGCTGGCAAGTTTAGTTGTATTGACTGTCTAGGTAGTCATGTGAATGGGGATGGTTCCCGTAGACTTATGTATTTGAATACTTGGTCCTTAGGGAGTGGTACTATTAGGAGATGTGGCCTTGTTGGAGAAAGTGTGTCACTGTGGAGGTGGGCTTTGAGGTGTCACATGCTTAAGTTAGGCCTAGTGTGGCAATCTCCTTCTGCTGCCTTGCAGATCCAGATATAGAACTCTCACCTTCTTCTCCAGCATCATGTCTGGCTACATTCCATTATGTTTCTTTCCATGATGATAATGGACTAAACCTATGAAACTATAAGCCAGCCTCAATTAAATGTTTTCTTTTATAAAAGTTGCCATGGTCATGGTGACTCTTTGCAGCAATAACAACCTAACTAAAACACTTTTCTCCTTCCCAGCAGCTTATATAACTGTTATATGCCTTCTAGCACAGCAATGTGAGGAGCAAGTATGAAGCTTTAGGCCAGCATCAGCTTGATATCTTCACACACTATGACTCAAAAACATAATGCCTTCAGCAAGAAAAATTGCTATCAACTTTTTACAAGGAACTAAGAGCAATGGCTGCAGCCTGTATTGTTTTAGGTGTCTGTGGAAACCTACTGACCAACAGTATGAAGGGAAGTAACCTTTACATGACACTGAATTTTATGTTTGATAGCCTATGGCATCTCAGAGAGACATTGTCTCTCATATAGATTAACTTCATGTAAATTCTTTTTATATTTACGTATGTATATATTTTAGGAAGCTTTTACAATAGTAAGTTTCAATCCATCTGGTTTTTCAAGTCTTTAGTTTTAGTTATTCTTCCTTAATCCCCATCCACTTGACCCCTTTTGTCCCAGTATTTTCATTTTCCCTTCATTTCCCTTGAGTTCTGTGATGAGCCTTTCTTGAGATCCTTTTATACCCACTTTTGGATTTTCTGGCTTCTCCAAATACTCCAATTTAAAGGTACATATCCAAGATATGCCCATCAAATCCCTCTTGTCAGAGCTCAGGGGATTATGTGGAATAGGGGGCAGTAGGAGTTGGGGAGGCAGAGGAGACAGAGGACACCAGGAGAACCTCTAAAACAACCACAGAAAGCTCATTGGAACTCACAGAAAGTGAAACAGCAATCACAGGGCCTATACAGGTCGGCAGTAAGTCCTCTGATACACACTATAGCTTTTAGTTTAGTACCTTTATGAGACTCCTCATGAATGAAGGAGTAGGTGTCTGATTCTTCTACCTGCTCCTAGGGCTCTTTTATTTTTTGGTTGGCTTGGCTTCTCTGACTTCAGTATGATGTTTTAAATTTTATCTTATTGTATTTTGTTTTATTATAATTTGTCGGGTTTTTTTTTGTTTTTAGAAAGTTGTTCTTTTATAATGAGTGACAGAAAGGGAGTGGATTCAGATGGAAAAGGAGATCAGAAAGGACTTGGAAGTGTAGAGGGAGGATAAACTGTATCCATATTGTATTGTATGAAAAAAGAATCTATGGTTAATAAAAGCTAGGATACACATATTAGGCAGAATATGCACTGTTCTTTTGTTGAATCAAATGTTTATTTTACTTTTATTTGTGTATGTGTTCAACTATGTCTATGTAAGTATCTGTAAAAGGCATAAGAGAGTGTCTGATACCCTGGAGTTAGAATTACAAGCAGTTATGTATCACCTACCCATTATAGATGCTGGAAATTACATTCCATTTTCTGCAAAAGAAACGAACACTCAAATCCACAGAGTCATCTCTGCAGTCCCGGAAGTGCTTACTTTGAAGGTTGTGGAGTCTTTATAAAGGGAGTCCTGTCTGCCAGGAGTGTATCACTAAGGGCAGGTCTATGAGTGTTATACTTGTGTTCGGTGCTTGGTTCTAGACTACCTACTGATCTGCTGCAAGAGAAAAGCCTCCACTAAGAGCTCTTGTTTGCATGAGCTGAACCATCACTTCCATAATGTGATGAACCAATAGAAATGGTGAACAAAAGTAAACCTTTCTTCCCTTAAGTTGTTTCTGTCAGGTATTATGTTTCAGGAAGAGAAATCTAACTATGTAAAGTTTTAATTTGGTCTACTAGTTACCTGGGTAACTCTGAACAATATGGTTAAACTTTTATTTAGTACCATATTATCTTTAGTAGGTTAAGAGAATCTTGTTTGTAATGACATTGGTAGAAGATTGCCTATGCTAAAGTCATTTTAGAGAAAGACTGATTCTAATCTTTGGACTGTAGGTCACTTTATCCATGAAAAGTGCCTGTGATAGGAATAGCAATAAAAACTTTGAGACTGAGATAGATTGGAAACCAATATCTTAGAAGGTTTGGTAGAATTGAAAACTGATAAACTCAGGACAAAACAAAAATTGACATGATAAACAGTAATTGAGAAAATCACTCAGTTAAAAAAGAAACAGTATCCAACAATTAGCCGAATTAGCACCTCTATTGATTCTGGGAAGTATTTTCTTGCATTTAACCTACTCAGATCAATTAGCTTGGCATCTGCCTGCAACTTCATATATCAATATAACTGTTTTCTCCCAAGCTAACTGCTACTTAGGAGATAATGGGAGGGGTGGGCCATTTTACAAGACAATAACATGGTTCTTGGAGAAATAAATTGAGACACTGAAGAAATCAGATTTATTTCCAAAGAAAATGGAACATCTCTTCCATGGTGCCTCATACACCGGTAGTTAAACAATTATGGTTATTTTTGGACACAGAGTTAATTACTTTAAAAAGTCTGCCATTGACAAATACTACCCTTAAACCCCCAGAAATAACAAGGCCGTCACTCAGAACAGCTAAAATGGCCACATTTGACATTTCTTATTGCAGGAATTATACACTTCCTGCAAATTTACTTGATCTTTCTAATCTTAATTGAGCCTTAACAGGGCAGACTTCAGAATTTTCCCAGAGGTGGGAACTGAACACCCCACTATTTTCCTTGTTATGTCCTGTGAATATTCTGCAAGTGACTGTTCCCCTCCATTAGCTGTCAAGTACCTTTCTCTCAATGTTAAACCCCTTGATTTTCAATTATATTTAGAAGCTTAGCTGGCTCTGCATGTCAACGAATGCCTTTATAATGACCAATTTCTGATCAAAATTCTGCAGCACTAAGGTCTGTCAGATTAATTTGGGCCAGAAGTCTGAAGATTTGATGCTCCAACGTTCTGTAGTATAGGGGCTGTCCAGGTGTTCAGTGGTCTCCATAAATTGGCTAAGTTCTAGAAGCCATGCTTAGTGCTTCCCATAACTTCAGTTAATCTAGTCATTCTGGATTTCTGAAGGCACTGAAGACCTATAGACTCATAGCCAATCCTGGCTATTTACCTAGAGAGAAAAGATCTGAGTGGATGGTTTTCAGCTGACATTCATTCTAAAGCCAAGAAAAAGCCAGGTTCAAAATTAAGTGTTTTAGTCAAGAGAGACGACAGAGATTCTGGTTAGTCAACAAAAGGAGGGACTGGGTATTAAGACTATCTTGTACCTCACTGGTACAAATAGGAATAATTATACTCTAATTGTATTTTGTGAGAAAAGTTTTATTTTAACAGGAAGGGTAAATGTAGGAGGAGCTAAGGGGGAAGGAGCACCGAGAGGAAGAGATGGAATAAGGAGAGGAGAAGATGAAGTAGATGAGAAGCTAGGTAATGAGAGAGAAGAGAGAGAGGGCATGGAGGCAGAAGTTCACATGTCTCCACCAGTCAAAGATAGTTTACATAGCTAGGTTGAGTATTAGGTTACACTTCTGATTGAGCATTACCATACTTATAAAGTCTTTGATTAACATTTAAAAAATTGTATAAAAGCAAAATGGAAAAGGGGGCACGGGATAGGGGTTTTCTAGGGAGGAGAAATGGAGAAAGGGGTTGGCATCTAAAACGTAAATAAGATATCCAATAAAAAAAAAGAAAACTTGCTTTGCTTTCTTCAAGTTCTAGCTTTCTGCTTGAAGTGTAAGATCACAAAGAATAAAGGCTTCAGGAAGTCCAGGTGTTTCCGATGCCAGATTTACACAGTCAGAGAAAAATATCTCTGAGTAATATTCAATGTCAATTGAAATCCTGGCAAAATGTAGTTAAGTGTAAAAGGGCAGACATGACAAATAATCTGAGAATTTAAATAGATCTGAAATTGCTGCAATGGGTCAGTGGAAGAAAAGAGAAACAGATTTGAAAGACGCATACTGCGTATCTCAGGATTGAGCGTTCATTTCCTTGATGTCCTTTGTTCAATGTCTCCTCCACAGGCTGTTAAAATCAAACTTTAGTACTAGAGAGATGGCTTAATATTTAAGAGTGCTGAGAATCCTTACAAGTTTGTTTCCACATCTGGTGTCTTACAAATGCCCATCCAATTATAGGGGAATCTGTTGCCCTCTTCTGGGCTCTGTAGACACCTGCACTTCTGTGGGCATACCCTCCACATAAAACACACACACACAAACAATCACACACACACACACACACACACACACACACACACACACACACACATGCATGCACGCATGCATGCACGCACACACACATGTACATATATCAAAATTCAAAATATCTTTAATAAACTTTAAATAATTCTTTATTTCATATTTAATATTAATTAGTTAATTAATTAATTTTACTTTCTGATTGCAGCTTCCTCTCCTTTGTCTCCATCTGAGTCCCTCCTCCTCACCTCTTTTGGTAATTTGAATATGCTTGGCCCATAACAAACGGCAGTATTGGGAGGTGTGGCCTTATTGGAGGAAATATAGCCTTGTTAGAGGAAGTGTGTCACTCTAGGGGTGGGCTTTGAGGCTCCTACACTTAGGTTCCACTGAATGTAGAGTGAGAATCTCCTTCTGGCTACCTTCAGTTCAAGACAGAACCAACAACATAGATAAATCTTCAAACAACTCTCCCCTCTTCCTCAAGCACAACACCCTGCTTCCCACGATGATGATAAGGTATTGAACTTCTGAAACTGTAAGCTAGGACCACCTAAATGTTTGCTTTTGTCAAGAGTTGCCTTAGTCATGGCATCTTTTCAAGGCAATGAAACCCTAACTCAGATAACTCTCCTATCTTTATTTCTTCTCCCTTACTCCTTAAAGAGGGAGAGACCTTCCATGGATATTAACTTACCCTTGACACATAAAGTTGAAGTAGGAGTAGACACCTCTTATCTGATTGAGGCTAAATAAGGCAGCCCAGTTAGAAGAAAGGGCAGGCAGCAGAGTCAGAGACAACTCCTGCTCCTACTATTAAAGGACCCACATGAAGACCAAGCTGCATGTCTGTTACATATATGTACAGGCCATAGGTCCTTCCCACGAATGTTCTCTGGATGGTGGTTCAGTCTCATTGTATCCCTTTGGGCTGATATTAGTTTATTCTGTAAGTATTATTGTGGTGTCTTTGACTCTTCTGGCTCCTGCAATCTTTCCTCCCCCTCTTCTACATGACTCCTTGAGCTCTGCCTAATGTTTAGCGGTGGGTCTCTGCATCTGTTTCTATCAGCTGTCACTCAAATGACAATTTTGCCAGGCTCCTGGCTGGAAGTATAGTAGAATATCATTAACAGTGTCAGGGGGTTGAGTGTCTCTCATGACATGGGTCTCAAGTTGGGCCTGCCATTAATTGATAAAACTTTACATAATTAAGGGGACTTAATGAAGTTTCAGATCATATCCCTTCCCATTTTCACGTATTATTTAACCTCTCATCTCCACATTTTTCTTTTTGCTTTGTATATTTGTAAAAAGGATTATAGTTGGTTTTGTTTTTACTTTTGTCTGAGAGTGACAAAATAATGGTCTCTATGGCATGAATGTATCCCCTCTATCCAGGAATTCAGTCATTTTGGTGTGAAGAGGTGAAGACTTGATTAGCCCAGGAGGGCTTGTTTCTCAAGAAGAGGATTCATGCAGTGTGCCCAAGTCTTGTCCTTGGATCTGCATCCATGTAAGGCTGTACCAGAACTCCTTTACATGATGCTGGTATCTTGAACTCTGACTCTCTAAATTCTAGAACTATGAGAGATCAACTGCTTTTTATAAACTTCTGAGGCAAAAGTAATTCTATAGCAGCATTAATATGCCTACATCAGGGCACATACAAACTTTAATCAGCTTCGAGAACAAAACCTTTTTATACATTTGTAACACTGTCTTTCCTAAGTGGTTCCTGGTCACTCACAGGAACATTCAGTGGGGATGAGAAAGACAAGTTTAAGGAATGGTCCGCTCACACAGATAGAAGTGAGGAATGAAAGACCGTGGTGGAGGGTAGGTGCACGCTACGGTTAGGAGAGGACCCACGTCAGCATCCATGGTCTCTGGTGTGACAGGCAGCCAAGGTAATAGTACAAAGCAATAAAATCATAATGAACTATTGATAGAACCAACAACATAGACAAATCTTCAAATAATTATGTGGAACAAAAGAGTTCATACTCTGTGATTCCATTCATATTAAATTCTAAGAAAAATAAAATTCATGGATAAGGACAGAAATCAGTGGTTACCTGGGGCTGTGGTTGGGGCTGACGGCAAAGAGGAATTTAGTAGCATCTTGTGGAGTGAGGCATTTCCTTTCTTGATTATGGTAGAGGTTATGCAGATGTATATATTTTATTAAAATTTTTTGATCAGAGTCAGTGCAAATGATTTGAATATGTGCAAATAAATCTCATTATACAAGTTATGAGGTCATTTTGTATAAGTGGTTCAGAGAGAAGAAATTAGTCACATGAGATACCGGAATCCCATCCTTCCCCAGTCTGAGTATCTCCCATAGATTTCTTATATAGGATGCAAGGTAAACAATAGTCTAAGGTAGGCTTTTGAAGTCAGTGGTCCTCACCCTGAGTAGAATACTCAGGAGATAATCCAGCAGAATCTTCATGAGGGCAAGACCATTAAAGAACCTCCCCCCACCCCCTTGCATGAAAACTGTTAATATTAGGTAGGAAAGTATATCTTGGTTGAAAAAGCTGCTAATGATTTAGTTGGCCATGTAAAGCAAATTGATTAAGTGTAACTAGCTATAGGAAATAGTACTGTAACTTGGCAAAACGTCACCTACAGTGGAACCCTTTGAGTGCTCTCAGTGTGCACAGAAAAGAAAACCCAGACCCTGAAGTTTGTACCCATGTTGAATGGTAAACTTCTTCTACTATGAACCTCTTGCTCTTGTGTGGCCTTCTTGTAATGGACTATCCCTATGTTTTTCTCCATTTAATTACCGTTTTGGGATACTTGACAAATGAGGCTATAAAATAACAAGATCCTCCTCTCTAGGGGATATATTTTCAAGAACACCAAAGATTATGAGGTCAACCTTCTACCCATATCGATGTTAGATAGGACGTTGTGAAGGAGGAATCCTTCACAAAATGCATGCCTCGTAGTGACATATGAGATGCCAACACTTTCTGCATACAAATTTGTGTTATATTTTATTTGCCTGTAGCCACCAAGTTAGAAGAATTCAATCAATGGTTCAAGTGTCACATCATATATAATTTTAATGCCAAATAATAATAAACTTATTTTTTAAACATCATGGCAAACCTCCAAGTTTAGAGTGATAAAATGCAAATACAGTTTTGCATAGTTGGAAAGACTGGCCTTAACTAGATCACTCCAGCAGTTCTGGAAAACTGGTGATATCATGGTCATGTTTGGAGAAACCTGGGGTTTCCTTGGTTTTTATTAGGCACTCTCAGATTGCTATCGTTTAGTTGGTGATCAGTTGTGGTTTTCTGTCACACTAGTGCCTCTTCACAGTTCTCTGACCATGCAGGTACTTAAATCTCATCCTCACAAGATTATCTGACAAGCTAAGTTTCTATATTTATTAGAGTTGTATTTAATTTATGATAAATACGTTTTGGAAATAATAATCAAATGGGCTTTAGACTATTATTATTATTATTATTATTATTATTATTATTATTATTATTATTATTGTTATTTAACTTTTTATTGAGTTTTGTGAATTTCACAACATGTACCTCAATCCCACTCATCTCCCCATCCTTTCACTCCTGCCCTCAGCCCTTGCAATCTCTACCCCAGAAGAAAAAAACCAAAACCTTGTGGAAGCTGTAGTGTGTCACAGTGTGTCCTATAGTTGGTTCACACTTTTTTCCTTGGAAATGTTCATTGCAATGAGTCATTATTTCCAGGCTTCTGGCTTCTGCTTCACTATCAATACAGTATCCTCACTGGGACTCCTCTTAAATACCCTGTTGTTGCTTTGTGTCACAGAAACTCTGAAGCTTTGGATCTGCAAGACCTGCCCTTTCACACACTTTAGGAGTTCATAAAAGATGGGGTAGAGGTTGGGGTGGGCCTACTCAAAATCCTGGAGCTGGGCCTTGGAGGCTAGACTGCTCAGATCGCCAGCTCTCCCACACCCACACCACCAGGGTGGGATCTCCAGCACTGCCCCAGCTCACTTATCTAGTCCTGCAGCAGACGAAGTGCTGGGCTAACTCTCAGACTTTTGGTGCTGGCTTACCTGCAACCCCAGCAAACCGGGCCAGCTCTACTGTGCTACTCTGGTGAGGTGCAAGGCCCATGCTCTTGAGTACTACAGCAGGTGAGGAGGAGGGCCAACTCTCCTGTTCTCATGACTCTGGGGCAAGCTCTCTTGCCTGCTGCAAATGGTGGTGGTGCGGCTGGAGGTGACTTTTAGTTTTTAAATTTGTTCAGTTATTTCTAAGTACCCACTTAACCAACACTTACAATTTTTTTGGCTTACATATTTCATGTGTTATCCATATTGTGAGACAATGTTTTACATATAACTTCTTAGAAACTCTAAAACATTCCTGCTTCCATATGTGTTTCAAAGATGTGGAGATAAAAATATTAAGGAATATGTACCCTGATTTGGTGACAGTCACAGTTAGAAATTCCTGCCTATGAAGTTTCATTCACCTGCAGGAATCAATTGCCTTTCTATGGAAACTTTGTAGGTTAACTTCCTACTTTTCCTTCCATTGGATGATTCTGGTATGGCAGGTATGGCAGGTATGAAATGAAAAAATACTGTGTCTTCCCTTACTTGCATGGGTGTAATCAAGACATCTAACAGATTCCATAATCTATGTATAGTATTTAACATACACACATACAAATGTATATGGCCATCTTTTGATTGTACATACATGCCAATGATGCATTTTGAGAAATAAATTAGTTATGTTATGATATCAATAATAATAAGAAGTCATAAGCTAGGATAATTAAAACAGTGTATTGTAATAAAGTATACTCTTGTACTATGGAGCCATTAGAAGATAAGGGTCACTTGAAGAAAATAGTTGAGATAGCAGAATAGCTGATCTGAAAATTGAAAGGCTGCTAAGCCAACTTATAGGCAGATGGCACATAGAGCATAAATACACAGGGCAAGGGTCCAGGCGAGACAGAGCTCGATGACTTGCCATTTCATCATATTACTCAAAATAAGACACTATGGGGGTACCCAGAGCTACATGCATTTTTAAACATGAACTGTATGTGGACATTTTGTTTAGTACCTCACAAATGTGGATCACATTTGGCCCTGGGAAACTGAAATCATGAAAGGCCACACTATGATAAGAGGAAATCTGTTAAAAAACTTCATTACCTTTGGAGTCTCTAGCTGGGGGTTGAATTTTATAAATTCCTAACAAGATAGATATGTAACTATTGAACAAACTGAGGACTTAAAAAGACTTCATTTCTTCTATTTCCCTGGCAGTCAATAGACTTACAATAGAGGTTTGTCTGGTTCAATACTCTTTTAAACCTAGTGATCATATATTCATTTAGTTTTTGTTTGTGCACCCAGAATTGTAAATAGCCAACATGACTGACAAGGAAACACCCAGAAGTGGCAGGAATTCAGGTGTGTACCCTCTGTACCAGAGGCTCTATTTTCACATTCCCTTTTTGACACAAAGTGCTGTCAAAATGTTGTTGAGTAAAGTCTTAATTACTGATTTCTGTCTTTATGTTCCCAAAGTTTCAGAATGCAAAATAAGGCAAAAAGAGAGATTATTTTCAACTCTCTGAATTCAAGTATTTTTACTGTCAAGAAGCCTAGATGATATTAATTTAGGTACTCAAAACTATTTATTGAGCAATTACTGAGTACTCTATAGAAGTTATCAACTGCTTCTTAATAAATTATTTCCAAACTTAGTGACTTATGGTAACACATGTTCAGTATTAGAGTTTCAGTAGATTATTTTTCTAAGAATACATTAATTGAGTCCCTTGATTTGACATATCTCACAAGACAAGAATATAGTAAACATATGATTCAGTTTCCAGTCTTAGTGAAATCAGACATCAAAAGAGGTTGCTTTTAAGTCATTCACATAGACGCTGGCAGACCTGAGAATATCCAATTGCAAACCTATTCACATGATGCTGTAGAGCTCAGGTGCTGGTGGACGTTGGTGGAAAATGTCACACTATGACACTAGGCTTCTTCTCTTTCAATCTATAGAGAAGAAGAGGAGGTAACACAAGTACAGGAATAGCAGATTGCTGGGAGTATTGAGTTACACCAGAGGGGCTGCTGCCACAATCAGCCCCACTGCATCAATAAGATGTGTTTGATTGACAACCATCTTGTGCTCAGAATTGATAAGGTTTTTGTGAGGCCGTAAGGAGTTGGTCGTGACAGTCAAAAAAGAGGTGTGAATCATTTTACTTTCCCAGGAGGACTATAATGGAGCTGAAGAAATGGTAAATAACCAACAGCAACAGTTAATTAATACCAGGTTGCATGTAATTCTTTGTACAAATAAGTGGAACTTGCCCTCAAGGAGTTTCTCATTACAGATGAAGCATGTGCTGGAATACTTATAAATTTAAGTGCAAAAATCTCAAGGGCTGGGAGGAAGAGATTGTACAGGAGAGCGGAGAAATTATGATGCCAGCAAAATTATGATACTGGTTAAAAATAAAAATTACTTTGGAACCTAGCTGTAATTTTTAGGTTTCCAAAAGGAATTCCTTATTGGGCTCACATAGTTTAATTCATTAGTCATTTACTGCATGCCCCCAAGAAAGATCACAAACAGAATCTTTTCTGTTTGACAATACTCCAGAGTTTGTTATAATCACTCCAGTATTCACAAATGAATTAACTGAGATTCAGATATGAAAACCGCTGAGATTTAAATTTGCTGTGCCACGTTACAAATGCATCACTTATTATTGTTTCTTTAATGTATTCAATAGACACTTGCCAACCACTAGCAAGTTATGGGATCTACTTAAATCTGGATGTCAATGTAGATACAGAGATAAACAAGGCAGAAAAGAGGATCACTGTGCTGTGGTTTTACTTCCAATGGAGAAATGGTCTTGAATAAAAAGAACAAGCCCCCCCAAAATACGGGGCCAAATGATTAATCTGTTTTCCCCTATTTGAATGTTGACTCCTCAAGAACAATAATCTCACTTATTTTCTTACCCCCATATTTTAAGTGTGTATTAAAGGTTTTAGCAGGGTACTGATAAATAGGGTTGTTCAATCATTGTAAATAGGAAGCAAAGTGCTAAATAATAAATAAGATTATGCAGAGTAGAGAGTGACCAAGGGGTTATTTCCAGTCAGGTTGGTTTTGAGATCTTTATTTCAAGAGTCTTACATTTGAGTTGAGGTCTGAAAGTTAAGAAGAACAAGCTATGTAAATATCTTGAAGAAGAACTTCCGGACACAAATAAATGGGTAACACAAAGAACGTGAGGTCTGTATTGACTTGATGGTGTTCAGCAGTTGAAGAGACACTATAGTGAGGATTAAGCGGAATTATACACAGGATAGGAGATGAGCAAGGCAAGGTACCAGGAGGCCTATTAGAGCATCACTTTCAAATGCATTACAAACCATTTGTATTAGTCACTTTTATCTGCAAAATAAAAAAAAAATCCTGATATCAACTACTAAAAGATAAAAAGGATTTATCTTGCTCACAGTTTCCAGGGGGTCAGTTTATCCTGGTGGAAAGGATGAATAAGCAAACAACTAGCATAACTAAGGAGAAGAAGGCCCAGAGCAAAGTGGAAGTTAGCTTCAAAGCTCATCTATATTCTCCCACATCCTCCAGCCAGGCTCCACTTTCTAAATGTCTCCTAACCACTTGTGGGTCAATTGTCTAAATACAGGGAGGGCACTGTGGAAGATACTGTTCTCTTTGAACCAAAACATCATGGGAAAGTTTAAATCAGGTGGTAGAGATGCCAGTACAGGGGAGGGAGGGAACAATGCTTGTCATGGGTGGGCTACTAACTGAGAGGTTGAACCTCAAGTATTATGTTGTGTGTACGTGTGTATACTGGTAAGGCCAAATTTTAGTGACATTGCCTCTTGGCAACAATGTTCACATTTTCTTAGATATGAACAATTAATGCCAAAATCTGTATCAGTTTGTGGACTACTGGCTTTATAACATATCACACATCAGAGTCTTAGACCAAGAAAATTTATTCTTATAGCATTAAAGGCTGGAAGTTCTAGTGAAAGTTATCTGCCAGCCAGGTTCATTCTTAACAGGTGTGAAGATGAATCCGTTTCATGCTTGCTAAGGTTTGAAAGTGTCTTTTCCATAATTAAGATATTGTCAAAATGATAGGATTCTGAAGTGAGGGTTATCAGACATGATTAGCCCATGGTGTTTCCCCTTTGTGGATGGGATTAAAGCCCTTGGAATTGGTATCAAATTCAGTATGGAAGGGTCTTAAAGAACTGAAAATAAAACGACTACATGAGCCACCTATACCAGTCCAAGGAAGATATTCAAAGTGATTGAAAACAGTATGCTGGGGTCATATACAATCCATATTCATCCCAGCGCTTTTTGTAATAGCAAGTTATAGAATAATCTAGATAAATGGATAAAGAAAAGATGTCATAAACAGACAAAGGAATTTTATGAGTCACAAAGAATAATGAAATTATATCATTTTCAAGACAATGGATGCAACTGGAGATCATCTTATTAAAAAAATGAGAGACTCAGAAAAAATACTTTCGGTTTTATATGTAGAGCTTAGATGTTTTATACACACATACACACACACATACACACACACACACACACACACACACACACAGAGAGAGAGAGAGAGAGAGAGAGAGAGAGAGAGAGAGAGAGAGAGA
>JANHMN010000007.1:36718917-36752052 GCA_030674055.1 Rhabdomys pumilio | reverse complement strand
GAGAGAGAGAGAGAGAGAGAGAGAGAGAGAGAGAGAGAGAGAGAGAGCCTTTTCTTTGAAAGAACAGGATGGGAAAGATAGAGGAAGAGGAGAGTAGAGGGGTGGAAGAAGGTTAAAATATATGGTATACATCAATAATAATATCTTTATGAACTTGTACCTATGGGCAATGAATATATGACAATAAGAAACATGCTTTGCATAACATCCATTTGCTCTCTTTTCTCCATCACATGAGGGTTAGTACTGCTCACCTCCAGAATTTCAGTCCACATCAGACTACCAAACTTCCCAGTATTTTTATCTTGGACTGCAGCAACTCCAAAAGTATATAAAATAAAATTCTGTTCCTTATGTGTTATGTAATGCTGTGCAGCAAACATAGACTAGACAGTATCTCTTTTATCTACTGGTGGCTTCCTGGTGATCCCTGGCATCCGTGAATTGGTAGAAAATCACCTCATCTCTCCTTTCATCTCCATATTGTACTCTCTTTATGTGAGCAGGTTGTTGGACAGGGGCAGAACTCACGATGTCTCATATTAAATGGGATTTGACTGGAAAGTGATGTCAGGTGCTGAGAAGGGAGAGTCTGGTCACAGCTGGACAGATCTCATGGCAGCAGACTTAAAAATGGGGAAAGCTTTTTGCAAACATCAAACTTGAGGATTCTCTGGGGTTCCCAAGCCATTTGGGTAAGTAAATGGATAAGGAAGTATATTATAAGCATGGAAAAGCATTCACTGTTTCCCCCTCACAGAGGGGAAGATCACCAAGGAATTCCTAGGCTCATATTCTGATCAGTAACTTCAGCTATTTCCAGATGGAGCTGACAGCTACCCCGGAGAGAGCACTGACTTAGAAATATTCCCCAGTTCGCAGGAAAAGCATCTCTCTTTCTGTCTTTGTTAAGAGAGGAGGTCTCTGATGCTATTGGTTAAGTCTTGTCTGTGCCCAGGATGCTGGCATGAAGATAAAGACAAAAGGAAAATCAACAGATCCAAATGATTTGTAATTTTTATCCTAGTGTGTTTTGATACTGATTAGAAAGACCCAATAAAATATCATTATCATGGTGCTTTAATTTATCCTCCGTGCTTTTAGACAGACTCCAGTTTACTGGCCTGCTCCAATTCTATTAGCTTTCTGTATTCCAGCTCCCACAGCCGTCTTTATTTCCTATCTCCTTCCTACACCACCCGTCTTATTTGCCTGGCCTTTGAGTACATAGTTGCCTCCCTCATAAATCTGAGCTTTTACTCACCTCTTTTCCCCACTCTTGCTATTCTGTTCAACCTGAGATTTTAGGGAGCCATGGAGACCTGTCTCACTCTTGTCACCTGTCACTCCTCGCTTGTCTCTTGCTTCATTTTGCAATAGCTTTCAAATGAGTAGGTAGGTTTTGATGGAGCTATTAATTTGTCACCAGGCAAATTTAGTCTATTTCCTGCTTCCCCACTAGGGGGCAGGCCACTCAAGTTTTATGCTTCAGAATTTTGGTACCAACTTACTTGGCGTTAAGGGCAGAGGGCCAGCCTCAATTTAATGGGACGGTGCTGTTAAATCTTGAGCATTAAGAAAATAAAAAAAGACAACAAGAGAGGAAGGTTCACAGATGATAGGTAGGCATGTTGTAGAAGAAATGAGGCAGTAATTATTTTAAAGTTTGTTAACAAACGTCTTGAGGGTAGTGGGTATGTATGCAGAAGGTAAATCTGCTAAAACCTCTGATCAGTGGGGATTTTTATTTGCTGTTCTCTTGTCTAGAGGAAATTAAAGATAATCACGTAGAAGGCTCAAATGTCAAATAATATATTAGCCTTTTGGTAGGTATCCTGTAGTTTTGAGCTTTTAAAACAGGAATAGGGAAAGGGTAAGGATTAACAGTGCATGCTGTCTTTCTGGAATTTCTGTTCACCAGCTCCCCACCCCTTGTCTCTCTCTTTCTCTCCCCCTCTCTCTTTGTTTCTGTCTCTCTGTTTAGGTCCCCTGAAAACATTTTATTTCTTCTCTGTGCCTCAGTTTCCTCATCTACAGATTAGGGGTGCTGCTAGCTCTCCAAGAAGTATGGTGAGCTTTCACAGATGAAAGCCACACCATGCTCATTAGTCCTTTATGTCTAATTCTGGTTCTGAGAACATCTGTAAGGCATGGTTGCTACTGTAACATTGTTTATCCCTATTTTATAGACTCAGAAAGAAAGGCATGGAAGAGTTTAGAAATTTTCCAGGTCATACAGCTGACAAGTGACACAATCAGCACTTAAAAACAAACAAACAAACAAAACCAAAGTAAAAAATCACAATAACAAACCAAATCCAAAACCAAAAACCTGTTAGTTATGACTCTGCTACTTACTAGAAACTCTGTCTGCTGGTCTAAGGGGCAGGTCTCTGTTTCTTAAGCTCTGATTTTATATGAGACAGAGGAGATAAACTACCTGCATGGGGTAGTTCTACTTCATGGCAGAACTTTCTGAATTTGTGAGAGAGTTGTAGAAATTTTGTGATTCCGACAGGTCTATTTCTTTGTCTATGGATAGTCTATGATGAGTATATTTTTCACTCTGTGTAAAACATAATGTGGTGGCCTTAGTTCAGAGACACTGATAGGACCTCCACTCATCCCTTGGCTCACATTTCTGGCATGATGGATGCCCTGCCTTTAGTCTTTGGTATTCTCATGGAGAATTCTGCAGTCTGTGATACATGACTACAATCACCAAAGGGAGACATGGAAACCCCACAGGAAGCCGCTACATGCCTTCTACACCTCTAAAAATGACAGGGGACATTTTAAGAGAGAAACAGAAGGCCTGTAACATGTAACATGTAGAAGGCTTTCAACATGAAGACGAAGGAGGAGGAAGAGGAGGAAGAGGAGGAGGAGGAAGAGGAAGAAGAGGAGGAAGAAGAAGAAGAAGAGGAGGAGGAGGAGGAGGAGGAGGAGGAAGAAGTGGCAGCCAGTAGAATACCCCAAGAATGATTGATTTCTTCCAAAAAAAGTTACCTAAAACCCAGTCTTTCAGACCTGAGGTAATAGGAGAAATGTTTATACCTTTCTTGTCTGTCTGTCTGTCTGTCTGTCTGTCTGTCTGTCTGTCTGTGGTTTTGTCTGTCTAGTTTGTCATCTATCCATCTGTATCTATTATCTCTTATCTGTGTTTTCATTAAGTGATTCTCGTTTATGGAAGAAATCCAACTGCAGTAATGCACAGTATTTATTCCCAAGACATCTAGCACACATCCCTATTTAATGTGCATCCTTGCACCAATGTTTGATTGATGTGAGAGGTAGAGGTTGTAGACAGGTACCAAGTTATAATTCAAATTGAATTTATGGCTCCAGCTTGATCCAAAATGATAGTCAAGACAAGTTTTCAAAATCTATTGTATCTTCTTCAGAGGTTATCGTAAAGATTTCCTGAATTAATACAAACTGTAGCGATATTACAAACAGTTTATGTTTTGGTTGTTTAACTGAGTATAGTACCCAGGACATCAAAGTACATCGAAGCACAAGGGTATGTTGGAAATCTATATTCAAAGTCTATTGAATTATTTAAAGTAGTTCATGTCTGACTGTCTGGTGTTTCCATACCGTACCTGAATCCTGGAGGGTACAGATGGTCTCCTTGCTCTACTAATGATCCTGGAAGGTCACAACACTCATGGATTCTGGTTAGTCATTCAGAAGCACGTGAATTTGGAAAAGTATACGTAACCCTTCTGGGAACAAGGTTAAGGTTCCCCTTCACCTTAATGAATCAGAAGAACTCGGACACTCACTCCTCTGAGGTTAGAGAGGATTCATGTGTGGGCTATGAGTGCTAGAATGGGCACAATTCCAACAAGCTTATTGTGTTCTTGTCAAGGTCATTATAATTGCTGTTTGTTTTTTCACTGTAAATGTAAGCAATAAGTGACCATTTCTTCCATATTATTTCATGGAAGTGATGGCAATAATTGATTCTAGATATGACAAATAATGGTGGAGGGGAACCTTCTGCCCTATGGGAAGAGATGTCGATGAGAGTGAGAGTCAGAATATTCACTCATATTGGGAAAACTTTAGTTGTGAAAGCTTTTTTCAATGATCACCCTTCCTTGGTGTTTTACAAGGATTCACTGTTACTGAAGATCAATGAAACTAGAATTTATAGAGGGGAGTTTGAAAACCTTTGTTGCAGGTATATGAAGAATGATTAGTAAGCTTGAATCTGCACTGCTTTGAGTTTCAATGAGCTTTGCTGGCTTTCCCAGAGCGATTTTTAAAATGATAAAATTCCAGTCCTGAAATATAATGATAATCCCTCTAACATGCACTAAGGGCTTAGATTTTAGTAGTAGCCTGACATAACAGAATCAGCCAAACAATTTGACACATACAAGGACCAAATATCTGTGCTTTCTCCAAAATTTATGTGCTGAATACTAATACCCAGGCTGATAGTGTTAGAATATACAGCCTTGGAAGTTAAAGGGGCCTTGGAGAACTCTCTTCTGCTGTGAAGACACATTAAGATGATTGTGTGTGAACTGGGAAATGGGCTCTCGGCTGACAATGACCCTGTCTTCTGTTATATTCATCTTGTGTTTTCAAGCCTCTGGAACCAAGAGAGACAAACTTTTGTTGATTATAAGCTCCTAAATACATCGAATTTTGCTATAACATCCGAATAGAACAAGGAATAAGATGGTATCTTTCCTCGTTTTGAGTTTCATTACACTACATGTTCTTTCTTTGTAGCTCTGAAGCCTAGCACTTTTTTTTCTTCCGTTGAATTTTGAAAATTCAAGTGTGGGAGAAAAAGGCAAGTTGTTCTCTGCAAATAAGTTTTGAACCAGGTAGGACTTAAGCAAGAGAACATGGTTGCAATTTAGAACAGCATCAAGAGATAAATCTTGATTTGCTGCCCTTGAAAGTATTTTTTTTCTAAAATGGGACTTTCAATTTAATAGTGGAGTTTTAACTTTTATTAAAGATAAATACATTTGGGATACAGGATGGCATAGTGCAAAGTACATTGGATTGGATCTAGACTTAATGGATGAAAAGTTATGTGAGAATCAAAATAAAGTTTAAACCTCTCTAGAACAAAATGTCCCTTTTTGTACTCTGTAGAGTACTAGGCTTGCTGGTATCCCAGGTGACACTTGATACTCAATAATGTGATTTATATTGACACTTCCTACGGTTTAGGAGAAAGGTGACTGTGACTCTTTTCATTGATAGCACCTTATCAGTGCCAACAACTTAGTGAATAGAGTATCAGAGCAGGAGCATCCCCAAGGGGACTACACTGGATGTGGATATGCAGATTGGTACCAATGCAATATTAGAGAGACAGCAATGTATAAGATACTTAAAAAGCAAGTCTCCAAACTGAACAGATAAATAGATACAGTTCATCAATATATTAAAGAGGACATTGTTGGAAAATATTATTGGCACAAAAAACTTTGAGTCTTGAAAGTCATGAGAAAGGAGACAATCAAGTAAAAAAAAAAAACTAGGAGGCAAGAAGGAAGGGAATGACAGGGAAAAGGAGATAGGGAAGGGGTAATAGAGCTGTTGCAGGAGGGCTAGTGACTGTAAAAGCTGATTTGACTTCCACGTTTCTTTTGCTTCGTGGGACTTTGGACAGTGTCCCTCCCATGCTCAGTTTGTTCATCCATGAATGGAGCAAATAAACAGTGTGTTTTGGCTTCTGCTATTGAATGCTTCCCTCCAAACAGGACCAACCATAATCAACCTTATCAGAGCAGCTAAGATTACAGGCAAGCAATCCTCAAGTTTGGAGTTTTTAGCTTTCCCTCATAGAAATAGAAGATAAAGGGCATCACCGGAGCCTCACCTGAGATCTCTGGTGTTCCCACACACAGCACCCTGCTATTTGTTGTTTTGTTCAGAATCTGGTGAAATCTCTACAAGCCCTTGATTATGTTACTGCTTTTGGGAGAATTCAGTAGTTCAATGTCTTTAAATTCTCCAAAACCATCCCAGGTACCTGGTATGTGGTAAACGTGAGGGAGAAGAAAAGTATTTCAAATATTTAGTAAGGACCTATTGATATTGCCTTCCATTAGTTGGGCTCTACACTGTTATCACTACAGAACCCAAAGTCAGATCTTGACATTTTCTTCTGGGTGAAAACCAGAAAGGCATGGAGGTTAAATGTGCCACACTGGGCATCTTGGAAGACAACAGAGTCCAAGATCTTACCTATCGACATGAATGCTCTTTCTCTTGCAATTCACCAGGCAGTACGTTGGCTCTTTACTAACTACAGTTAATTTGCTTCTTGCTTGCAATAACCACAAATGTTAAATAAAGTTACAGAAAGATAATCTACACTTCTCAGATTCTAACCTCACCCTCTTTAGTAAGAACATATGGATAGATACTTTGTGAGATGTTAAGTATACCGCACTATAATTTGCCTTCATTGTTTCACCATTGATGGTCAGATACAATATGAAAACCTAAACTGGAAAATTCCAAAATAAAGTTTCTAAGTTTTACATTTTATGCTATTTAAAGTAACATGATCAAACATTGTGCCATCTTGCTGTCCCTCATAGGATACAAATCAATCCTCTGTCCAGGGAATCCCCACTGTATATGCTACCTTCCCACTAGTTACTTGGTCATCTGCTTGACTCTTAGACAAACTAGCTTAGTATCACAGTTTTTTTTGTGTGTGTGTTCAATCTTAGTTTAGATAAAGACACCTTCAGAATACAAGACTGGTGGTTGTCTCAGTTAGAATAAGAACAGAAAAGCCCTCAATTACCCATTTTAAGTAAAGTGGTTAAAATTATCAGCTTAATGGGGAAACAGAACTATTTGTGTAACCTGAGATTGTTAATATCTGTAGTAAGAACAAACCTTCTGGCAATGAAATTGTGAAGAAGGGAAGTAAATCCGTTAGCTTTACTGTCAGAGAACAAGCTGATACCATAGCCACAGTGTAATAAGTGCTTAGTTAAGATCGAGAAAGTGTTCAATTATAGGACTGGTGGCAGTGCTCAGTTTCAGGCTCTCCCTAGGGATATCTTAATGTATGTGCCCCAGATAAAGGAATACTATCACATAATTCTCTGCAGTCCAGCACTGGCTAATGAACACATGAAGGAGTTGAATATGTGGGTTTGTATGTGATTTAAATACTCTAGAAGTCCCATTTCCAAAGTGAAAAAGAAGTGAGCAGGACTAATTTTAGTAATATACTTTATGTAACCCTATAGAGCTACATGATTTTATTGTTCTTAAATATTCAATTAATATGAAAATCACTAATAGTGTAGTCTATGTTTTTTTTCTTTTTCTTATACTTAGTCATTTTCCCCCATAGCATATGTCATTTTGGACTAACGCCCTCTCTCAAGTGGTTCAGCTTTTATTAATGTTTTAAACTGTTTATTTATTTAGTGTTGTAGGATGTATGTATTGTTGTGGGACGTGTGTGTGTGTGTGTGTGTGTGTGTGTGTGTGTATGCACATGTGGAGGTCAGAGGGCAATTTACAGGAGTTATGTCTCTCCTACCATCATGTATATCGAGGTATTGGTAGCCAGTGCCCTGATACATTGGTTGATAAGCCAACAGGAGACCAGTGGCTGCCATATTTGATCACAGAGCTTTTGGTGATTGTTTTGCCAGACTGTCTGGTTCTTCCAGCTGTAGAAATTATTGGAGTCAGTAGCCAGAGCAAGGTTGTCACAGCGTAGCAGAAAGAAAAATATGATCAAAGATTTTATGAGTTAATCCTGTCAGTGACATTTTGGACTTCTCTGGCTAAATTTACAAAGCAAAGAATGGCCCAACTTATTTTGCCTTTAAGAAAAATATAATTTCTTCACTTAAAATAGAAACTTGGCTAGCTTCCTCTTTCCCTAATCAAATTAAGAATGCAAGGTATTTGGATTTTATGTGTAACAGAGGGAAATATTTAGAATTCATCTGTATGATGGTTAGAGAATACAAAATCAGGAGAGGGGAAAATGAGGTCTTTGGATAAGTCATCAAAGCCTTTTGTCACTAAAGCTGGCACTTTATAGAGAAGCCGTCATCTGACATGCACTGTATTGAGTTTGCTTTGGTGGAGAGGTTCCTAGTGGAAGGTAATTTCATGAACTCTTTTGTGAAATGCATAGGCAAAGCCCAGAGGCCACAGCATGTGCAATTGCCTTTCCTATTTACTTATGTCACATGGACTATATGTCAAAAGTCCTAAATTAAGAAACTTTTAAATCCCACGATAAACTAAATAACAGTTACATTTGACAGCATGAACCAAGGATTTTCAAAGAAATGCTAAATCTCTAACATTCAGAAGCCACAATTACATAATATTTCACTGCTTAATATTTCCAAAGGGCAATAATACTGTCCTTACAGTCTCCTCCCAAATCCAGCCACAGCCACAGCAAGTCTCATGTATATATCCATAACTCACCTAACCAAAGTAGCTGATTGTGCCTGGGCAGTGTGAAGTACTTTTAGTCTTAGGCACACTTAACTGTTGCTTTCTCATTTAATAGCCTTTGCTTGGACGTTCCCCTGCCCATCTGAACCACTGTTTTATCATCGTTATTGCAAGTCTAGAATAAATCAGAAATATCTGTTATTAAGTTGCTGAAAATTTTCTGTGTAAAGTTGAGAAAGAACATTTCAATTCGATCAGTATGGGGGCTAATTATTTTAGGCAAGCTGTCATTTAAGCTTTCTAAAGTAGATTTTTTTTTTATTCTTGCAGTCAAGAACATTGCTTAGTGCAGAATTAATTAATCATTGTAAATATAAAACCTGCAGTATCAGCTCCTATGGTAGGAGAGATTTCAAAAGGCAAGGTTGAAAGAGTCAATAGGCTGCTGAAGGGGCAATGCTCACACCCACCCACCATCTGATAAAAGGACAATTAAATACTGCACTTCATCATTTTACAGAGCTTGACTTCAAGTACCAGTTGAAGACCTGGAAATGTCTACTTTTCTAAAGACAGTGTTTCATTTGGCTCCTTTTGCATGCCTTCTTTTGAAGAGATTTACAGAAAGCAATTTAACAAAGAAATGGAGAAAAATCGGAATTTCCTTTGGCTGAAAGAAATACAAAAAAAACTAAAACAAATTAAACAAAACATTTAATTTTTTTTAACACTCTGCCAAGTAGAACACGTGACCTTAGTGGGCTCTGAACTTCCCCAAGTACAGTGGCTATTTAAGGATTGTTCTAAACAATGACTCTAATAATTGTGTTCTTCACATTATAAAGCTCCTGGTTCCTCTACTGTAAGACAAAATAGTCACTATCCCCATTATCCTCCCCTGCTTGTTATAATGGCTCTGTAATATTGTTTCTTTTCTTGCCCCACAATGTAAGCTTGACTTAAACACGTTATCATCCAAAATATAAGGATCATGTCCACAAGGGTAAAGAAACCACTTGGCTTATCAGTAAAGATACTGCTGAGATTAACTAACATTTAATAAGCCAACTATATGCAACTCAGTATGATTTTCTATGTGTGATTACCTTGGATGTGGGCTTCATATATAATTGTCTCATTTAAGTCTTACTATTCATGAGCAAAAGCTTCTTCACACACAGAAAAGCTTACTCAATTTATATTATTTTGTTAATATTTCAAACTTTTAAAACTACATATCTATTTTTAAAGTGTACATATATTGGAACTTTTGTCATGCAGTTTCCTAAAAAGAAGAAGAAACTCACTGCTTCTCTACCCAATGCATCTACAAAGCATTTGTTCGTCTTTCCACACTACAGACTGTTTGGCTAGCCTGGTGTGACATGTGAGTCTACAGTTCTCAAAAGATCTTAGGTCATGCTATGAGGACTTTATTTTGTGACCAAGGAGAGTGTTTACAGTTAGAACAATTTTGAAGTGACGAAGACCAAAGGCTCACAATGTAATTGTGTTGAGGTGTCAGTGAGTAACGGCAGCTTTAGAAGAAGGGATGACTTTTGAAAATGATGACTTTTTGTTTTTCTAAGACAGGATTTTCTCTGTGTAGCCCTGGCTGTCCTAGAACTCATTTTGTAGACCAGGCTGGTCTTGAACTTAGAATCTATCTGCCTCTGAGCCCTAAGTGCTGGGATTATTTTGTACCACTTCAAAATAATGACTTTTGAGTTGGGACTGTAATAATGAGTCAAATTAAGTACTGGAGGGCTCCTTTGTTATGTTACCTACTTGGCTTGTTGCTAAGACAAGATACTTGACAACCAAACCAAACCAACCCAACCAAACCCAACCAAACCCAACCAAACCAAACCATACCAAACCCAACCCAACCCAACCCAACTCAACCCAACCCAACCCAACCCAATCCAACCCAACCCAACCCAACCCAACCCAACCAAACCCAACCAAACCAAACCAAACCAAACCAAACCAAACCAAACCAAACCAAACCAAACCAAACCAACACAAGGGAGGAAGAGCTTTTTTTTTTTTTTTTTTTTTTTTTTGGCTCACTGTTTATGAGTAGAGTCTATCATGGTAGGGGTAACACAGAAGCTGGAGTTTGAGGCAGCTGCTATCAAGAAGCAAAGGACAGTGGGTTCTGATGCTCAGTTACTTTTCTCCTTATTATTCAGCCCAAAACTCTGGTCAGAGGGTTGGTCTTACCAACAGTTAATGTGGATCATTCCATCTCAATTAATCTAACATGGATAATAATTTGTCAACATGCCCAGATGCTTTTCTCCTAGGTGACCCCAGATACTGTTAAATTGACAGTAGTCACCATCATACTTAGTGTGTTCCATTTTTTTTTCTGTGGGTGGTGGGAAAGTGGCCTAAGTTATGGAGGAATGTCTGCAGGGTTTTTGACTCACTTAAAAAATATTTAGTGGGGACTGGTGTATTTTATTGGTGTCTGCATTTGCCTCTGACATGCTTCTGCAATTATTCTTTCTTTAGTAACAGCAGCCCCAACTTAAATCAGGACAGGTGAGAACAGAAAAGTGTGATGCAGCCTTGTGTGATCCGGAGAATTAATAATTCAAAGAGTCTCCCATTTATTTTAAAGATATCACTTTGTGATTTATATCACAACAATTATATTTCTAATGGGATTTTAATTGATTTTGAATTCAATTAAAGGAAACCTATTTTTAAAGCCCATCGTAGCTACTGCCACCTCAGGAGTCACAACCAGGCTTGCGTACTGTAAGTCATTACAGCATACTGTGTGACCAGCTCAGGGAATTTGGGAATGAGGTATATTTATTGTCCTTTAAAAATTGCCTTGATATGAGTTTGATTTTGTGCTTATCCAGATTATGTCTGCCTTTAAAATTCCATTTCTCTCTGTGTGTGCGTATGTTTATATGACATTTGTTTATATGATATGTGTATGTGGGTTTATACATAGACATCAGAAGATAACCTATGGGAGTCAGTTCTCGTCTTTTGTCTTTATGTGGGTTAAAGGAATTGAACTCTGGTCATTTGGCTTATGCAGCAAATAATTGTACCTGCTGAGACATCTTGCTAGCATGGCTGTATCTATTTCTAATAAAACAAATAACAGGTCTTTACTAGACAGTGTTCAATAGTTTTGTTGGGGGGAGAGATATTGGTTCTAATTTTGTTATAGGGACATTGTTTTTTTCTAGGATCAAATGTCTTATTGTTTATATGTTGTGTCTGTGGAATATTATTCCTTTCCTCAAAAACATAGAGGATTGGAATTCCTTAGGAAGGCACTCTCAAGTGGACTTTTAAAAAAGATTTGATTCAGTCATATTACTCATAAACCTAAATGTATGTATGGTTCTTTGTGTATTGAGTAAATTCAACAATTGAGATTCTTCAAAGAAGTGATGAAAACCTAGCCCTAGTCAGATTCCTGCCTTCAGTTTGCTCTGTACTCTCTGTACTGAACTATACAATGACATTTTGGTCAGTACACTCTGATACCAGCATAAGATTTTCATTGTGTTACTTGAATACTTTGTAAAAACCCAGTTCAGAGCCAATATGGAGCCACATGGTGATAGAAAAGATAAGATAGAAAGGAGAAGACCAAGTGGTTTTCAGAATGTGTGGACAACTTTGTACAAAGAAGGAAAAGAACTTCCAGGGGAAAAGAGCTGCAACATGATGAGGAATCTCAGGGTTTTAGGTATCAAACAGAACATTTCTATGAGTCTACTAACAATTCACACCTGGGTACCGATGGGTTCTACACAGCCTGGGAGAAACTTCTTTCCACATTAAAGTCCTAGATTTAAGTGTTGTATAACATGCACAATAAGGTTCCCAATGTTCAAACAGTCAATGTGTTGAACACGTGAAGTGAACTTGGATTAAAATGAAACAATTTCATTTCTTTATAACTCATCGCTGACTTATGAGTGTTAGGTCAGCCATTCACAGAAAACCACACAATTGTAAGCTGCTTTAAAAGAGTCAATCACCTGTATATACTTTAAAGTTTTTGTTTGTTTTGTTTTGGTTTGGTTTGATTTGGTTTAGTCCCCTTTGCCACAGACTAGGGTCATTGTATCCAGGAGTCTGGCAGAAAGAAAATTGTTGTTTATGCATTGGCTTCCAAAGGCAGATTTGTTTTTGTTGTTGTTTGGTTGGTTTGGTTTCTTTTTTTTTCCACATGAAAAGGCAAAGGTGTATGTTAATAATCATCAGAATTGTAGTTTATAGAGAAGTCTGGGTATGACATAAATTTTGTTTCTCGGAAAGCATATAAAAATCTCCAGAGCTTCACGCCAGAGAGACAAGGTGGGGGAAAGAAGGGAGGGGGTCAGGTAGAAAAAAGGGACATGTTTAAGGTAGTAGAGAAGACTGCACAGAACCAAAGAGAGAGAAGGAGGGGGGAGAGTTGTGAAAAGGATAGGAGATTGATAAAAGAACTTAAGGCATGATCTCAAAACATGATCTTTGCCTTCTTCTGTGGGACCAATACAATAGTTAGAGTTCAGAGACATTTAAGGTAGGGCTTATGTTCTCTCTGATATCAATGAGGACAGAGACAGCAATATGGAATTCCAAGCCCTCATAGGTTGCTGGAAATTTTGAGAAGAATAATTCAGTGGGAGAGACTTAAGCCAGAGCTAGAGGGTGTCTTGAAGTAGGTGGTTTACCAAGACCAAGCATAAAAGGTTACTGTATCCATGCCATAGAAAGAATATGGACACTCATCCATAGGTCAGTGGATTCTGCCACAGCTGTCTCATGATCTAGAGAAGTATCCAAGGGCAAAATGAGGTAGGTAGTTGCCCTAGACTTTAGATCAAGTTAAAACCTGGAAGGAAAATGTAGACTGAGATGCTGAAGTCAAATGGAATGGATGAGCAGCAGAACAAAACACCCTGGAAATTTGCTCAGATCGAAAGAAACACAAACCGGTCAGGATTAATTCTAAATAAAACACATGGAAATACATTTATAGTACCTGGATCTATTGGAATATAGGAATTAGGGTTCCAGAGCAATTTGAGTTGTTCAAAATACCTGTATTTTTTAACATAAAAATATTTTTATGAATCAAAGTATACAAACATCCACTAATTCTCATGCCATTTCAAATGCTATTTGTTTCTTGAAACATTTGTTCCCACACTTGAAAATCTTATTGACATGTAGTTTTGCTCTATAATTCATTTCTAATTGTTGTGTCTCTTAGAAATTACTAACTCAAGATTCACAGAATAAAGAAGGACCTGATGGACTAACCTTTAGACATGTTACTTAAAAGATAACTCGATTGCTGAGGGGAGAAAATTCTTCATTCATTATTACATAGAACAATGTGCTGTACCCATCTTTGAAAACCCTGAGTGTAGTCAACGCATGTTCAGAATGTGACAGAGCAATGTAGTTTCTCAACTTTAAAATAGAGACAACAGTCTCAGTCTCCCAAGGATGGCATCGGCTGTTCTTCTGCCTACCTTGGTTCCTTTACAAGGAACTCACATCCTTGAAGAACCAGGGAGAACAATACACAGCTTATTTTCATTGTGTAGCTTTGTTTTGTTCTTAGGATTGGGTGTGTTTAATTTCATTGAGGTTCAGCAGAGCCCAGTTATTTTGAGACTATATAAATGGACTTCTGCATTTGAATTTGACCTTACAGGATTAGCTAAAATGGCAATTAAACTATAAGGAAAGGATTATTTTTAAATTTCCATTTAAAACTCATTTCCAAATGAGCAGAACAGTAACATGCTGACTTTTTAACTGTCGTGTAGTAATATGCTTATTGTTGTTTTCTCCACCGTAATTGTATCTGTGACTTCAGAATAGGTTGTAAAAATGGAATGACTGGGGTTGATCACCAGAACACTGAATAAGCTATTTTATATTTGTCTTTAAGTTGTGCCTGCTAGGTGTGAATAGCACTATGTGCCTTGACTTTGGTTCTTCTCACTCCTCGCCCCTTTCTTCACTTTTCCTTCCTCATCCCACTTCCCTCGCTTCAATCCTTCCTCTTTCTCCATATATTTCCACCTTCTCTGTCTCTCTTGCTCATCTCAGAGATAGATGATGAGATTCTGGAAGGGTCTTGGTTCTATGTGTCTCCATCACTGAGACCTAGAGTCGTCACGTCCTCCCCGACCTTTACCACATTGTTTCTCTCCATCTCTTGAGTTATCAATTATAAAAATTCTGACAATTGTTTTATGTTTATAGTATTCTGTAAATACTATAATTCTAGAATTCTAGCCTCAATGATGAATTTTGCATTGATAATTAATGTATTAGAAAAGCTTTGAATACTGAAGTAGAAAAATAATCATGAGATCATCATAGACTCATGGATAAGAAGCCGAAAGACACTTATCAAAGGTGTCTTTGTATCTCAGCTGATTTCCTTCAGGAGTTCAGTGATTGTGAAAGTTAAAAAGTTGCAAAAGGAGACTAGCCAAATTTAAGATTCTTCAGGTAAACATAAGGATGGTTTCAGGAAGTTTTTTTTTTATATTTGGCGTTGGTGTTAATTAACTTACTGTATCTGTCTTGTTTGGAGCTTTTTGTCAGGAGAAACACAGCAGCCCTCTATCTCCACAAAGGGCCAATGGTGTGTAAGTTTGATCCACCTCATAAAAGCAGAAATAAAAAAATTTACAAGAAAAGTTTAATCTCAATTCTTCCTCAATCCTATTCCTGTGAGGTAGCTATATTATTAGTAATATGATTGCAAAATATCAGACAAAATCTAACTTCCCAAAGGAGAGTGACATGAAAGAACCTAATATTCCATGAAAGCAGGAAGAACAGGGGTCTAGAGAAAATTAAAATTTCCAGCTCTTCCCCAAGCTTCATCCAGCATTTATTATGACAGATATGGATACAAGATATTAGACAAAATCCAACATTGGCTTCAGTCTCTATGAAGAGTCTTGTAAGAAGAAATGGGATAAAGAATCTTACTACATTACCTGGAAGAAAGATTTGGAAATCATGCTGAATTTTCCTCCAAGACTCCTGTTTTGGAGAAGCAAGAATTCCTTGGTTTACAAAGTTAGAAAGTAGGTATTGATTGTGCATGACTAAACCTATTCTAGTTTCTCATTCTGGATCAACCAGCCCATAGCCAGAGTTTTCCAGATGGCTAGCATATATGTGTCTTTGTCTCTGATCCTGGTTCTAATGGAAGAACTTGAATTCTGTGTTTTCTTGCTAATATGGATTAAAAACATAGTGTTCAGTTGTTTTTGTTAATAATGGGTGTTTGGTCTTTCTTAGGTTGGTCTGACTAATGTATACTTTTGGAGCACTTTCTTAATTTTCTTTCTACTGCTGGGATAAAGACTGTGAGCAAAAGTAAATTGGGAAGGATGATTTCATTCATCTTATATCTGATGGTCACTACAAATGCAAGTCAGGTAAGGAACTGAAGGCTTGAAGCTATAAGCAAGGACTGACACAGAGGCCATGGAGGGATGCTGCTGTGTGGTTGCTTCTCACTGCTCGCTCATCTTGCTCTTTTGTGCACCTCAGATCCAGCCATTCAGGGTTTGCTCTGCTCACAGTGGGCTGTGCACACATACATACATCATTAAAGAAAAAAAATGTCCCACTGACTTGTCTATAGACAATGTGATGGAAGCATTTTTGCAGCTATGGGTCCCTCTTCCCAGATGAGTTTAGCTTGTGCCAAGGTGATAAGAAACTAATACAGCTAGAATCTTGATTAACGCGTTAGAATGCATGTGACTACACATTGACCTGGCTTCTCTTCCATTTTTAACTACTGCAACCTTCTCTGTTTATCCATTTTTGCTCATTTCTTTAGACATGTGTAATACTGTTTACCATCTCAAACCCAATCATAAGCAAATGACTTTACACAGCATGGTGATGAAATAAATGCAGTGGGTATATTATAGTGAAAGACATCATTGTTGTTGATAGCCCTGGATTCAAATTCCATTCTCTTGCATAACTAGTTATTGGACCAGTTATTCATCTATCTAAGTTTCTAGTAACAATCAACCAGGGTTGTAAAGATTAAATAAGATGAGATCTATCCCTTACTTTGTTGTCTCTCTATATTACTGAGACAATATACAGTAGAACTCAACTGTGAGTTATTCTCTTTATTTCTCTCCTGTGGTACAGGTAATGTTTTTTTATATTCACCCTATACAATCACAAGTCACATCCTCTGTTCATCCAGAGCACCTCCTCACTTCGTCATAATCACTTGACCTATTGTGGAATGAAAAGCAGGTTTTGTTGGGAATGCAAATGGGCCAGTGTTCCATCTATCACCTAGACACTCCATGAAAATTATATTTTCTTGTGCCTTACTCACACAGCCCCATTGGAATGCTATACTTTCCTTTATGATATACTCACATTCTAGAGTGTGGTAAAATTATTCCAAGAAAATCAAACTCCTCATTTGCAAAATTGTTGGATTACATTTATACGATGCATAAGAAAATCCTTTTTCTGTTACACCGTTCTATACTTCTGTAAAGATGCCACGGTATCATTACCCTTGAAACCATTTTGTTTACAGGTCCTGCTCCATGTAATTTTCCTAATAATTGGTCTATGCTTGTGTTTACAGTGCTTTTATATTTTTCTTTCATTGCATGGAAAGATAGAGGATAATAGAATTCTTTTTGCTTACCAGCAAAAAATATTGTCTCAGTGAATTTTTATGAAACTCTGCAGGAACACTGAAGAAACCTATTTAAATGTGCTATCATTGTGGTTAGGGCTCTGTTGACTAATTTTCTCATACAAGTTGAATTTATGGGGTCCAACTCTGCTGATCCCCACAGGGCAGATCATCAGTAAGGGTAAGCTTAAATTTGTCGACTTGCGTGGAAGCTGCTGTCTACACGTGGAATATCCTCATTGCTAGGGAAGCCTCACTGGCTCTCAAGGCCTTGCAATAGATGATTCAGCCACAAAGGAATTATCTAAAACAAACTGGATCACTCAAAATCAACTGATCATGGAGTTTTATCCCATCTTCAAAATACTTCGATAAAAATCACCCAGATTAGTGTTTGATTGAGCTATAGCTAGCCACAATGACACAAAATACCACCACAGTCATCAACTGCAAAATCTTTGTCAATCAGAGATGTAACTTAGAGATTTCCCCCAAATTACAACCTATTTATGGTGGAGGAACACTGTTGCTTTCAGTGCTAACAGTTTCAGCTCCTCACACACAAATCTTCCCATGCCATCAGGGATTCAGCACTCTTGGCTATTACATCTTTAGCATGGAGTTTTGTGGTGAAATGAGTTTTATATTACTCTGCAATCATGTGAATGGAGTGGGAAATGCAAGAATATAGGAGTAAAAAGAAATATACATGGATATTTTAAATAAAAGGCACTTAGATTCATCAAAGGTTACTGAGTTAATTGTT
This sequence comes from Rhabdomys pumilio, assembly GCA_030674055.1. Taxonomy (NCBI): domain Eukaryota; kingdom Metazoa; phylum Chordata; class Mammalia; order Rodentia; family Muridae; genus Rhabdomys; species Rhabdomys pumilio. Next base: position 36,734,161 of record JANHMN010000007.1, on the reverse strand, counting down.
TTTAAAGTAGAACTCATTGATAGCAAGTTTCTTGAAATAAAATGCCTAGTTAAGTTTACTACCTTGTATCATGTATGTATACATGTATCTATCATCTATCATTTATTATCTTGCAATCATTGATATATTGATTTTCAATTGCCTGTGTTTATGTATAGAATATTTTATTAAATAGATAAGTATGTGAATATATACATATTTTAGAAACACAGTCATTATATATGCACATTTACATGTGCTTAAATACAGAGTTTCTGAAAAAAGATTCAAGGGAGAAATGTTAGAAATATCTTCAAAAGCTTTTTTGATTTAGATACTTCAGAACCCTTTGTATGTTGCCTTCACTGTAATTTTCAAAAAGGACATTTGGAATTTAGCTTTCATCTAGTGCATTTGACCATGGGATACCTTTATTTATCGGCTAAGTCAATGAGTTATTATTTACTGTAATGTACATTTAAAATGCACCAAAGTATTTTTTATGAGGTGGGAATAAGAAGGATTAGCAATTAAGCAGCTGTTTCAATCCAACTGAACACTGTATCATCACATGCCGCAGGTGCCAGACAGCTCTGAAATTGTGATTTTAACCACTTGCTCAATGGATAATGCTTTCTCTTTCCCTTCAGTCACATGCTGGTCAGTACCTCCTGTATAGAAGAAGCTACAGTCTCACAACCCAATCCACCACACTGTCTCCATTATTACTTTGATACTCCCATTTGTCATTGTCAAAGGTCTCCAACAAAAACAATTCTAAACGGAAAACCAACAGGCTAACACAGGAAGCAGTGCTACACAGCATGGTATGACAAGCAAGTGCAGAATATAGGTTTTGTATATACAGGAACGTAGAAAGATCCTGATTTTAAAGATTGGCATTTTTTTTTTTTTTTGATAAAACATCACTCATCTGAGAGTGAAACAAAGAGACTCCCACATACAGAGTTATGAAGATGAGGAAAGTCCTGACCCTGGAAGCTGACCATTAAATAAAATTACATCAGAGTGTGTGAATTGGATGAGAGAAAAAAGGTGTGACAGGTTTAATGTGTTGCTTCAGGATTTAGAGAACGATATTATAAGCCCCGTGTCTTATGGTGTAACATATTGGAATACAGGATTCTTTTAAAGGAACGTGAGTTAAACTGATCTCTGAAGTGGATCCTACTCCAGTATAACAGGAGTAAAACTCACCAGTAATGAAAGTTGCCTAAGAGACTCAGGGTGAGGCAGCCCCCTGTAAGCTGAGAAAAGTTATTGGGGATAAATCTATTTCTCATAGCCCCCTGACCCCAAGCAACCAGATTTGCCAGCATCTTGATGTTGGACTTTTGTTCTACAGAGCTGAAAGGCATTATATTTCTGTTGCATATGTCACACAACCCGAGGTACTTTGTTTTGACAGCCCTAGAAGTCATCTGCAGGAAGCAAAGCTGAACGGAGAGTCCAGGCTGACAGTGCGAAACCTTCAATTATGAGAAACCTTCATCAGCCTGAGTGGTTGGGAACTTCTTAAGTGTCCTGAGCTTCTTAACAAGTTAACTTGAGGGAGATGGAGCAATTTTAGGTCGGGAGAGAGTTGGCATTTGGAATCCAGAGTCCAGATCTCCATCAGTGATCTGGTGAAAGATGCAGAGTCCTAACTTCAGTGAGGAGCATGGGGGTGACTTTCAAAATATTGAAAAGCTAACCATGGTGAATCTGAGGGCATGAAGAAAAAAATGAAGGCATCAGAGAATCAACAAGATTGTAGTAGGACTTTTTTTATCTTGGTTGAGCACAATGGAATGGTTTGGGATTTTTCCATTTCATGGTCCATGTGGCTTTTCAGATAAAGGTTTTTTTTTTTTTTTAATATAAATTATTTAATTTTTTTTTTTTTTACAGTCCAGTCGTTAACTCCCTCCCAGATTGGCCTCCCACAGTTCCTCATCCCATTCCTTCTCTCCTGTCTCCAAGAGGCTATTCCCAACCCTCAACCTCCCCAGGCCTCCCCATTCTCTGGGGCCTCAAGACTCTCAAGGGCTAGGTGCATCTTCCCTCACTGAGGGCAGATCAGGTAGTCCTCTGCTGTATATGTGTTGGGGGCCTCATATCAGCTAGTATATGCTGCTTGGTTGGTGGCTCAGTGTCTGAGAGATCTCGGGGATTCAGGTTAGTTGAGACTGCTGGTCTTCCTATGGTGTCACCCTCCTCTTCAGTTTCTTCCAGCCTTTCCATAATTCAACCACAGGATTCCCCAGCTTCTGCCCATTGGTTGGATAAAGTTCTTAATGGTCTCCTACATTTGCTTCTCTGTACTGTAAATCCCCCCCATAAACTACTTTTCTTCATTTATTTTTCTGTCTGATTGAAATGCAATTGATAAAACATCAACATGTTAAAGGCATACAATTTGTGTTCCAATATACACTTCAAAAATGATTGCTATAGTCAAGCTAATTAAAATGTCTGTCATCTCATGTAGTACATGTGTGTTGAGGGAATGCCTAAGATATACCCTTGCAGCAAATATTACACATACAATATATAATCATTGGTTACAGTCACCACCCTGCATAGTAGGTGTCTAGGATTACTCAGAAATTGTGAATACTTTATAATCCTTTCCCCATAAATACCTGCCTCTAAACCAATGTTTGTATTTGTTTCTTTTTAAATACTTTTCAGTTAGTGTATTAAACAAGTTTATTGTGCTGATTTTGTGCTTTATAAGTCATGTTTGCCTCAGGTTTACCTGTCATCACCCTCCTGTGTCCCTTCCCACACTAGTTCTATTTTCAAAATAACCTCCTTTCTGTTTTCATGTCATATTTATATCATGCTAAATAAGATATAGAATTTGTATATAAAACATTTGATATTGGTCTTTGTTTGCCTTTTGTTTGTTTGTTTGTTTTGTTTTGTTTTTTTTTTTTTTGAGACAGGGTTTCTCTGTGTAGCCCTGGCTGTCCTGGAACTCACTTTGTAGACCAGGCTGGCCTTGAACTTAGAAATCTGCCTGCCTCTGCCTCCCAAGTGCTAGGATTAAAGGTGTGTGCCACCATAGCCCGGTTTGTTTCCCATTTCTTTTTACTTCTTTACAAATTTTTGGTTACTTTGTCCTTGTGTCAAACTTACTGAAATAATAGTCACCTCTGTTGTCTTGTCCCTTTTCACTCTCCTGACATACTTACTGTCCCCAACTAATCCTCTTTCTACTTCTATCTCTCTCCCTAACTCTCTTCATCTCTTGTGCAGGTGGTCACAGCAGCCGTGTGCTCATGATGCAGCCCTGTCAGATCAAGATGACAGCATTTCATGGCAATCCTTCTTATCTGCTGCATCTTAAAGTTCTTCTGCCCCGTCCTCAGTGATGCCCCCTGGGATGCAGAGTAGATGATATAGATGTCCCTTTTAGGGCTGAGCACTCATTCTTAGGAGCCAACAAACAGTATTTGCCATTCTGTTTGAAATTGTTTTTTAACTTAGCATCATGTCCCAAATGTCCACCCATGTCACTACAAATGGCAGAAGGTTCATCCTTTACAAGATAAATAATATTCTCGTGTGACTATGTGTGAGGAATGTGCCATTTTCTTTATCCATTTGTACACTGACACTCAGGATATTTCCAACATCTTGGGTGTTGTATGGCTTCGGTGAACAGAGGAATACATGTATCATTTCGATACTCTGTGGCTTATCTTGTGTCCTGGAAATGTATCATGTTTTGTTTTGTTTTGTTTTGTTTTGTTTTGTTTTGTTTTCCCCAACCAGGGATTTTCCTTGTGCCAATCTCAGTAAACGAAACTTTTGGCCCAGGCATCACCTGAAGGCCCATACACATACTTCTAAGAGGAGTTGCCTTTTTTTCAAAATTCTGCCACCTTGGTCTTCTGAGTGTTCACTCTGTTTGAAAGACAGTTCTTGGTTCCAAATTTGGAGGACTATACTGCTGTGTGTATTGTGGTCTGTGTGTATTCCTCCAGTCTGCCACAGTTTCTAGTGCTTAGTAGGTGCTGACTTAATGGAGGATAAGTAAGTAAATTATTTAGTTTGAAAGTGAAATGTATTTTGGTAATTTCATAAAATTTAAACTATTTCAATGCCTTATTGTTTCATCTTGTATCGAAAAGAATCACAGTGATTAATTAATATCTTTCTAGTTAAGATGTCACTTATAATAATAATATCACAAATAATTAAATTTGAGAAAATATGACAAATGGGCCTACAAGACGGTTAAGTGGCTGAAGGTGCTTGCATTCATGCCTCATGACCTGAATTTGATCACTGGAATCCTCATGATGGAAGGAAGGACCCTACTCCCATAGCTGTGCTTTGATCTCCACATCTGAACCATGATGTGTATACACACACACACACACACACACACACACACCCATACACACACACAACACACACACAAACACACAAAACACATAAATACATTTAAAATTATGTAAAATATTGTATTGTGAAAAAAGACTAGAGTTTAATTTCTTATTTACTCAAAGAAAAATATTTTGAATTGTACAATATCTTTTTAAATATTTTTATATTTTATGTAGATATTTAATATTTAAACAAACAGAACAATGTGGACAAAAGAACCCCAGGAAAGGAGTTTTCTGAGTATGTGCAATTCCTTGTCCCCCCACCGCTTTTGGAGCATGAGGATGTGATGTGTGCTCCCTGTGTGACAGAGGATCAGGCAGGCAGCCTCCGACCTTTGAATAGCTTAAGCATTTAGACACCTGATGGCAATCTTTCATTAAATTTGGTGTACTCGCAGTGGTTCTGGCAGGTATGAGAAAACACAATTTGTTTTTCCTTAGCAATCTTCATACCGAATATCTGAAAATGTTTCCCAGTGACAGACAGAACTGAGAGCTTAATATCTTTCCAGATGAGCATGGTAGCTTTCACCAAGGGAAAATGATGCGGGTGGGCGAGTCCAGTGAAAAGCGAAGAGAAGAGGATAGGAAAATGAAGTTTATGCATGGTCCAGATACAGTTAGGGACTCAGGCAGACAACGTAGAGGGAATGCAGGGTGCGATGCTAATGGGCAGAAAACATGGTCAGTGAGATTTATGTTATGTTAAAATGCAGTGGAATTTTGTGAGCCAGCACCCCCCTCCTCCCCATTTTTCTCTTCTTCCTTGATTTCTTTACACTGCTGTTGCCTCAGGCTTGAGGGGAAAAAAAAAGATACAATTTTGGGCATCAAGGTAGATATTTCTCCTCAACAAGAACGAAAAGGACAGGATTAATTGAGAGTGTGGCCAAACAAACTTATCTGTTATCTTCATGCTCCTTCCTTGGATCAAATTTTCTGTGACCTTGACAATATATCAGCTGAAAACTACCTTCATCAATCATCTCTGTATTCAAACCACGTGTGAGCAAGGTGGGCCTGACTAACCTGTCTGAATTGAAGCACCCAAGTCACAGAGAATTTAGTAAAATTTCCAACTCATATCAGCAGATATCTACTGACCCTTTTCTGCAAAGAAATACCGCCCCAAGTAGAGGGTTGTATGTATGAGAATGTACACAATACCATTGTTTATTGGCAGGAAGCTGCCAGGTGCTATTCTAAAGACGACCAGCAGGAGACAGACAGCATATTGAGCTCTGTTTATTCAACAAAGAGCAACTATGAAAATGAAGCAGCCAAGTCAACATGAATTGATGGGAACCCATAACACAACTTTCCACAGCTCCAAAAACCATATGTTTCTATTTGTTCCTATTTCAAACCCAAACAAAGTATAATATATTATGTGGGCACCTATATGTATAAATACATCTGTTTAAATATGTATGATAAGTCTGTAAACAGAACAATGAACAAACTGCAGATCCGTGAAGAGGGCAATCGTAATCTGGCATCTGTGTATGCATCTTTCTCAGCTTTGTGACTTACGTTTCTATTCCTTTGAGGGCTATTGTGGTGAGCTAATGTTTATTGTGTAATAGTCATTTTTCTCATTTTTTTTTCTTTCAGAGTCCCTTACTTTATAAGTTACTGTAAGCTGCTTCCTTAAGATGGAAATTGTTTTCCAAATAATTGTTACACTTTTTAAATATTGTCTTTTCACTGTAACTTTTGGTATGAGATGCAGAGTTTTTGAAATAAAGAAATAGGAAATTACGCCAGCAACCCTTATTGAACAGCCCTTCCTTTCTCTGTCTATCAGCTACACCCACTCAGTCACTCATCAAATTTTCATATATGCCATGGGCCTGCTTCTGGCTCTCCACTCTCTTCCACTGGTTTTGACAGCCTTGCTCGGGATCTCCCTCGTTTCTCTCACTTCTTGTTCAAACCATTCTCCACTTGATGACTACAGTCAGCTTTAGAGTGGTGTGTTTGCCTCTCTGTGTGGATGTGTGCGCGAGCTCACGCATGCGCACATAGCTTGCTCACATGTACATGCAAACATCTGCTTATGAAGTTTTCTTTTAAAGTAGCAACTTGTTTGCCCCTTAGCTTTTGAAAGTATATATGCCTTTCCCTTAGGTCCCTGCCATTTTCTTCTCACATCATTTCCACGCACAGATGAAGCAGTTGGAGTTTAAGAGGCGAGGAAACTTCTCAGTCAGTGAACAGGAAGAAGAAGCAGAATCCAGCAACGTTTCCACTCTCCACTTGTCAGTTTTTCCTCCGTGCCTCTCCTGATTTTAAAGCCAGGATTTTCCCATTTTTGAAAAGAACTAGGTATCATTAATGTGATTTTTTTTCAACTGTTCTCCGTGTGTGTCTCTACTGATCCTCGTTAAGGAATTAGCACGGCCTTCATTCTATGCACCCTTAGCACCTGTGCTCTTCAGCCCAAGGTGCTTCTCCTCATGCTCTACGCCACGCAAAGCCCCCATTGCTGCTGCTTCTGACCTCATTTCTGTAACTGAGAACCTGCAGAGACTTCCACAGTCAACGTGCTTGGAGTTCCAACACCTCCTTACTACACGGAACTCAAGTAGAAACATTATCCATAAGAACTTATTTGAAAGGAAAAAGAACTTTAAAAGTGAGACCAAACATCAGCGCGGGTGTTCTTTTTAGGTTTCTGACATGCCTACCTTTTCCTCTCTTCTGTATCCCCTGTCTGTTTAAGAGGAGATCTTGCATCATCCTCCCAGTACACTGTGGCTGTCCTTCAATCCTGTGCCAGACTATCTTGATGAACTTCCTCCATCTCACCACATACTTTCCTTTCTCTCTATGATTTTTTCTGTATAGGAAGCCTCTTTTATCTATATCACTCTTCCCACTGGTCATTATGATGGAATGAATAAGATAAGCATCTTTTCATCCATGGGTACTTTTTCCTGACTAGTTCTTCTATCTAGACCTCTCTCTTCTCTCCTATTTTCACTTATGTTTTCTGTGACAGGGTGCTACTACTATTACCCCCCCCCTCTCTCTCTCTCCATTAGTAAAGGTTCATTCTGGTTCCTCTTATTATTTTGACCTCTGATTATCTGTGTCCCACCTCTATTAGAGATGCTATCTCTGCATATCATGTTTAAGATGTAAACCCTAGGTTTACTATTATATCAGCTTACCATGAGAATGAAACTATTTGCTATTGTCTAACTTTTGTGATCGTGTTTTAGGTTAGGTACTTTGTCCCCACTAGAATGTTATCATCCTCAGGCACAAACCTTTTCTCCATTATTCTGCCTACAATTGCTGTGATGTGGCTGCATGGATACAGGAAACCTCGATCAAGTTTTTTCTCATCAGCTATTAATTTCACACAGTTATTCATCATATAATTATTGTCATAGAAGCACATGTCTGGTTAGCAATAAAAATGTACATTCACATGATAATATGTTAAGGGTATTTCCTACTTCATGGTCTGGCTTCTGAATAGGATGATTATTTTTATCCCGTTCTTTTTCTTTTTTCACAGTAAAAGAAGCACTGCTTTCACCTAGCTTGATAAATGTAAGCGAGAATTATGCTCAGTGGCTTTCTTCATCCATCGCATATTAAGTCAGTCACCATGTTCTATTGATTTTACTCCAAAGTCTATTTCATATTCATGGATCTTCTTCCTCCTTACTATTACAGCCCCAGTCAGGTCTTCCCTTGTTTCTTGCTTAGCTTTCTAAAACCAGTCCTAGTTTGGCTTCTCTATTTTTTTCTTCCTACAAATGTCATCACACAGAATCAGGGAACGGTTTATACTAGAGGTATGTTGCTACTCTCCTGTGTGTGGCCCTTTACTGCCTTCCTTGCACACCTGGATGGACTCCAAGCTCCTAAAAGTAATGTGCTAGCCACCACATGTACTTCAGCACCTTCAGCGTCAGCACTTTTCATTGCCTGTTTTCCAGTGGGTGCCATTCTCTCCCCAAAGCTTGTGTGATTCTTGGAATGAGAAAGCTGATTAGGCCTTGCCCTGCTTCGAAGGTGGGAAGTCAAAGCCACAGACAAAGATAGGCTGGGTGATGACCAATATTGAAAGTGAGTCTACGTTTTTCTTTGTTCCACAGTCATTCCATTCAGATGGTCATCAAATGGTACCAACTCATCTTGAAGCCTCACAAAAGTAGTAAGAGGATTCCCTAGGTAGCCCAACCTCTTGATTCTCAGACTCTGTTTAATTTTCACATTCCTATGGTATTATTGTCATCCTCCGCCATGATGTTCTGTCTATGACAGACAATGATAAATCATCTACAAAACTGATCAATCATCTACACTAACCAGGACTGGGTTACGTTGCAGCCTAAACATTACTGTGTTTAGAGGTAGGAGAAGAAGTTGGGAAAGAGGTAAGTTTTTTGAACACTAAGGAGCTAGCTTATGTGTGGCTATGAATACATTTAATTGACTATTTTATATTAAGCACTATCTTAAAAACATAGTGTCTTATTAGCCATGTATTTTCATTATTATTTATTGGGGAATTTATTTGCTTTTTTTCTCTTCCTTCTCCTTCTCCTCCTCTCCCTCCACCTCTCTCTCTCTCTCTCTCTCTCTCTCTCTCTCTGTATGTATGTATGTATGTATGTATGTATGTATGTATGTATGTGCAAGTCTGAGTGAAGACACATGCATGCCAGTGTTTTGTGGAGGTCACAAAACAACTTTAGAAGTTATGACTCTCCTACTATTCTAGTGTTCAGGCTTGTGTGTACCCTACTGAGGTGTTTAGCTATTTCAAGCATAATTCTTTAGACTGTTGGTTTTCCTGTTTTGATAGCTGGAAAAACTGAGGTATAAAGAGGTCAGAATTGACTCAAAATCTCACAGAAAGTAGAGTAACTCAGGGATAAGCTCAGTTGGCTTGCTTCTAGAAATCATCATTTTAGTCACAATACCATGAGACTGCCAACTGAGACTTTTTAAAAAAAGATTTTAGATGTGTAAGAGAGGTCCATAGTATATGGCAGTGTGGCAACTGTTAGGATCGACCAACTGGGACTTTTTGGTTACCAAAGTTAGATATTTTCAAATATGATTTTATTTCTGTGACACATAAATATCTAACTTAGAGAATTTTATCAAATTCATTACATTGTAAAACATATTTTACCTTTCAGATTCAATTTCTTCATAAATAAAACACAGATAGCAGTATCTTTATTGATGTTACAATTAGTTTTAAAAAGTTTACGTGAACCAAATGTAAATGTGGTTTTAAGTTGGCAGAGTGTTAATGAGAGGACTATTATGTACGTGTAAGTGTCAGATATAAATTAAGGAAGAAACTATTTGCCTTCAAAGTGATGTCCTACAAACATCAGTGCACTTTTGTTGGGTCTGACCAGAACTCTTAGAATTGTATAAACACAAATAAGAATAACCTGATTCCATTTCCCACTTTTCTCAAGGTATATGTACCACACTAGCCTATACTTTCTACTGACATTCATCCTACTACTCTGAGATGAGCCTCTCAATACTGAAATAGATAGATACTACTGACGGCAAAGAAGGCAGATGGCAAATAACTGGGTCCTTAATAGTGCCAACAAGACATTGGGTCACCCAAATATGAGTCCTGTCAACCTCTACACTCGTCACTGTGGGAGTCATATTGGTGTTCCACTTTTGAAATCTGTCTGAGCTGAGATTTTTGGTTTCTGCTAACTGTAGAGGATTCTAGACAGGAGGGATGCCCATGCAAAGCTTTGCTGAGACATACCATGGGGTATGATGAGTCTGGAAATATTACATTGAGAAATGAGGCCAGAAGGTGGGTCAGTGGCAGCATTTCAAGGGCACTGACTTCCATTTTAATGAGTTTGGACTCTAGCCTGTAGGCAGTGGGGAGCAACATTTATTTTTCTTTTAGCAGAAAAGTGACATGATCAGATTTGCATTTTAGAAATATGACTTTAGCTGTGAGGTTGAGTTTGGATATGAATAGGGAAGGCTGAAAGCAGAGGTGAGAGTCAGTAGGTAACTGCCATGAGATGGAGTATTGGGTTACTGAACTTGGACCACAGATGTGGGGATAGCAAGGTAGGGACCTGATCTCATTTTCTTCATAACCACACTGTCATTATGAATGCCCTGTTGTGGATGCTTCTTGGCTGTTAATTCTGGATTCACAGATGCTGCTCTCATGGCAGCTGCAGACTGGCAGAAAGGCGGCTCCTCCTTTGCAGGGGCATTGACTGCTGAACCTTCAAAACCTGAGATGTGAGGCAAGAAGATTTCTAGCCCAAACATTCTGGTCTACCTTTGTCATTCCTCATGGTAACTCTCCTCTGCTGAATACTAACAAGGAGAACAAAAACTTTGGACATCATAGACCACAGCTCAGCAGGCCATTGCATCTATCTCCCTGAAGATGTGTCCCTCAGCTTCTTCCAAACACAAGAAATGTCTCAGCAGGGAGTTTCAAAATATTGTAATGAAGTTCATGTTAGCTACTTCCTGTGCCAGAAAAACCTCCATCTAGAAACCACAGAGTTAATTTCCCTTCCTATTTTCCTGAGATCTTTCTTTCAATAGAGAAATGTTGTAATTGTATGAGGGCAGAGATACATAAAACACATGAGATTTTTGGATGTAAGGCATAGACTTACACATTTTAAAACTTAGATCCTTATGTCCAGTATTTGGCTGTACGATCTCACTTGCTACACACAGTTTGGTATAACATTAGATGATCAAGTAAACATGTGCTAATTAGATCAAGGAAAAGGTGAAACATACATTACGTTAGTTTGCTCTTGAACTCTAATGTGATCTATATAAGCACTCAGAGATCTACAGAGTTTGGCTAGGCACTCACAATTTCAATATATTTTTTTTTTTGCAACTACTCTCACCAACACAAATACGAATCACTCTTACATTTATTATGGGACAATAGTATTGTTTGGGGATTTTTTTGTTTTCTGTTTTTGGAGACGGGGGTTTCTCTGTGTAGCCTTGGCTGTCCTAGGACTCACTCAGTAGACCACGCCAGCTTCAAACTCAGAGATCTACCTGTCACTGCCTCCCAAGTGCTGAGATTAAAGGCATGTACTGGCAGTTTTATTTTTCAATAAAAAGATTGGAGTTAATCTTTGGAGTTAGAAACTCTAAATTATGTCCCTAAATGTTACTAGTCCATGAACTCATTTGCTTTGTTTAGACTAAAGGTATTAGAAATTGTTTCCCAAAGTGCTGAGTGAGATCTCGCCATGTCAAATCCGCCACCAGGAAGGCATGTCAGTTCTCAGTTTGTAAGATCAGAGTGATCACAGCAACAATCTCTTGTGGCTGTATTGAACAATGCAGTCCTCTGAGAACAGTAGTCATGATTATCATCTTCGTCATCATCATCATCATCATCATCATCATCATCATCATCATCATCATCAGAACATTGTAACTATTTGAAAAAAATCTTCAATATTGGGTCTGAAAGATCTCAACTGCTCCTTTCTGCCAGATGTATAAGTTTCAAACTGCATGTGGTCTTATATTCTTGGGGGATAACAGATAATATAATGTGTGAAAGGAGCTATGCAGCTGTGCAGAAATGATCACTTATACTGGAGTAAGACTTCCTGGTTATGTGACTGCTTTAGGTGACCCATGCTCCAGTATTATAACTCATTACCCATACTATGAAACCACAGCAAACTAATTGGTTTGCTAAGTTGGATATTGGTAGAATTCTACTTTGGTCTAAATTGGGTATCCTATTAGCAGTAAGCAGATGTTTTTTTTTTTTTGTTTTGTTTTGATTTTTTTTTTGTTTTTTTTTTTGTGGGTCATCTCAATTAAAGTTATGCAGCAGATTGATGAATAAAGTAATTTATATAAAATACATTGGATGCTTCTTGGACACAGTAAGTGGCAGGTTAAATGTTGCTTATTGCTATGTGGTAGTTTAGAGACTTGGAGTTGCTGTCTACCTCTAGGATGGCTGGCTGGCTCACCAGATGGTCTACTAGTATGCCACAGTAATTCTTGCTATGTTGTGCCTCACAAAGTTATGCATTTGTCAGAGCAAAAGAAGAGAAAGAACAGTTCCTACTGATTCTTGTAGATTTGCACAAAAGAATAGATTATCGTCTTCATTCTTTTCCAAAGGAGATGAGTGGATTGATTCTTTGAGATCTGGACAAGCAAAGTACCAGGTTTCCTAGAAATAAGATACAGCCAGAAAAAATACAGACAAATTCGCCTTTAAAAAGGCAGACACTACTAATAGGAAGGATTCAAAAATGAAGCTTGAATGGATCAGAAGAGTCAACTGCCCACATAAAGGTACATAACCAGCAATTACTTACTGACTTCATACAGACATGCACCTTTCTGACACTCAATGATTAACAGTGGATAAGCATTAATCTCTTCTGGCTTTGAAACTAGAATGCATATGGAGAAAGGATGAGAAACCCATAAAGAAATGACTGTATATACGTTGCATGTGAGTGGGGAGGTGCTCATAAGCAAATAGGAGTAGGATAGGTAAGCTGAACGAGAAGTCAACATGGCCAAAGGAACACGGTGTATATTCTCCGCTGACTGCTTATACTTCCAAATTCTCAGTCCACTTGAAATTGATGTCAGGGGGACAAGAAGGATCAGGCAGGAGGTGTTGGAAGTTTAAAGGGAAGGAATAAAACTGTCACTTAGAATCATGGGAGAGAAAGCTGAATTGGGAACTGTGGTAGGTTTGTCAGTAGCTTTAAGGACTCTCTTGAGAACCCTGGTAATGATTGCAAAGTGACATGAATAAGCATGTGTGTACGTTTTTTCTCCAGCTACTTTCAATCACCCTGGTGTGAGCACAGAGAAAGTGGAGAGTTAGATTTATTAAACGTTGGGATTTTGCCAGGGGATTTTGATGGAGAAGGAGAGGTGAAGCAGCTTGAAAACTCTTTGCAAAGCACTGGGGAAAGGTATAGAGGAGAAGATAGAGTGCCAACGTTGATGGTTGACTAATACATAGGGACATTAATTGATTGTCTGAGTCACGATTAAAGTGTGAATAAGTTATAGGAAGGAGATGTAGGAAGAGGAAACGAAAATTGAAATGGAACCTGTGGTCATGACAGCATGGTTGAAGTTGGGTGATTGAAGTTGGGTTGGCAGCACCATAAATAGGGCATATAGAGTCCAAAAGATCAGAATGCCAAATAACTCTTTATGTAGATATTGGAAATATTTTTTTTTTGGTCATGATTTCTTCATGATAGGAATAATACAGGGTGATGTTATAACCATTAAGGTCATCATGGAATGAAGAAATATGGCCAGGGTCAGGCTATAAATGATACTGATAGTAGTCGAGTAATGTGATGGAAGGAAACATGAAGCTGGAATCTCAGGGAGTGCTACAATGCTCTGGGGATATCTACATACACAAGGATGACTCCTCCATCTTGGTCCAGTAGCATGAGCTGTGTGAGGGCATAAGGGGCCATTGCTTATGAAAACTGTGGTGGATACAGTATGTTCAACAGTTCGCATTCCAGAGAAATTGGGGATAAACAGAGTTTCTAAAGACGAGTGATAGGTTCTAAGGTTGTAAAGGAATGAGAAATAGAGCCAAATTGAACTGCACAGGGTTATAAAGAGATGAAGGGAGGTTCAAGAGGAGGAGTATATGGTATTGACTGACATAAACAAAAGTGTAAATTAAGTGTAGCTATCACTCACGGTCTTGGATTAGGCTTATTTTGGTGGTAAGGCTGCTGGGAAGGAAGGAGTGAGGGTCTAGTTTGGGCAATTGACAGTTACATTGTCTTGGTTTAAATAGGTTTGCCCTCCCCTCTCCCCCATAGACTGATGAGTTTGAATGCTTGGCCCACAAGGAGTATACTAAAACAGAAGTTGATACCAGGGACTGAAGCATTGCTATAATAGGCCTGCCCATGCTTTTGTTTGGAGGAATGTGGATTTTAGAACTTTGGATTTGGAAAGCTATGGAATGCTTTAAGTGGGATTTAAGGTCAAATTGTAGTAGGAATATGGAAGACATTGGACCTGAGGGTGACTTGAACTGTGCATACCTGAGCCAAGATATTTAAGGGGAGAAGAATTTCAGTATGTTGCCTAGATATTGTTCTTATTATATTTTGGGGAAGACTGTAGCTGCTTTTTGACCCTTGTGTGAAGAGTCTGCCTGAGGCTAAGGTGAAAAGATTCAGACTAATTGCATTGACAGAAGAAATCTCAAATCAACCAAGTTTAGACTTCATCTTGTGGTTCACAATGAAAACCATTTTAATCAAGTGTAGCAAGCTTAAAACATAAAAATACAAAAGGTATGATTGAAATAATAAAAGGACACCAAGAAAGTGCAAAGGAGCTAAATCATATGTTCAAGGATATTAAATGGAATTAAAGGAGTGTTGATCTTGTGCAAGGTCCCTTGAAGCTAGGCTTATTGTTTATGAATTTGCAGTTGAACAAGGGATAGTTATCTTATCACATTAGGCATTATTATTACATAACTGTTTTCATTTGGACTTTTAATATAGGTTTAACTATAATCCAGAAATGGAAGCATACTTATGGTCCAGATCTTGAGGCTGGAAGACACAGGGTTTTGATCCACATCTTGAGTGATAGTGGCCATGAAAAGCTTTGACCCAGACATGGTAGTACACACCTTTAATCCCAGGAGACAAAGACAAACAGATCTCAGAGTTCAAGAACAGCCTTGAACAGAGCAAGTTCTAGGTGAAGAAAAGATTATATCCAGGTATGGTGGTAAATACCTTCAATCCCAGAACGAGAGAGAGAGAGAGAGAGAGAGAGAGAGAGAGAGAGAGAGAGAG
>JANHMN010000007.1:36699484-36709857 GCA_030674055.1 Rhabdomys pumilio | reverse complement strand
TGTGTGTGTGTGTGTGTGTGTGTGTGTGTGTGTGTGTGTGTGTGTGTTTGTTGTAGATACAGGCTAGAAGAGGATTTTGGATACTCTGGAACTGGAGTTAATTGTTGTGAGCAATCATGTGGATGCTGAAAACCAAACATGAAGTGTTCTTGGTCACTGATCCAGCTCCTCGGCCTCAGCACACTTTTCTTCTTGGGCACATCTCATAGAATAGTCCTTGGATCAGAATACATTTAGGAAATTTCAAAGTGACATATGACATCCTAACTTTAAGTATGTGTGTATTTATTTATTTACAATGTACGAAGGAAGAACATCTAAGAGTTTATGAATAGTGACAGTTTTGCTATCTCTATGTAAAATGCAAATCCTGTCTCCCATGTAGTGCCACCTGTCAACATGGTGGCTCCTAGGTTTCTGTATAGTTCCTACCATACACTTCCTACAGCAGCCCCAAACTCCTGCAGCATGTTGTACCACTATGATACTGGGAATCAGAAAACATCCAGATGGAGAAAATGTGTTTGGTTCCTGTAGTCTCAGGATAAGCTAAGTGTTCTCTACAGGGATTTCCCCTGAGTCTTCTCCCTGCCAGCTGTAAGCATAATGTTCTGAAGTCTGGGACAGAGGAAGATTGTCTCACTGAACTTTGACAAAGGCCACTACTGAGTTAGGAAAAGGAGACTTTGTATTATGTCCCTAGGCCTGCTATAACAGAACACTGAAAACTGGGTGACTTATAATAGAGAAACCAATTCTTTCATAGTTCTGAAGGTCACAGGTAAGATGGCCAGGTATTATCAAGCTTGGATTCCTCTGGAAGCACTAAGGTTGAAGAGCCTCTGCGTTCTCTCTGTCATGTTTTTGCTAGTGCCTTTCAGTCCCAACATTTCTTGGCTTATAGACACATGACCTTTTTCTAACTTTATCTTTTTATAAGCCATCACATGGAACTTCCTTGATCTTCATTATGCTGGGTGTGCCCATATTTTTCTTTCTTTTTGTAAGAACACAAGTCCCTCTCAGTCTGGGGTGATTTTATCTTTAGTTGGTTGCACATGCAATGCTTATATTTCCAAAAGAAGTCACAGTCCGATGTTGTGAGTAGCCACACATTACTAGAAAATACTGTTGGAATAAAGGCCCAAGAAGCTATAGAGCAGTTCTACCAAAACAGTGGCAACCCGTGTCAGAGGCCTGCTGCTGGAATAAAGTGGGGGCAAAGGAACCAAGTATAAACTGTAACTTTAATTTTTTTTCAAACCCTATTTTTAATGATGGTTTTAAAATTCTTTAACCACCTTTGTAGCCCACTACCCACCAGAGATAGTAGAAAAGAAAGGATACAGGGGTGGGAGGGTAGTGGACCTGTTTAAAAAGATTCTTTGGAGCAACTCTCATCTGTGTTGTCTAAAAATCAGCAGTTCAGTTCACAGGTTAGCAGGCAGCAGCAGCTCAAGCCACTCACAAACACTTTACAGATACACCAATAGTCAAGTTCAGTAGAGTCTGGTTAGCAACAGTGGTGATACAACCTAGCTAGAAACAGCCAGGTCTCAGCCTTGGCTTGACCATCAGGAGGGACCAGGAGGAACACTGTGAGAAGTTCTCATCTGTGCCTCTTTCAGGGAAGCAAAGATCAGTGAAGACCCACAAGCATTGCAAAGCTAGCTGTACTAGCAAGCCAAGCTCTCTCTCTCTCTCTCTCTCTCTGTGTGTGTGTGTGTGTGTGTGTGTGTGTGTGTGTCACTATGTTGAATACTATTTATACCCTTCAAACATCACATTTCCTCATGTGCCTTGCCTCAGTAAGGGTCCTGCCTCAGCATGTGTCTTGCTCAGCACAGGTCTTACTTCAGC
This sequence comes from Rhabdomys pumilio, assembly GCA_030674055.1. NCBI lineage: Eukaryota > Metazoa > Chordata > Mammalia > Rodentia > Muridae > Rhabdomys > Rhabdomys pumilio. The sequence continues at coordinate 36,707,997 of JANHMN010000007.1, read as the reverse complement.
ATGGGTCTTGCCTCAGAACGTGCATCTAATCAGCCCGAGTCCTTGGAGTGCTGACAAATGCAGCTCAACTATGCAATGTAAGGCAGACCAATACATGTGTGTTGTTAGCAAAGAATCCTTCATCATGTGTCCTTTCCAATGTTTGCTTAACAGAAAATCCTCTCTCCTGTGTCTGCTTCAGTGAAATGTTCCTTCAAGAGCCTCCCTTAGTCTTTTGCCTGTGTCCACTTCCGAAAAACACTCCTTCATGTGTAGGCCCCAGAAAAACACAACCCAAAAACAAATGACTTTCCAAAGATCCTTTAAGTTTCCACTTCAATAAACATCTCTGGATTAAAAGACATGTGTTGAGGTGAGGATGTGGGAAACTGGCCATGGATCTCTCCACTATCTACACTGGTGAATGTTGCTTATTCGGTCTCAACTTTGGTGAATTTGGTATACTCCCTATATTTGGCTGCATCGAATAGCTAGAGATGTAAAATGAACCATAGTTTTGTTTTCCAGAAAATGACACTTATATTGAATTATAGTGAACAATGTAAACTTTCGTGAAGATCTGTATCAAAAATCAGTTGGATACAAAGGCTGTAGTTTATTGCATTCCTGTGTCAGACAGGGGTGTTATTTTGGTAAAAAAAAGAATCCCACAATTATTTCCATTTTGAAGTCCTATGCAGCTAAGTATGACTACTCTAACAGTGCCCTAACATATGCTGGCACTGTTGGTACACGAGTCTCTACACTTTCATTTGAATATTCCAGTCCTATCAAGACATCTCTGTATTGCCTTTTAAAGTGTCTAATTTCTGAAGTTACTAAGAAGGTCAAAATTAATCTTCTAAAACTCATCTCTTCCTCTTCATGAACAATTCTCTAAATACATTTCTGTGTTTCTCCAGATGAAATTACTCAGTCCAAATATTTATTAGATGACAAAATTGTAAATATTAGGAGAGCTAGAGATATTTCAGATGTAGTCTTTTTCTTATGCGTGCTTATATTCAAATTGAGGTTATTTTTGAGCATATGGAAAGAATACATTCTTTTCATTTACTGTAATAGATTAGGGCTTCAATTTTATGCTATATTAAGTACATGCTTAGCTTTGAGTATATTTTCACTTGTTTGACACTTAGTTTCTTTATCTAGAAAATGAGGGTAATGAGTGTGCAACAGGCTTGTTGGGAGGATCAAACACTGTATTTCATGTGTACAAATATAAGGAACACACCACAAATCCTATGATTAATACTTGATATTAAGTATGATGACAAAAAGTGGTCTGTGGTTACTACAGTGGAATGATTTTTATCTGGAAAGATCAAAAAAATGTTGCATCAGAGATCAAGTTTCTGGGGTGTTTTAAAAAAACGCATATCCCAAAGTTCTAAACAAAACACTCTTGCATTGATAATAAGGTCATTGGTAAAGTGAAGAGAAGACTTGAGTGGAATCAGAGTAACTGCAAAGCATTGAGTATTGGGGTTGGAGGGAGTAGCCATCCTCAAACTTCTAGAGCAAAGCTACACCTTTGCATCCTGTTTTCCCACTGACTGTCTCTAAGGCCTGACTGCAGTTGTTAGTGATATAATTTACAGTCCGTAGGTATAATCACCTGGTAGATACAGGCTTGTAAGAAGCGTGAAGCTCAAACTAGTTGAACTTCCAATTACAGAGTCCTACAGCTTGATGTGTTTCCTATGAGCTGTTGCGAGCACACGTTTGACTCTTTTCTAAAAGTTCAGATTAAAAGGAAGCAAACTTCCAAAATTAGAATCGTAATTAAAATTTGACTTTGATCAGTAGCTGCTGAGAGGGTCATTAAGAGCTGTGAATGTGCTGACGCAGGGGGTTGTTGGGCAGATGAGGTGAGGAGGGGGGATTTGAAACAAATAAAAAAAAATGTTAAGACGCATTATCAAATTGCAAATATCAATTATTATGGGTGTATGGATGAGTGATTATTATATTAAAAACATTCTTGGCAGGTGGCCCGCATGGGTGTAGATAGCTGCAACTCCATCAGAGCTCAGATTTAATTTGATTTTTTGCAAACATGTTTTGGGTTTCTTTCGCATTGCTTGCTTTCTGAGAACACTGGACAATAGCTGGGAGAAAACTGCATCTAACCTTCCGCAAAATATGTTGAAAGATCATTTGACTTTCTGCAAAGCTTAGAGGAAGTCATCTCCAAAATTGTACTAGAGGAGGTGGGGAAGAAAAAGGCAAATACAAAAACACTTAGAGAGAGGGAGGCAGAGAGAGTGAGGAGAAAAGGGAGGGAGAAAGGAGAGAGAGAGAGAGAGAGAGAGAGAGAGAGAGAGAGAGAGAGAGAGAGAGAAAGCTGGGTGATTCAGGGCTTTCAAGCTGCATGAAGGACGTAGGCTGGATACTGTGTTCTCCAGACTGGAGGACCAGTGATCAAGGAGACACAGGATGGAGCGGAGGGCTTCCTTTTATTTTCTCTGATAAAGAATAATGGCTTGTGGACATGGGTGATGAGGGCTGATATAGCGAAAACAATGCATGAAGGATAGTGGTTTTAGCTCTCGGTCAGCCAGCTGTGTGTTGTGGCTGCCAAAAAGACTAATATGATCATAGGCTGCAATTATAGAGGCAGAAAGGAGTGATCACTGCCCTTTCTCTTCACACCTGGAATGAAACATTCACTTCCAAATGCCTGTAACGCCCCTTGTCTGTCTGACATGTTCTTATTTATCTTTCCAAAACTACCCAAGGTCACCTCTTGACACTCTTTCTCATCCCATGTTTACCAAGCCTATCAAATCTCTACCATCTGTGCTAGCCCGGTTACACTAGTACGATTGTCACTTCTCATTGCCATATTGCTTATGTGTCCATATGCTCTGCAGGGTGGGCTTCATGTCCAATTCCATTTTATGTTCACAGACCCTGTGCTTAGTAGGTCCTCAGCATGTGTTGATGGATGGATGAATTGAGCAGATCAGCTGGCAGTTGTTTGAAGAGGACCAAGTAGAAAAGCAAAAGGGAATGAAGTTACATTGATAGCCTTCTGAAATCAAGTCATGGCATGGTTAGCAAGTGGACTAGGAGCCTGTAACTTCCTGATGGACTGGAGGAGCTTATATACTAAAAGATAAAAGTCACAAGAAGAGTCCAAAGAATGGAATGTTTTAGAGGATCTTAACCTTGTCCTAAAGGCATGTAAGAAAATACTACAATTGTTTCATGTAAGGAAAGGAATTCTGGGATTTCTTCTTCCTTATTTGTCTGACAAAATGAGTCTTTATGTTTTCAAGGATAAGCCCTTGGCTGAAGATGCACTTGAAATGAAAGTATTTTTAGTGAATTTTTCAGTGTATGGGCAAAGACTGAAAGCCCATGGATAGTGGGGGTCAGAAACAACATATTGTATTCAATGGAAGTTAGGATATAAGCCAAACCAAACCAAGAAGATTGAAGATACTTCAGTTATTTAAAAGTGAAAGAAAGAAGGTATAGAAAGTTCAATCTTGTGGCATGGAATATTCCAGATTCCATTCACCACAATTCAACTTTTTATAAAGATGTGCATGTGGGCATGGGCACTCACATTAGGGGTATGTTTATTTCTCATGGCTTCTTCCACATAATGTTTGCAAGCTACTATGTAAAATATGCTAGCATGAAAAGTGGACAGACATTTATTATTGCATTTTAAATATTCCTAGGACTCTCTAACTGTAGAGGACAATAAAGGTGATGAATGCAGAGGCAGAGACACAACACAAAGGAGTTATGAAAAGATAACCTGGCTTTTTAGAAATATCATATAAGGAAATGAAGACTAATTTATACAAAATGTGCTAAATATTCAAGTATACATAGACTATACTACCAAAAATGGAGTGTTTGTTTCTATATTTCCACTTTTAAATAACTGCAGCACCAATCAGAGTATTACATAAATTTTCATTTTTTGGTTGCAATTAATATAAATTGGCTTTGCCTAGTTTTAGACAAAATTGAATTTGTGAAGGTGTTGGGGCCTCACAGAGCTAAAATTAAAGTTGGAAAATCCAGCATTTGGGGCCACTAGGATCTTCAATGCACATTCACTGGAATAAATCAGTTCCCACTGTTTTTCTCCCTTACCTTCTAACACTGAGAATTAAATCCCCGGGTGATAGATTTGGATTGTCATAGCTGATATCACGTGGCTGCTCCTTGACTAACAGAGAAGGGACACCTCGACGGATGGGCCCATTAAGACAGCAGACACCAGAGAATAGAGAATAGCAATTCCCCAAAGAAGAACCAAGGTGCTCTCTCTTCAGGAAATGCATGACAAAAAGCGACAGCATTAGTCATCCATAGACAATTCCCGAAATTCCCTTTGACTCAAGGCACTCAGGTGGCAGATGAGTGGTTATTTGTCATGGACATCTTAAAGACGATTCAATAATTGAGTGAGTAACTTGGCAAGATAATCGTCTTTGAAGAATACCGTGAACTTTTGCTTCTTTTAGATTTTGCAGAAATCATCAGATAGAGGAAAGTCCCCTTAAAAGGAAAAAAAAAAGACCCATCTTGAATATTTCTGTACACAGACTTATTTGCAAATATACAGGACAATCATGTACATTATATACATATACAACACATGAACATGCAAACCTTAATATAAACAGTTCATCACTAAAGAAGCAGTTAAATGCAACAGCATTCTCCCACCCAGAATTCTTCCCCACTGATGCACTGTCATGCCTTCTGGCACCAGCAATTTAGTTACATACAGTAAATAAATACACAGGTGTGAGGAAGTTTAAATTCATTTTTAATATAAATTAAGAACCAGGCCCCAAGTCTGGGAAACTGGTTTTTATTGGTTTAAAGAGAAGTTGAAAATAATTTTCCAGATAAGGTCTTTTCTTCTCCTTTGCATACAAGAAAGACTATAATAATATTCCTTTAAGCATTTGGGTCTTCTTACGTGACAGATATTAATGATGGATTCTATTCTGATGATATCATGTGATTACAATTCTGAAGACAGAAGACATATTGAGATATTTCCCAGTGTATGGCCCCAGGACACAAAGAGAATGACTTTAGATGGATTAGAGAGACATAAAATTTCATGGCTTGGAATCTGCTCATGAAAAAATAGAGAATATGATAAGGCAAATGTTCTAAGCAAGATTTCTCTACCACGTCTAAGTATGAAGAGCATTCTTGCTTATATAGTAGGGACACAGAAATACTAGCTGCTCAGGGGGAGTTTAATGGTTCATATGTTTAAAGTGTTTCTTAATTTACCTACAGAACTTACCTAAGGGATGCTTCGCAGTACCTCAAGGAAAAGTAATTTTCTGATGCTACAGTCTTAACAGTGGAGAGTTAGAACACTTGAGTATCTCAGGGGTCTGAGAGTTTGGATGTTTCTCATGATACCTCCAGGATAAGGGTAAATGGTCCTGAGGGAAAATGATAAATGTTTGAAATGAGGATGGTCTCTAATCAGAAGCTGATTATGTGACCGTGAGCATCTAACTAGGTTGTCACTAATGTTTAAATTCAATTAAAACAAAAACAAAACATCTTTACATTCCTCTTTCAGTCTTCAGAATTAGGAAATATAAATAAACGATGCCTTATAATGTAAAAAGCACATACATAGCCAGAACAGTGCCGGTCTGTACCTGTATGACAATGTCATTTCTGTATTCCTTGCACCAGCATGTAACTTTTAATATATCTCATTGACCAATTCTACTCCCATGAGGATTCATGCTATACTATGTCGACAAACTATTTAAGCTAAGGCCTACTCTATCTCTACCATGAAGAAAATTCATAGTTGCTCTGTGCATCTGAAGTCTTTGGCCACATTTTTGATTCTCTGGAGAGTAGGTCTCTCATTTTTGTTGCCAAGATGACTTTATTTTCCATATGACATTGGCCACAGCTGGATGTCACTTGAAGGCACCGATTAGCTGCCTCAACTGTTTTCATGTTCCTTGACTGCTTCTGAAAGGGACATGTTTTCCTAGAGCGCAATACACACTTGGCAATATCAACAGCATCACACACCCAGCATAATTATAGGTTAAGTGTGTACACTGGGTATCCAAATCATCTTCCTTTCATTAGGGGAAGGCCTGGTTCATTGAAACATTTGATGCAGTACCTCACACAAACATTCCTGAGAGCAGGATGAAAAGATGTGGCTTTGGAAACCAGCTTTCTGCAGCCAGGAAGTCACCTTCCAGGAACACAACACCAGAGAAAAAGAGAGAGACTTTGGATTCCAGAACCATGTGTGTGGATGATTAATCTTCTGTGACATACTCTTTCCAGTTCATGGGTCTGAGACAATAGCTGGAGTCAGGGCGACATTTGCTTTTCCTTCTACCACCTGGACACACATGAATGATAGTGTTCAGAGCCCATGACATTGCCAAGATTATTGGAATTTTTCAATGTACTGACTGAAACAATTTCATCTCCTCACTGAAAACCACAATGATGTGCGAACTAGTAGGAGTATGTTTCTCCACAGGATGGGGATTCTTCCAAAGGGTGGCTTTAGTTGTTTCATGAGCAGGAATTTCATTGAGGTATGTAGTCATGTAATCCTATGTAGTGTCTCTTTTCGTTCTTCAGATTACATTAAGAAAACCCGTTTCATTTTTTTCCCCAGTATATCATTAAATCTTCTCAACTCTTTCTACGTCACTCTTGAACCAAGCAAAATCTGGTGTTGGTTTGGAATTCTCAGCCAACAGTGTCAAGCTGTTGTCCCTTCCCAACCCTGTCTAGTAATTTCCTTTATTTTTAAGTTTGTACTCTATTTTGGCAAATGATACTGACTTTCTGTCTGTAACAGTGATAGAAAGTCTCCTTGAATTCATTAACTTAAAAAGTGAGTGCTTTGAAAGAGAAGGACTTAACAATGACAAAAAAAGAAAAGTTAGGTCTCTTGTGAAACAATGATAGATGTTTCTATAGGAATAACACACAGGCCTGGGCATTTGCATTACTTGTTTTCTAGGCAAATGTGGAATGGCTCCAAAGGCAACACATGAGTGGTCCAAGCCTAGAAAATACTGCTGTCAAACAATCTTGGATTGGCCTTCATCTTTCTAAGAAGTAAGTGAGTTTTTAACATTTAATACTTTGATAGTTATTAAAATGCTTCTTATAGTATATTAAAAATGGGACAGGGGTCTGTGTCATTCTGGTTTATAGCTGGGATTCCAGTTTTTTTCAGTGAAAATATATGCAGAACTGAGCTTTTTGATTGCAATCATTTGGGACATGTTTCATATTTCTGATCTGTGGCTCCAGTGTTTGTTAAAACAGCAACAGTAAATGATTCTAAAAGGCCTTTGTTGAAAAGCTGGCTTGGTTTCCACCCAATGCTCTCCTTTATATTTCATTATAATTGAGTTTAGCAGGATATGTGGGTGGCCAGGTATTTCTGGTTGCTTTGTTTGGGTTTGTTTTGCCTAAGTTCTTGCCCTTGGATTGTGAACACGCCTCATCTCTGCTCTGTTTCCTTCTGAATTTGGTATGGTAGAAACCCAGTGCCAACTATGCAGATGATACGGTGCTTTGTGTACATTGGACCATCAAGATGGTTATAGGACCAGCCTGAGTGTCTGAATGATTCATTAGATCAGAGAGACTCAGTGTTCCAGTTTGTGCACTTATGAGTTGTTATGTGCCAGAAGAATAAAACCTTTGTTCCCCTTTAAGCACTCATGTTGCCTTAGTGTCTTCGTTAGAGCAACAGTGCTCCTGTGGGACCCCTCCACCACCCAAACCACTCTCTATTAATGTTAGAGATAATTAATCAGCATAATGAAAAAAGGTGGGAAAGGTGTGTCACCTTGGGCCTTTGTTAAGTAAATTACTTTTGACTTCTTTGCTGTAGTCCCCACCCCCATCAGCTTCAAATGAGTTTGGCTGAAGAATATTCTGGAGCAACTATTTATAGATTAGACAGACATTGTCACAAACTGATAAATACCAAATCGATAGCTTTCCTGGGTAAATCAGAGACTGACCCTGGTGTAGTTAAGAAAAATATTGCTATCAGAATTCATAATATTTTTCATAAATGTGTTAAATGGAAGATTGTTTCATAAGGACAATAAACTAGATCTAATAGCAAGAGCTGAAAGTGGTTTTTTTTTTTTTTTTTTTTTTTTTTTTGATATATTTTTCTTTATTTGTGCTCCTTTTCAGATTCAGCTCCTTGGGAGAAAGAATATATTTAATTAGCCTTGGCTATTTATTCATTTATTTAATCATCTGTTTGTTTACTTATCTAGTGCTGGGCTGTAGATTCAACCTCGTGTACACAGTAGGCAAGTACTCTAAGACGCTAGTATGTCATATAGATATAGATGATAGATATAGATATAGATATATAGATTGATATATATATACATATATATTCATAATATATCATATATACATATATATGTATCACATATATATGCATCACACACATACATATATATCTATATCTATCTATCTAT
>JANHMN010000007.1:36625593-36699384 GCA_030674055.1 Rhabdomys pumilio | reverse complement strand
AGAAGCTGGGATTGTAATCTTCTACCAGCCCCAGCCCTTAACATTACTCTTTTTTCCAGGCAAATGTGGAATGGCTTAATTGTCCAACCATGCAGGGAACAAATGGAAGGTCTTCAAAGTAAAACTGAAGTGCCACTTCTCTGCAGCCTGTGGTGAGGTGGAGCCAGCTTCCATTGGCTCAAGACTGCCAGGGATGCAATGCCTTCCTCTTTTTTCACTTTTTAATAATATCTTGCAATATATTTTTCATTTTTATTGAATATTTTATTTATATACATTTCAAATGCTCTCCCTCTTTTGGCATTCCCTTCCGGAACTCCCCATCCCATCCTCCTTACCCCTGCTTCTATGAGGGTTCTCCCCCATCCACGCACTCCTGCCTCCTTGCCCTGGCATTTCCCTACACCGTTGCATTGAATCTTCACAGGAACAAGGGCCTGTCCTGAGGTTGATGTCCAACAGGCCGTTCTGTGCTACATATGCGACTGGAGCCATGGGTCGCTCCATGTATACTCTTTGGTTAGTGGTTTAGTCCCTGGGAGCAGTCTAATTCCATTTCCAGGAGTTTATCCCTGAACTCTCAAAAGTGGATGTGCTGTGAGTACTTATACCATGGAAGTGCTAAACGTTACACACAGAATACTTCCTCACAATCCTGGGTGATAAACACTTGCCAGCTCATTGATACCAATACAGGTTTCCTTCTTTACTGTCTTCTTTCTATCTGGTGTTGTCTATATGACCCACTATGAAAAAAGATGACTTTCCATAAGAAAGAAGAAAAAAATGGGACAATCTTATTGATTTAGAAAAACAACAAACAAAAACACTTGCTGAGAATAAAAGTTTTCTTTCATAGCGGGCAATGATGGCACACACCTTTAATCTCACCTCTAGGGGCAGAAGCAGGTGGATCTCTGAATTTGAGGCCAGCTTAATCTACAGAGTAAGTTCCAAACAGCCACAGAGAAACCCTGACAAAACAAACAAACAAAAAACAAAAACAAAAAACAACAAAAACAAAAACAAAAAAACCCAAAATCACAAACATATGGCCAAATAAATATTCATGTTTTGATATTTGGTTTTAACATTAAGTTTAATCCACAAAGAACATGCATCAGGGTTAGGTGTCTTTGTAAAGGGCCAGACAAGCGACAACTATTTTAGGCTCCCACATGATCTGTGCCACCTAATCTTATTTTCTTTTAAATGACTCTTTTAAAATGTAAAGCCCATTCTGAGTTTCTGCTAGGGAAAGGGCACAATTCAGATATGGCTCCAGGGTAATAATTTGTTACTGATTTACCAGAGACAGGTGATGCTCAAGAGATTGAAAAGAGATTTTACCTTCAATAGTTCAAATGGTGATTCCTCCAACACATGTATCTGAGTACCCGTATGCTTTCGGTGAGCATGACAACCAAATAAACCTGCAAACCACAGCTCATTGTGATGATAGCCCTAAGGGATATATTTGTAGTTATGCTTAAAAAACAGAAGCAAAACAATGTGAACTTTCTCTTTATGTCACACTTCAAGTAAAGTAGGATTTTAACTGGTAGAGATGGGAAAGGTGTTTTGCATAAGAGATCTATTGCAAGTAAATCCACACAAGCATAAAGGGCTCTCAGGTACTTATCTGTGAAGTTTGCATCATAAGAACCTTTGGTGATGGAACACCATATGCCTGAAATCATAGGAGTCTAGGGTAGAGTGGGATTTGCTAAACATTTCTCAACACAGCATGCAGAGAAAATGGAAATATGCATGAATGAGGTTAAACAGAGAAAACAACCTACAATCAGAAGCAATGAAACCCTGGGATTATAATTCCTCCAGCCTTTGAAGTTTGGTTATCTAGCTGGGGGGATTCTGGGAGTCATCTAAGGAACGCTGAGCTTCTAAACTAGAGAAAATAATCATTGAAACCACAAATCAATGAGTGTGTTTACTGCCCTGACACAGGTACCTTGAAATGAGGGCCCCTCTCTCTCTCTCTCTCTCTCTCTCTCTCTCTCTCTCTCTCTCTCTCTCCCTCCCTTTCTCCCTTCCTCCCTCCCTCTGTCCCTCCCTCCCTCTCTCTCTCTCTCTCTTTCTTTCTTTTCTTTCTTTCTTTCTTTCTTTCTTTCTTTCTTTCTTTCTTTCTTTTCTATATGTTAAAATTAGATTATAATTAACCAATATACCCCCCCAACAAAATATAGCAGGCTCAACACAGTTATAGTTGTATATTTGTGCATATGCATGAAGAAAACAATCAAAGAGAAAAATGCTTTCTTTTCTGAAGAGAGAAATATCTTCAACTATTGAGATACTTAGATGTGGGGTCTTACTCTTGGAGTCAGGAATGAGTCTCTTTCTCTCGTTGTCCTCTCATAAAGCAAGGGTTGTAGGGGCTGAGCAGGCTATGCCCTAAAGGTGAACTGAGGACTTTGGAAGAAACTCATCAGCTGACTTCAACAGGAACATCTGTGAGCTCATATTGGTCACGTCCCTAGAGATTTCTGTCCACTGCTGAACATGCTACTTCCCAACTGTTCAAGATAGGGGTTTAGAGCTGGGCACATATTTTGAGATGCATCCTGCTGATTGGATTATTTTTAAAGTCGACTTCTTGTCTAAAGTATTTCCTTTAATTGTTGCTTTTTGGCCTGATGGTAAGCCTGGGTGAATTAACTATGAGTATGGAGTAGCTGAATACTTTGCTCCAAAATTGGAAGTAGTCCCATTGCCCTCCTGATAAGAAAATTGTGGTTTATCTAGAAAAAAAAGTACCCAAGCCAGACAAGGATACTTTTTTCTTCTTTTATCCCTTTACCTCTCTTTTTCCTCCCTTCCCTACTTGTCGAGCATCTTCCATACCTCATGTGTTGTTTTCATGTCTGTTTTCATGTCTAATGGCACAAAGAGACATCTGGTATAGATGACATAACTCCTTGTCTCACTCAGCAGCAGCAGGTAAGCCAATAATTTCTCCAGCCTATATGAGTGATTTCATAGAGGTGCACATAAGGTTACCAGGGAATTCAGAAGGAGGGAAACTAAATTAGACTTGCATAGTGAGAGGAATTTATTTGAAGGGAGTCTCAGAGGATCTGTTGGCTCTAATGGACTTTGGAGTTAGTGAGGTATGCGTTGAAATGAGAGGAATAATCTTCCAGACAGTGGGAGAGGAGTAGTGTCACAGCATCAGCCTAGTATTTCATTGTCCTTAATTTGGTTATTCATGGAGGGGGGAAGACAAAGACATTTGGCCTATAGACATTAGCCATGAGTGGGGTCTAGAATGAATGATTCCAGGTTCTTGGCCTCTTGTTAAAAGAATTGAAACAAAGGCTCACAAAGATTTGCAAAGCTAATAAGGAAAATTTTACCTAAATCAAAGTGATGGCACAGATTCAAAGGGAATACTAGCAAGAGTGACACTGGGCCACATGAGAAAAATATTCAGGGCCCTCATTATTGTTTGGGCTTTTTTAAAATACAAGGTTCAAGAGAAGAAGAGTTTGGTTGTTAAGGGTGTAACACAGGTGCTTTTATACTTTATTTGAGAGGGTTGAATTAGATGGTCCTCTGCTCACTGGACATCTCTTTTCCCATGATGCATTTGATGTTGAGGCATCTGAGTTTAACTGTATGCATGTCCACATATACAAAGCTATATGATAGTAAATAGTGGATTCTTCCATTCACTCAAAACTTCACTCAGTTTGCCTTACTGTGCATGCATCCCAAACCCTTTCTCAGATTCAGCATGTGTTCTGGGACATGGCTAAATAGAAATGAGATGCCATCAAGAAGTTACTAAGAGAAATAAGTTATTTCCATTATTTTAAAGCAACTGTATCCGATGCAGGTCATCTCTGGGTAATTAGTTGCATTGTTCAGAGAGGCATGTATGGGTTTCAGGCTGCAAAGTGCTTTGCTAAATGAGGGTAAGTGCATACTTAAAACTAAGACTACTTCTAGTTTGCTAAGCTAATCTCTTATGTTTGCCTGCCTTAGAGTGAAAAGACAAAAGACAAAACACACCTACTTTTCTAGTGTATACACACATGCAGCCCTTGTCTTAGCAACAGACTGGGAGTTGAGCATCACTCACATAAAGTAAAAAGGGTAAAGACATAGTTGTTGGTTCTCTCAAGGGTATTTAATCTAGAGCTGGATCTCTCTCTCCCCCTCTCTCTTTCCCTCCCTCTCTCTTTCTCTCCAGAATCTTGCTCTGTAATTTAAGCTTTCCTAAAAATCTCAGTCCTTTTGTCTCAGCCACCAGGATGCTGCAGGGATTACCAGCATATGCGCCAACACCTGGCCAGTTGTTTGATTTTAAATATATGGTATAGAAGTAGAACTAAGATGCTCTTCCACTAACTGTATTCTAACCACATACTCATTCATGAGGGTTCTTTGGGAGAACTCTTTGCCTGAGTTGGCTTTGGGAAATGCAATCCTTTATATTGATTCAAGGAAGATAAACTTTATACCTGCCTCACACTATCTTTTCCTTTCTCTCTCTCTCTCTCTCTCTCTCTCCCTCCCTCCCCCCTCCCTCCCTCCCTCCTTCCCTTTCTCTCTCTCTCTCTTTTTATCAGAGGTGGTGCTCTTCTGGAAAGAGCTGTGGAGTCAATAAACAAAGTTAACTAAGTGCATGACTTTCTCTTTCTCCCCTGTGTGGGAGGTGGGAGTCAGCAGCCAGCTTGATCCTGAGATACAGCCTCCCCATAGGTTGTGCCCAGGGGCTTCCATTATCTCTGAGCAGCACTCACTCTAGAGCGTCTTATTAATGATATTTAATTACATTGAAATTAATGATGTTTTTCATCTGATCCTGGGCAGATTTTACAGCTGGGAGATAAGCCTGGCGACTTTGACTTTCCCCCTATCTCAGTAGGCAAGTGTCCCCCTCCCCCTTTATCTCTGTTGACTCTGCTTTTGCCAGGTGTCTCTGCTTTCCCAGGGGCACTTCCTCTGTGAACATCACCTCTCCCTTCTCTAGAAATTATTAGCTGCCCTAGCCCCCAAATGATCCCTATCCACATGGGACTTTTCCAGGATGTGGGCAATGCAGTTTTTTCTCAGCAGAGGTTAATTTGCATACATCCTGGCCATAACTTCATTAGGTTTGGAACACAGAGACTGTCAAATGAGCACTATCTGATGGCTCAAACAATACAATAATTTCAGCAGACTCTAATCTCATCATTGTATACTTGAGTGCTCTGGCTTTTGCTGATGAAAATCTTTACAGGAGTAGAATGGAGTATTCAATTCTCAGGTTCAGGAATTGTTATTATTTCCCAATGAAAATAATGGGGATTGTAGATAGGATTTACCGAACTTGAACTGTATTGATGGTTTTTGTTTTGTTCAAGGAAAAAAAAAAACAAAAAACAAAAAAAAAAACCAGGTGTTTGGGAGAATTCAACATTTCTGCTGTGCACTGTAATACAATTACACTGTGAATGAAATGTTTAAAAACCGAATAGAAAGCATGATGATGAAAATGAATTGGATTGTGGAAATTCTTTCTGAGTTCAAAGTCTTATACTAGTTAAATGCTCGAAGAGTAATTGGACATATACTCTATTTGGATATTTGTCCCCCTGGGAAATGGTGAGAAATGTATTCCTTGAAGAAAGCTTCAATTATATTGACACACTAACCATTGATTAATTAGAACAGAAAGAAGAGCATTACATCAAATGATTTGCCTATTTATTTCTTTATCTTCATATCTCATGTTCTTCCTTAGTCTCCTCTGTCACAACAGCACAACAAACCCAAACAATAACAAAATAATATCAAACTAACAGCACCTATAATATCAATCTAGCAACAAGTAAAATAGTTCCTGCTGGGGCTGGAGCAATGGCTTAGAAGTAAAGGACCCTTGCTCTTCCAGGATTTGATTCCCAGTATCCCCAGGGAAGCTAACAGCAGTTCCAGGTGATCTTGTACTTCCTTCTGACCTCTGTTAGCACCAGATATGCATAAATGCCGGCAAAGAACTCAATAACATAAAATAAAACAATTAAATGTAAAAAAGAAAAAATAGCACATGTGTCTATTCAGGCAAATTTCAGCATATTTGAGGATTGAAAATTCCCTAGTTATATTTATATTGACCTATGATATTTATCTTTTATTTCTCAATACTATTTTGGATCACTAATTTATTTATCTAAGTATTAGATATATGTTCAAGGACATCTTGTACATATCACATATTGTGATAGGAAAATTAACCATGGGCTAATCAAAATTTTTACCCTTATAGATACTATACTCTAGTGGAAGCTGACATTGATATAACTCATTGCTCATTGACATAAGCAAAAGTAAAATGCTAAGAATGAAAGGAGTATGGTGTAAGGACAGTGTATAATAGAAGTAAAGTGTGTCTGCAAGTTCTGGCAAGACTGAGTGAGGGTAAATAGGAATTCTTATCTAGTCCTGCTTGGAGGGCCACTAGTATATATAATGTGGGAGTCAGTGTGTAGTCTTTCTAAAATATTAAAATCAGAAATACCAAATGACCAAGCTCTAGTACTCCATATATCCAAAGCTCTCCACCCTTCCACAAAGATACTTAAACATCCACATTCCTTGCTTCACTATTCACAATAGCTTAGTGATGAAGCCAGCCTGAATGCCATCAATATTTAGGTGACTGCAT
Source organism: Rhabdomys pumilio (assembly GCA_030674055.1). Lineage (NCBI taxonomy): Eukaryota > Metazoa > Chordata > Mammalia > Rodentia > Muridae > Rhabdomys > Rhabdomys pumilio. Next base: position 36,692,705 of record JANHMN010000007.1, on the reverse strand, counting down.
AGCAAGATTGTGGCACGTATACACAATAGAGCTCCTTCCAGCTATTAACAGAAAGGGAAAATTTTAAGGAAATGAATGTCCAGTGAGATTGAGATGAGCTTCTCTGAAAAGGGCAAATCACATGTTCTCTCTTATACACAAATCCTAACTATCACTATTTCTTGAGTGATGACACCTTTTGTACTTTCACATAGAAGAGAGTTCTTGGAGTTCCTTCCAAGTTGCTTACTCCCCAAAAGGAAGACAAGAAAGTTCTGGGGCATCTGTCCCCATGTAGTCTTCCTGTTCTCTTTTCTGAGCTTTTGTGTCATGGGTGAATGCTTACTTTCTGCATGAGGGCTATGAGAAGTTCTGTGAGAGGCTTGTGTGTTTATCTGCAATTTTCTAGTTTGAAGAAATGATAGTAGAATTTTCCAAGATGAGTTAACATCTTTCAATCTCAACAGTGGTTATAAGGTTCAAGTGAATTAGCCCTGGCAATGAACCTTTATTCGACATTTTTCACTTACCAGAATACATGATAATATAGATTTTAAAATAATGTCATGATATATAATTGGTGTTTTGAATTCAAGGTTTTGAATTTTGAATACAAAAATGCATTCACATTTGAATCAAAACTATTTAATAAAACATTACCTCTGTATTAAACATGTGCCCAGTCTTTACCTTGCTGTTATTTCCTGAGCAATGTAGTTTAACAATTATTATATCATGCATATTGCATTAAGTATTGTTACAATCAAGAGACTTTTTAAAGTTCTAAAGAGCAATGTTTAACATATGTGTCAATACCACACCATTTAGTATAATGGGCTTTTATATCTAAAGGATTTAGTATTTGTAGGTATGTTATGTTGAAGCCAATTCCCCATTCATACCAATGTGCAATGTTCTCCATCATCCACAGGAAAACAATCCCAGTGTTCATCCGTGACCACTTATGCTGAGCTTCCTCACCCCTCTTGATTTAAGCTGGGCATTGGGATAACTCTGTTTATCAATTCTATTCTCTTTAAAGTTTTAGTTTAGTTGACTTACCATGAGTGGACATAGATGGTGGGCACCAAAACAAAACTAGATCACTCACTGAAATGAATTAGATTCTCAAATAACTTTCTCTGAGATGTCAGTGAAGAATTTAAAAAAAAAATAGCAATCTGGATCGTTCTTATATATGACACTGAACCATAAGTTCTAAGATCTACTGAGCCTCAATATTATTAGAAAGAAAGGTGCATTCGTTACTATTTTTTCACTTATGTAACTAAATGACTGACCAAAAACCCTTCATGGAGGAGAGGTTTATGTTGGTCATAGTTACAAAGATGCAGTCTGCTATGTCAAGGACGTATTGACAACATGAGGTCTGGTGTGGCAAAAGCCTAAGTACTCACTTGTTCATGTAACAGCAGAGTAGGAATCAAGAGAGACACCAATAGATAGCAAGTTAAGACTATAAGGTTTAATGCCCAGGCCCAAATGACCAACTTCCATTTAGGTCTTACCTTTCAAAGGTTCCATAACTTCCCCTAAAAGTACCACCAGTTGATGTCCAAGTGCTCAAACACATGAAACTGTGGAAGATAATTTTCATAAACGATAGCAAAGGAATGTCTAAAATCTTCTAGCTCTAACTTTCTATGCTAACAAATTTCTTTGAGCACTGCAAGGTAGTGTCAATTCTCATCATGGTGTTGTTATTCAAGGACTAGTTGCCCAAGTAAATTAATTTGACTATCAGAACCCATTCTTTCTTTTATAAAAGAAAACTGATTATACTTACAGGGTTCCTAGGGAAAAAATGAACATATCTGTAGTAAATATTTGAAAGAATCTCTCATACATATCAAGCACCAATTGTTGTTATTTTATTTTATATTTTACTTATATTTATGAGGATAATACATGAAATTTAATCTTAACTCATTTCTTACATGGAATGAAGAGACAATGAATTTTGTACTGCTCAGGGAGTCATTGTTCATTATATAAAATGGTAGAATTCCTTCTACACTGAGAGTGGAATCTGTCTCCATTGCCTGCAATTATTTCACCTGTAACAACCAGGTATCAATCTTATGAATCATGATACTGCCGTATATTGAAACCTAAGGAAGAAAAATGCTTATCAAAGTTGGGGGGAGTGCATATGAAATATTAAAATTTAATATTAATTTATAAAACAAATTTAGTGGGCTTATTTTTTTTAAAGGACTGCTCCTTCATAAGAGAAAAGGAAAAAAAATCTGTTAAAAGAAAAAGAAGTCTCTAGAAAAAGTTGAGAGGCTCTTTTTTATTTTCTTTACATCTTACTGCCAAGACTTGGCTCTCGGAAAACACAGTTAGCCAGCTGTAAAGTTGTAATAGAAAATAGTAAAAGCAATGAAATGTACAATTAAGGATCACACACCCCAGATATCTTCTAGTTCATTAGTCATCCTCCTATCTCAGTCTGAGAGCATTCTCAGTCTCTGCTCGTTACTCCTAGGCTGGGCTATAGTGGAGCCGGCGATAAGGTTCACTCTTTTTTATAGTGTTTCTTTGCACAAAGCAATGATCTCTTAAAGATGAAGTTTAATGCTCCCTCAGGAAATTCTGTCCATTCTATACTTTTTTTTTTTTTCAACCCCTGCTTGGTTGGTAAAATTTCTTATTTTCTGCTGAAGTTCCAAGTCACCAGGATTTTATTTATTTATTTTTTTCACCAGCAGAGGGAGTGCCAGCAAATTTGTATAAATTTTGGGAAGGGGTTGTTCAAGGATTTGTAAAATCTAATTAATTAATTAATTAATTAATTAATTAATTTTTAGAGTGTTCTAGAATCTTTGGGAGAAGGACATAAAGTGTGAGAGAATTATACTTTGATGTGGAAGTTCTTTGCAAATACACCCAGTATAATTATATAAGGATGTGAACCTATTGTGAAAACACTTATTTTGTCCGGGTTGTTGAGTGATCATGAATTAATTGTGAGCCTTAGAAGAATGAGTAGTCCCCCTTCTCTCCAGAAGTCTCTGCTGGGTCCGTAAATTGGTCAGGGGTACTCTATGTTTGAGGGTGAAGTACTTAACAGCTCAGAGATATGGGGGCTTCTAATTTCTTCTTTTCCATTGAATTAGTTAGTGATCCCAACCACATTTTCCCTTTATGAATTTTAGTTTATACAGTTATCAGTACATTGTTGGTTAAGTATTCTACTTGCTCTTCCACAAGCAAGGCGTTAGATCATGGCAAGGGAAATGACAGACGCTGAGAGCCTCTGGTGTATGGAGGCTAAAATGGTGAATTTACCTTCTTGATGCCTCTGGATCACCTCTTCAACACACTGTTCTCTCAAGGCAAAAATTCCTGAAATTAGTCTTTTGTGCTTGATGGTTTTAAAATTTAAGATTCTTATTATCTTATGACTATCTTATTGAATAATTAACATTCCCATTTGGGACACATTCTGTCTTAGATGCAAACACCTGCCCCCCTTATTGTTTTGGTAATTGATTGTGCTTAACATCAAATGTAAGAAACAATCAGGTGTATCTTATGATGGGTTAGGCATCTAGCTTTTTTGAAGGGACATGGGAAGTCTTAACATGGTCACACCCCCAGCATATGTCATTGAATAGGCACATAGTGCATAACACTAAATCTTTACCAATAGAATATATTCTGGGATGGATCAAAGAATGAGTGATTGCTTTGTTCTAAGATCTATTCACCCGGGAAAAATCTGTGTCTCTGATAAAAATGTACCAAAGGGAAATTAACAGAGAGTAAGGCAAAGATCTTGTGGGAAAGGAGGAAGAAGAAAGGAGCAGTGTTTAAGAATGGCCTCACAGCCTTATCATCTACTTCCAAACTCAGATTAATTGATTGTAGTGTGTACTAGCAAATCTTTCCACACTCAGTCCTATTCTTTCCCCTTGGCTACATTGGCTTTCAGTGGCCCCCACTTCTGGTCCTTTCTAACTTGTGTCCTAATCTATGAAAAAGAGATAATGGTCATTGACTTGAAAGAAAATTTACTGGAACTAGTGCTAGGGATAACTGATATTTGAATTCTGGAATATATAGTTTGACTTATCACATTGAAGTTCTGTCTACCTTCACTCAAATAAGACCTAATTATCTGTTTTTAAAGAGTGGATAATTAGATGGTGATTAACATATCCATATGTTTATTTTCACAGTTAAATTACTACAGGATCAAGCTAATTTCAAGATCTGCTATCTTTTTTTGTTAACTCTGTGTGTGTGTGTTTGTGTGTGTGCGTCTGTGTGTGTGTGTCTGCGCGCGCGTGTGTGTGTGTGTGTGTGTGTGTGTGTGTGTGTGTTTGAGAGCATGTCCTCTAGAGGCATGCTAGAATTCAGTACCCAAAAAGGGGCTTTTAGTTGTGTTCTCCATATCCAAGGTGAGGTGGGTAGATTGCCTGTAGCACTTTATCCACTGCCCTATCTACCTAGCCCAATATATGTATTCTAGTTATTTCATGTTTTTTTTTACAGAATTAAATTCTTGCTGCATAGATTCAATCAAGTAATCAGACAACCCAGTGAACAAAGAAGAATTGTAAATGGTCCATACATGGAACAAACCAAATGGTTGCGTGCATGGTTTTCTTGTTGCTTGTTTCTCAAAATCATAGGATTTAAGATGTGTCTTCACACACTCAATTTTTCCCTTGACAGTATTAGGAATTCAAGAAATGTAATAATTCATTCATTTCTTATATTTTCTACTAAATGCTTAGAGAGAATCAGCTTTTCGTTGTTTGAAATTTAACAAAATAGCAAGATCTTTGCTTCAAAGAGTTTCTGTTTTGTTGATCTACAAAACAGACAAAAATTGGTGACGTCGTGGAGATTTCATTTCCATTTCTGTTTCAATTATGATTCAGGTGAAAGAAAATTATGCCAAATTATGTGGATAATTGGCTCTGGCTGTTGTTTCATTGCTTCTATGGACCTGATCATTCTTAAACACCCATTGGGACCCCATATAAACATTCTTCTTAAAAGGGGATTAAATTTGGAGAATTGAATACACAGAGAATGTTTTAAATTATGTTTTGGTCTCTCTTTTGGTTCTCAGTGGACCATACTGAAGAAATAGAATTTCTACCTTGGTGAAATGTCAATGAGCCTGTATGTTCCAAAGTGATATGAGAATTAGAAGCTTCTTGACAATAATTGTGCCTCAAAGGCTGTGAGTTATTTAGTGAACCAAAGATACGTATTGGTTTATTAACTCAGCCAGACTGCACAGGTGTGAACCACACCCCAAGAGACCATCCACGTGCACACATTGGGCTCCTCCAGCCCTGAGATTAGTGAGAGCTCACCAGGAAATTCAATAATTGTCTTCGTTTTAGAAACACCTTAATTTTTTTCAAAGAGAAAATTGGCCACCTGCATATTTTGTTTCTACTCACCAATTAGATTTTGTACTCTTTATGCTTCTAGGTGCTGTTAGAAAATTTATTTGGACTCCATCATTTTAAAAAGTTTTTCTTCCTGTGGATGCTTCCCATAAGGGCACTGAACACTTTGCCTGAGAGGGAATGTGTAAGCCCACTTATTAGGAGTGACAGTATATTTAAGGTTCTTGCTTTATTAGTCATAATCTGTTGAATTCCTTGGGTTTAATATTTGAGGCATTGACATTTTGGATGAAATCTAACCAGTATTATGGTTAGCCATCTTTTTCTTGCCATGAGAAATAACTGACAGAACTTAAAGAAAGATTTATGTTGGCTCGCAATTTTTGTTGTTGTTGTTTGATTTTTATTGTTGTTTTTTGTTTGTTTTGTTATGTTATTTTGGGGCTGAGGGCTGAGGTTTTTAGGGTATTGTGGTGGTTGGATTATATGCCTGAAGTGTCAGCTTACTTCATGATCACTTGATGAGCATGGCTAAGAAACAGAGTGGGAGGTCTGGGGAGATGACTCACTCAGTAAATTGTTTGCCACAGGAACCTGAGAACCTGGGTTCAACTCCCAGAACCCATATCATTAAAAGACAAAGTATGACAGCTGTGCCCATAATGCCATCCTGAAACAAGACTGACACTGACACTTAGAGCTTTCTACCCAGCCAAGCTACAGTCAAACAGAGTTGTCAAGGTACATGTTCAGTGAGGGACTATGCCTCCAAAACAGTGAAACATGATGGAGGAATACACCCAACAGTGACTCCTAATATCCATAAGCTTCTTGCACATGTTGTACACACTCAGGACATATAAACATACAAAGTACAGAGAAACAGAAAGAGCCTTGGGTCAAGGTATATCTTTCTATGTATACCTTCATAGCCTCTTTCCTCCAAAGAGGCCCTGTCTACCAGTAACACTATATGCTATTTCAAATTTATAGATGATTAATCCACTAGTGAATCAGTATACTTATAATGTACACAACCCTCCATGATTTGACCTATTCCTGAGGACCTAGCCACCAACATGAGCCTTTGGAGGGGCTACTACATATGTCAACATAGTGGCTGTGTTGTAGTTGCTCATTTTTAAGTATACATTCAAACCAGCGATCCGCGATATCCAACTTAAATGGTAACTGAAGCATCATTGCATCGCATATACTGTATCACCACTGGCACCCTAGAAAAAATTGACCCAGTAGGCCTCACAAGGCAGCCACACATCTGTCTTTCCTTGCAGATGCTGGAGATGCTGATCCTTGGAGTACCTTCATGATTATTGCAAAACAGCCTGATGGACTGGCCATTAATCACTGCTCAGGGCAGCTTTGCTGCTCTCCGTCTGCTGTTGCATGCCCAGTAATTTTAATTAAGGTTTAAAGAAAGCAACTTAAATTTTTAGCATTGTAATTAAATGTGTTTTCTGAAGAGAATTCACCTTACACAGTGGCGATCACAATTTAGGATTAAGAATCTCTCACTTTGACACACATTCATAGATGTCCAGGCTCAGGCACACATTTGGGAGATTCCTTCCTACACTCATCTTATCTGCATTTGAACACTTTGGTAAAGCCAGGCAACCCAGTGTGGGGAATAATTAAAGTGAGATCCTAGTGGTGAGTAGACATTTTTCTCATGGAAAAAACATTGTAGCAAGCAGAACTCCAAACCCAAGAGGCCTAGTTCTTCATCTAATGGTGTACCTATCTCACAAATGTGGTCTTGCTTTATCCATTTCTGAAACCCCTGAACTTCATTCTCTTGATTTACCTGAATCATCACTTATGTCCAAGTGGACTTATTACTGTCAACATCTGTCACACACCATATCCATTAGGCAACAGTTGTGCTTCTGGCAAGCGTTTATTTTAAGGAACATTACATGTATGTGTATATGGACTGTACCAAGCAGTTCAGGGATCAGTGTAGCCTTTGAATGCAATCAAATCATAACAGGAAGAATTGAATTGTATTATAACCATCGAGTTAAATTAAATTAACGTAGTTAGTCACTTAAGACAGAAGAAACACTCAATTTCACAATCAAAGGAGTGTTTAAATCATTTTAGCCAACATTGATATTACCGGTGGCCAAAGGAAGCTTGACAGATAAGCAGAAGTGTTAGCAACTCGTGGGAAGGAGTAATATCATATCTGATGGGACCTGATAAGGAAATCCTATCCACCTATGAGAGACAAAATCTAACTACCTGGATTTGAGCTACAGCCTAGCCATTCCATCTTTGTGGGAATTTGTTTAACTCAGTTTACTCTGAACCTTACTCTGGTAAGGAACACTGAATCTTAGTTTTCTCATCAGTTGACTGATGAGAATGTAACTGTTCCTTCCTCAGAATTGTTGAGAGATGAAGTCATGCCTAGTTCCTGAAAAAAATATGCCCTGGAACTAGAGATCGTGCTATTCAGCACTACTCTTCTCTAAAAATGACTGAAATGTCCTGTTCATTTCACCTCCACAACAATCCTTTGAGCCAAAGCTAAGATGAAGATCCTGAAACCAGAGAAACTGAATGACCTAAACCATGCTTCTCAGACTTTGAAATTATGGATACAGTAATTATGTGTCTGGTACTTGCTTCCATGCCTATATTCTCTACTAAACTACACCAACTATAAAACTGTTAGTTTTAGTGCTGCTACTGTCAATATTACACTGTGTAGTTTCCATTTGCAGTTATAGAATCTAGAATAGCTGACAAAAAAAAAGGAGAGGGGCCACCTACTGTGAACAAAGATAGAAAGAAACCCTGGAGATAGTCCATACAAAATCTTTAATAGTGCAATAATAAACGGGGCCTTATTTATAAAAATTGAGGACCCCAATACATCTTTGTTGTAAGAGAACAGTTGATCACTACTTAGAATAAAGTACAGAGGAGACCAAGGATAACAGAGACACAGTTATGTGTTTGTATATTCATCCATCCATCTATCCACCATTCATCCATCCATCCATCATCCATCCATCCATCCATCCGTCCATCCATCCATCACTTTCATATGTCTTCCACCCACCACACTGCATATAAAATACAGTTAGAAAGATATATCTAATATCGTTCTGGCCTACTGACAACAGATACAATTTTATATCCACAAATACACACTCCCCACAATATACACAGCAACTTGAAATGTGGCTATATTGAGCTAATTACACAGGCTTAAGGGAACTCTTTCTCATTACTTGATAGCCTTGACTCAGGGATAAGACGTATATTAGAGAGTCAAGCTGGAATATTATTTCCATTTCTTAGAAGTTACTTGTTGTGACTCACTTAGTGGGTATGTGATGGACGAGACTTTCATGGGAGGAAAATTCCTATCAGTCCCAGCTTTGATAACTGCCTATTGATGATATTTAGAATTCCATAATGGCAGGTCTCCAATTGGTTCTTACTTCCTTAAAACATTGTTGTATTGAACCACATAACCAGAAAATCACAGTGTGGTGATCTTTCTCTACACTAATCCTCCTGGAGCGCTTAATGGCTTGTCTGTTCATCATGGAGATAATAAACCTAGCATCGAAGTAATGGCTGTCTTGGTGACTTTGCATAAATCATTATTTGTAAAAGTGAAGGAAAACCTATAGATAGAAGCCAAAGACTGCAATTTCTCTGCTTTCGAGAGTTAGCTCTGATAATTGCTGTGACTGCCTTTGGAATGCTCTGAACAAATGGATGCAGAGCAAAAAGTAAATATTATCTCTCAAAGTGATCAATATAACAACTTCCAGCACAGGAAGGGCAATTATTAAATATCCTGGCAAGGTCTGCCTGAGATAAACAGGATTGCAATGAACTACTCACTGGGGATGAAAATGGAAAGTAGGGAAAGACCCAAGAAACATGGAAAATATATGCCCACAGCCAGAGAGCGGAGTGACACATTTTAAGTGAGTTTCCATGATAAAAGGCGATCACTAATATAGTGAGAACCGCATTTGTGAACGTAGTCATTTCTAGTAATTTTAAAGTATGGCTTCAATTGCCATAGTTTTCTCGGGGTAGAAAACCTATTGGTTTTCTTCCGGAATTTGTACATTCTGTTTTTACCAACTTCTCCCTGTTGTTTTATCAACATGGAACTGTTATTTACTTAATCAATTTCTGAGCATCTTTCTAGACTAAAGAAAACACAAACATTTTATGGACACAGGGACAGGTGGAATTTCTCCCCAAACACAGATTCACAGGGAACCAGGCAAAGAGAGGGGGCAGCAGGAGTTGCAGGCATGACTCTATATTTAGTCTAGCTAACCAATTGCCATTCACCTTATCCTGATTTCTTTTCATCTCTTGTCTCTGGGGCTGATTTCATTGTTCAAAGAGCAGACAGACCTTCAGCTTGATAGCCCTGGTAGCAGAAAATACTCTACTCTCAGATTAATCAAGAGGAAGGTGGGTTAGTAGCTGCTAACTCCATAACAAGAGAAAGGAACGCTGCTGAGTTGTGAGCTGGCAGAATACTGATGGGCTAGCAAAGGATTCAGCCCAGTCAGAACAGAATGACCTTATTCATTCCATCATGTGTCCTCTTTATACTCACCTTTTCTTCTTTCTGCTTCATATCTCACTTTCTACTTTGCTTCTTTTCTCTTTTTATTTCTTTCTTTTCCATCATGGTTTATAAATCTCCATCCCTTCTTAGATTTATGCAGTGGCCACATTGTATCCTAGACTCAACCACTGGTCTTCCAGCCTGTTTTCAATACAGTAGTAGATATCTTTGTATAACACAGGCCAGAATATGCACTGCATTTACTCACCATTTTGTCCTGGTTTCCTATTTCATTCAAGGCAAATTGAAAATCCCCAGGAAGGTCTAGGACACTCTGCCTTATAGAACACTCTGTTTGGTTGCTGACTTCACCCTTCCTGCTCTTCCCCAGATATGACAAGTCCCCTCCCCCGCCCCTCGTTAACACCTCAATGACTGGCCCTTATCTCTTTCAGTCTGCTTAAAACTCATCTTCTCAGTTACTATGCTCTATCCCACTTGAAAGTTGAATCAACCTTCCCTTTGTTCCTTTACCTTAGCATTTTATTTTGTTTTACCCTATTATTTTTATTATATTTTTCTATTTACCTGTAAATTATATGTATTGCTTATGGCCTATTGCTCTTTTTTTCTTATTGCTCTTTCTAATATATTTTATTAATTTATTCATGTCTATTGTTTATGGTTCATTGCTCACTTGACAGTAAATCCCATTAGAATGGGATGTTATTTTTTCTTCATTCAATGAGCCTAGAACAGTACCTGTGAAAAGCAGATGAGTGCTAATGAGTCACTGAAGGGTTGCACCAAATTTCTGCCTATATTACAGGAGACCAACAAGAGATTGGATGGAGCAATAGAGCGGAGCCAGATGTTGAGAGAGAGATAGGTGCTGCCCCCTCATTTAGTAGGCACCAAGATTCAATCAGGGGTTTTTATGGATTCTCAAGTACAATGATGTCCAAAGAATAATAAGGGAGCAGAGTGTTTTTGGAACCAGAGAAAAATTCTTTAGGTAAGCAATTGGCAGGTACATCAATACAAGCAATGGATACAGAAAGAAGTAATATTGTATATCAAAAATATACAAGATGGCAAAAGATGGTACCCAAGTGAATGAATGTGTGTTAGCAAATGAGATGCAAAACTTCTGACATTTTGAGATGGAGGCACCAGTTGGGATATAATACTGTTTTATGTGATGAGGAATTTAACAAGCAGCAGGCTTGATGACATTTTACTTTTAAATAAAGAAATGTTGTGTTTATGATATATCGCACAACTCCCAAGACAAGCCATAAGGTAATTAAAAATAAATTATGTGGGTAAAACTGAAGATGGAGATGTATGCAATAAGTTATAGAGATTTAGGCAGAGATGGTTAAATGACAATTAGACCACAACTCTTCTATTGCCATGATGGCAGCAAGAATGTGAATGTGCAAGGACAGAGAAAGGAGACAATGTTGTTGACCAGGGGAAAGCTGCTGTTTCATTATCAGGTAGAAAGGTATTGCCTCCGAGTGGGATGTTGAATCATAGTTAATTTAAAAGAATGGGGGGGGGCAGTATTACTGTATAGGAGTCAAGGACAGAAGGGATAGCCACTGTTATAATGCACTTAAGGAAAAGTGTGGAAACCCAAGCCCAGAGAGCTCAGTGATTGCTTATTTACTAAAGAATTAATACAATTTGGAGCCAAAGGATGGTGACCAAGTTAAAGAATGTTGAAAAGTCTAAATGAGGTGACAGAGGAAGGCTGCTGTTAGAGGAGCATCTTCAAGAAGTCAGCTGAGAGATGAAGCATAGAAATAACACCATGGATAAAATGCACCTGATTTGAATGAGTAAGTTTTACATAAGGGACCCTTCTGAAGAGCAGAGACTCAGTATAGAGGAAGAGTTTAAAATGCAGAAGAGTGTAGGACTTCACCTGAGACTACAGGAATGATAACGGTTTGGATGTAGAATTTATATAAAAACATTGGCCCCAAAGAAGAAATTAGTAATTGTTTTCTGGAGTTGGAATTCTGTTCCAGTTTGTAAATATTTAAGAAACTTCGGGGATTTTATGCATCAGTAACTTCCCCTATCTTGTCTTATGAATTTAGAATGAAAAAAAAGTAACACAATGAACTAGAAAGATAAAACTCAAAACGATGGCTTTATTATTGCTAGGTTGGCTAGACCGTGTAACTGTGGGAGCTGAGCAAAGTTTTTAATGCTCAGGTCTGGGACAGAGGCTAGCCAATGAAACAACTTGCAGTCTGTGCACACTGAGTGGGTCCTGTGTGGAGGGCCAAGAGGACTTACAGAGAGGGCAGGGTAATGTTCTTCTACCTATATAGACCTTAAACAGAGAATGATGTGAGGGAAGGAGGAGGGCAAAGAAGCAAGACGTATGGAAAACACGTTTACTGGTCAACGTAAAGCATACAGAATGATAATCAAGAATTATTTAAAGAAACTGAAGTTCAGTTGAGGGCAGAGAACATTTGCATTGGTGAAGTTTTCTCCAGAAGGATCTAGCTGGTATTTATAGATGTTCTAATTTATACTCATTAGAGACTTCCAGGAGAGGGGAAGTGTGGTGAAAGAAAGCTGAAATAATAACATACCATGAACCCCAGAGGTTTATTTTAGTTATCTCATTGCTATATAACTGACAACCCCTAAGCATAATGACATCGGACAGCAGTGACTTGTTCTTCATGGACAACAGTTCAGACTGGTCTCAGCTGGCCAGCCCTTGTGCTCCAAATGGTGTCATCGGGGTTACTCACTTGTCTTCATTCAGTTGAATCTAGAACAGGCTGAAGGTCTAGGGTAAATTCATTCACTTGCTTAGAACTGATCTCCATGTCACCTGCTTCTCCTCCTCCACCTCCTCCTCTCTTTTTATGCATTGCGATTCATCATTTAATATTAGCCCTAGCTCCTTCATAATCTGTAGACTGACTTCCTTAGAGAACACAGACAGGAAGCTGCCAGGAGTCTTCAATGTGACACCTCAAATTGGCACAGTGTCAGTTAGACTCAAAGAGAATAATTAAAATAGCTCCACCTCCTGGTGAGAGGATCAGTTTTTAGGGTAAACAGTGGCAGCAACCATTAGAGTCTGTCAAAGGTAAGTAGAAAAAAAAATCAAAGACAGCCAGGCCCAGCTATGCAACAAGACCTTGAAATTTTGTTTGCCCATAGAGGAGGCTGATAGTAAGAGTTTAACTCCTGGCTACAACTCTCTTCCCCCGGAGGGAAGTGTACCTTACCACATACACCTTACCACAGATTTTTAACAACATTGAAGACACAGGAAGATAATGAAGGAAACAATTTCTGACCTGAAATTTCATTTTGAGGTTTGGCATTAGGATTCAGTTAGCCTTTTGGAGGTGGTAAAATTAGGATTTGAAAAAAAAAAAAAAAAAACCAGTGAGAATCCCTGTCTTAAGTTTGGTGCTCAGCACATGTAGAAGTTTTTATGGTACATGTAGGAAACCCTGTTCTCTTGGTGTCACATTATACTTAGAATTAGTCACTGTTTAGGGTTGCTGTCCATGGCCTCAACTCTTTTCTTTTTCTTTTTAAATTTTTAATTTTTTAAATTTTTTATTGGATATTTTATTAATTTACATTTCAGATGTTATCCTCTTTCTCCATTCCTGCCCCCAGAAACCCCTCATCCCGCCCCTCCTCCTGCTACCTCTATGAGGGTGTGTCCCCACCCATCTACCCACTCCCCCCTCCCCACCTTCGAATTCCCTCACACTGGGGCATCCAGCCTTCATGGGACCAAGGACCTCTTCTCCCACCTATGCTGGAGCTGGAGCTGGAGCCTTGTGTCTCTCCAAGTGTGTTCCCAGGCTGGCAGTTTAGACTTTGGGAGCTCTGGTTGGTTGGTATTGTCCCTCTTCCAATGGGGCCGAAAGCCCCTTCACCTCCTTCAGTCTTCTTTCTACCTCCTCCATTGGGGATCCCATGATCAGTTCAATGGTTAGCTGTAAGCATCCGCCTACAGCAGAGCCTCTCAGGAGACAGGTAGAATAGGCTCCAGTCAGTATGCACTTTCTGGCATCCATAACAATGCCTGCCTTTGGCTACTGCACTTTGGATGATCCCCACCCAGGTAGGACAGTCTTCAGACAGCCCCTCCTCCAGGCTCTGCTCCACACTTTGTCTCCATACTTGCTCCCTTGAGTATTTTGTTACTCCTTCTAAGAAAGACCAAGCACCCACACTTTGGTCTTCCTTCTTCTTGAGCTTCATGTGGACTGTGAGTTGTATCTTAGGTATTGTGAGCTTTTGGGCTAATATCCACTTATTGGTGAGTGCATGGCATGTGTGTTCTTTTGTAATTGGGTTACCTCACTCAGAATGATATTTTCTAGTTCCATCCATTTGCCTAAGAATTTCATGAATTCATTGTTTTTAATAGCTGAATAATACTCCATTGTGAAAATATACAACATTTTTTTGTGTCCATTCCTCTGTTGAAGGACATCTAGGTTCTTTCCAGCTTCAGGCTATTATAAATAAACTGCTATGAACATAGTGGAGCATATGTCCTTGTTATATGTTGGAGCATCTGTTGGGTATATGCCTAGGAGTGGTACAGCTAAGTCTTCAGGTAATACTATGTCCAATTTTCTGAGACTATTTTCCAGAGTAGTTGTACCAGCTTACAATCCCTCCAACAATGGAAGAGTGTTCCTCTTTCTCCACATCCTCGCCAGCATCTACTGTCACCTGAGTTTTTGACCTTAGCCATTTTGACTGATGTGAGGTGAAATCTCAGGGTTGTTTTAATTTGCATTTCCCTGATGACTAAGGATGCTGAACACTTATTTAGGTTGAGAATTCTTTGTTTAGCTCTCTAACCTATATTTAATAGGGTTATCTGATTGTCTGGAGTCTAATTTCTTGAGTTCTTTGTATACCTTGGATATTAGACCTCTATCAGATGTAGGATTGGTTAAGATCTTTTCCAAATCTGTTGTTGGTTGCCGTTTTGTCCTATTAACAATGTCCTTTGCCTTACAGAAACTTTGCAATTTTGTGAGGTTCCACTTGTCAATTCTTTATCTTAGAGCATAAGCCACTGGTGTTCTGTTCAGGAACTTTTCCCCCGTGGCCATGTGTTCTAGGCTCTTCCCCAATTTCTTTTCTATGAGTTTCAGTCTATCTGGTTTATGTGGAGGTCCTTGATCTATTTGGACTTGAGCTTTTTACAAGGAGATAAGAATGGATCAATTTGCATTCTTAACATGCTGACCTCCAGTTGAACCTGCATCATTTGCTGAAAATGCTGTTGTTTTTCCACTGTATGGTTTTAGCACTTTTGTCAAAGATTCTGAACCAACTATCTAAGTTTTCCTTACCAGAGTAGTCTCTTCCATCCTTGTCACTGCATTCAGTTTCTATGATTTTCCCTTTGGGGAATTTGGATGAATGTGAGTTCTCATCTCCATTCTTGTTTAATTTCTTTATTACTTTTAATGATGTAAACATTATCAAAATTTCTGACACTACCTCCACTGTTCGTGAGATACTGAAAATTTAGATAACTTCAGGACGCCCTCCCCACTGCCCCCACCTCTCTTAGGATATTCCAAAACCCTGACTCTGTCAAAGATGCCTTTAAGGAATATGTGATAAGTTATTAAGCCTTGTTTCTCACATCTAGCCTCCCTGGAAAACTAAGTAGATATGTACTTGGTTTTTCTCTATCATTGAATGGTACAAGAATATTGCATACTAGTATACTTATCTGGAAGAACTATGGATCATTCTTATTTTACTATCAACTTTCTTCTCACTGGGAAATCTTTTCAGTATCCTTACTTTAGAATCTACTATTCCCAGTGAATTTGTTCTTTTGATGATAAAAAGCTAAGAAGTCTTGTCACAAACTGCTCTTGGTTTGAGTCTGTTGCCTGCTTGAATGGGGGCAAAGAAATGGACAAGACAGAAAAAACTAATTAATAATGTAAAAGTCTCTCTGCCATAAAATCTCATCACTTCCAATCAAAGATGATGTGTCTATCTGTGTGTCACCATGTCCCAAAGGAACTACCGGTTGTTTTGTTAAGTAGTTCCATCTAAGAGACTATGACCATTCATAACAGAGGAGAGTTCCAAGCTGTGCCATCCTTATTTTATGCATATATGCAATGATGTCAATAATAAAAATGATGAGTTTTAATTATCACATTACAATCTATTAAACCTTTCTCTATTCATGGTTTCCTTTAGTCTGCATTGTACGACAATTAAATGTTGCCAATGGAAAAAGTTTGCTTGCCTTCTTTTCCCTTTAATACTGGGATGCCATTTAAAAATGTCACAGGATGTCAAAGTTACTTGTCCTTTGTCAATGGATGGGTAATCTCACCACTTTATCATGCCAACTTTTCTAAATGTTCAGATCTTACTGTACAAAAGAAGTTTTCTTTGAAATGGAGCCCATAGCTCTTTCATCCTGAAATTCCATGCGTTGACCCCAGGGCCCAGGTACTTGGAGAAAAAGAGAGCAGCCTTTGAAGTGAGGTAGAAATGGATCACAATAGCAACTGAGCCAATGAGTCCTTATGATTTAGAGTACATGGCATTATCTCTGTGATTATTGTTGATACATTTGTAAATTGTTGATAATCAGGCTGTCTACATGGTTTGCTCAGAGTCACAAAAGAAACAACTAACCATGTGCTTTCAGGATAGTAATAAACTTACTCCTTCTCCAGCATAAGGCACTTTCTGGTATCTTTTTGCTTCATCGGATGATATATTAGCTTTCCACAAGGAAACTAGTCACTATCTCCTGTGACTGTATCTACTTCAAGAAGCCTTCTCTCCCCCATGTAGTGCTTCCAGTAAACAATAACAAGCAGATTGCCAATGTCACACCGTGCACCTGTAGGGTAATCATCTTCATTGTGTTCTCAGATAGAGCCAAGTGTAGTATATTCTTTTCATGATACAGGGGTCATTTTCATTTCTGAGGCCCATTATGTTCTAGACTGTGGATATTGCTGAACACTCAATATTTTTCTCTACAGTATGCTCCATCTGCTACATGTGATGTCCCCATGCATATTCTACTATCTTTCGATGCTGTGTCAGAAGCTGGGAATAAAATTTTTCTTCACCTAGCATCTGAATACTACATTCAAGTTATAGGGTAACAGTGAACACTGTTGCCAAGTTCTGATTATACTCATTCTCACTGGATATGTTGCAAATCTGTTTGGTTCTCTCCATTTCTGCAGCTACCCTGGCTTGATATGTATCATCCCTCTGTGAAACGATTTCAAAACGTTCAAGAATGGATGGTGTCAAGCCAACTAAACAACTCATAAAATTATATTATAACTTGATCCGTAAAGAAACTTGGGTCTGTGTGGCTGTAATTCATCTAGGCATGTCTCTATTATTATCATTACAATTAATTAATTAATTTACTCTTGTAGCAAGTTTTAAGCTACCCAGAAACTCAATTACATACAGGTACAAGAAAGCTTTTATTTTTTAGTTTTTATTATTTTTATTTTTAACAGCTAGGAAAAAAAAGATTAATATAATGAATTTACTCAAGATTGAAATTTACAAAAGATTGTCCCCATATCTAGAGGTGCTCGTGACTCATGCTCTCTCTCTCTCTCTCTCTCTTTTTGTTCTGGATGCTTTGAAAAACCATAGGAAAGTTCCTTCAAGCCCAGCAGTTAATTGTCACAGTGAAGCCTGTTTGATGACTCCATATTTATTTTAAGAGGAACCGCATTCCGCTGGGCCTGCCAGGATGAGTTAGCTGCGAAATGCATTCCTAAATAGCTAAATGATTCAGCACAAGATCCCTATATGAAATTGACTCTGTAATGCAGCTGCATGTCTCTCTGTTGGAAAGTCTATCTATTTCAGGTCCGTGCTTTATTTTATAATTCAATATTGCATATGAATAGGTAATGGAGGGAAGCTTTCTTGCCTCACAAAACTCATGTTACAACCAATACATCGTTAAAACTTCGCTCAGCTACTTGGAAGCTGCTTTTGATGAGAAGAACTCAGTTGCGTGGGGTAAATGTATCTGAACATATTCAGAATTTTACACTGCAGCTTGCAAATAACAATGAGGATGCTCTTGAACCAAAGAAAGCCCCGAGAGGGTGCTTACCTCCTTTACATCAATAAAATACAACAGCTTCTTATCAGAGGCTGACTTTTGCTTACAGCTAGGAATCCAGCTAAACCCAGTTCTCAGCCACTTAGAGACTTCAAATAATTCCCAAATTATACCTTTCTTCAAAGGGAATATGCTTTAAATCAAGTGTTTAATGTTAAGAAAACAATAACTCAGGCAGTTACATATCTTAGCAGCCTACTTTAATTCAGAAACAAAGGGTCTAGAGTCAGTCAGGATTGTGCTGGCCCTAGCCTTCCCAACTCCCCCTAGAAGTGCTCAAGAAACAGGCCTCTTTTTAAATAATAAAGGCTTAATCAGCACTAAACCTCACAGAAGCTCAACTGGGGGTTTCACTAAGGAAGTAATATATTGAGAATAAAAAGTGCTGGCGTTCTGAGATAGTGTGGGGCCTGCTGATGTAAGGCTGCTACCATTCCTTTCAGGGGCAGAGTCCCAGCTTAGTTTTCAGGCAAGTCCCAGGGAGTTTCACTCCACTTCTGCAAAAGTACCCCATGTCACAAGTGTTGTACACTATAAGTGAAAAATTTGAAGGGAAAACAAGCTTAGCATCGACAAACTGTGACTTAGATGGATGGTACGTGTGGGGTAAAATACACAGCATCATGGATGCTAGATGTTCTGAGATCTCAGAACACACATTCTTTCAAAAATTTCTTCACTAGTACTGTGTGTATAAGCCATTTGTGTTAACTGAGGGAATTTGACTATTGCCTTGCATTCTGGGTTGTAGAGAAGAGCCCTCTGAGGAGAGGCTGCTTGAAAGTCATGATACCCTACATCTCATTTTTTTATATAACAAATCGATAGAAACTGGAGAAGTGATTTAGAATTAGTTTCTGTTTCTGAAACCACAGTAACAACCAATATGCCACAATAATCCTAAGGATGCTTTAGTGGAGCACATAACTTGACAGTAACCAATGGATCTCTAATTGGGATTAAGACCAACTCAATAAGAGGACAATCTTGCCTGTTAACCTAGCCAGCTACTCAAGGCTAGTGAACTCACAGATTTCAGAGGAGACCCTAAAACCACTACATTACTAATTCCTAACCACAGATTATTGTAGTCCTTACTCCCCTCCCCCATCAAGGAATCTTTTCTTTGTAATAGATGGAAACGATTATAGTAAACCACAACCAATCTATATGCAGTTGTAGAGTTCAATCCCAGTGGGTCCATCCAGGAAAGAATTCCTACACCTGATACTCAAAAGAAAATTGTGGAAGAGAGCCAGAGGATCAGAGAATTTGCCAACTGACTTTTTAGCCAAGTACTCAGCCAATTAATTCAAGGGTGTGTCTCTTAGTAATGTCCAAAACTACGTACATAAAGTCTTACCCACATCAACACAAGCTGAACAAGGACAACAATAGACATCCAAAGGGGAAGGGGGGAAAGCTCAGGAGGCCTTATCCCTATACAAAGAACTACAGGCACCAAGAAATGCTGAAAGCAGGAGAAAGAGTCTTCCCAGGGAAGAGCACACCCATTGGTTATCCATCCAATACCAAATGCAAATAAGGACCACTGTACAGACTTTTCAGCTTATATTTACATCTGTAATTATATTGCAATTTAAAAAGATTAAAAACATACCTATGATGAGCTCGTTGATTTCTGACATGCTTTGTTGCTCAAGAAATTTAAAGTGAGTTAGAAGAAAGGCAAGATGCAGAGGGGTATGCACATTAAAAATAATCTCAGATATTTTAAAACTTCACTGTTTAAAACTTGTATACACAACCATCGAGAACATTACCTTCCTTATATCAAAACCGAGAGAAAGGGAGTATAATAGAATTTATCATAGTCTTGAATGTCTTCTGAAACACTTTGACTATGTAACCATCTATTGCATACTTGACTGCATCTAGTTACAGGACACCAACAATCAGCAAATTTACCCATTCTATCTTTGAAAGATTCTAACTGTTCTTCCCTAGGTAAAATGTTATTTTCTCAGCCCTACACAATGACTACAAAATAAGGTTACATCTTTTTTTATACCAAAATAACCTGTATCTAAAGATGATGGTCTAGTTTTTGGAAACTGGCGTTTATCAGTATTTGTCCCTATTCTATTTTCTCCCAATTCCTCTTCTTTTATCCTCTAACACTTCATCCCCCTGTCCTTGGACTGCTTCTACAAATATTCTTTCTTACATGGAGAAAGTTAACATGCTTTGAGAAGGAGAATTAAATCTGGGCTGTTATGGGAAAAGCATAATATATAAGCAGATGCAATGCCTCCAAAGAGCAAAAGTTTCTAAGTGTATCCTTTCTTTACTGTTTAGATCCACATCTGCTAGGGAACATGAATTAAGAGTGCCTTGGATCCTTGGATATGACTCTTTGGAAGATTAATGGACATTAGTTTTTTTTTTTTTTCAGTTAAGTTTGAATAAGTGACCCTAGTTCTTGTTATGAAGGATGGCCTGAAAATATAAGTTAGGTTAATGTGTGCTGATGGTCTGCACAGTCAGATAAGTGTCATTTAATCACTCCACAGAAGCAACAGTGGATTAATCCATCAGCTTCAGCAGTGGAGGGAAGCAGACACCTGGAGATGTTGACAGGTGTTTTGAGCAGTATTCATAGGAACAGGGCCCATATCCTGATATTGATGAATTTCATAAAATGGTTAAAAGGAGTGGTAAGAAAATGGTGATTATAACACTATTAATGGTACTCTGTTCTATTTGCAGCCAGGAGCATGTTGTTCTCTGATAGGCTCTACCCAGCAGCTCACTCAGACAGATACAGTCACCCATAGCCAAACAGTGAATGGAGCTTGTTGACTCTCATAGAATAGGAGGAATAATTGCTGGCCCCGAAGGGGATAAGAACACCACAGAAAAAACAACAGACCCTTGGAGTTCTCAGCTAATGAACCACCACCCAAAGAATATACACAGGGGCTGGACCTAGGCCTCCCAGCACATATGTAGCAGATGTGCAGCTAGATCTTCATGTGGGTTCCAAACTGGAACAGGGCTATCCCAAAAACTGTTGTCTAAACATGGGATATGTCCTTCTAGATGTTCTGTCTTGTCTGGCCTCAGTGATAGAAGAAGCACCTATCCTTGCAGAGATAGGGTAGGGTAACTACCAGGGGGCCCCAAACCGATTCAGCAGAGAAGGGGAGGGAGGATGGGGGAAGGATTGTGGGAAGTGGTGACTGTGAGGTGGACAGTGAATGGGATATAAAGTGAATAAGTAAAACAATAAAATTAAAAAAGGTAAATAAACAAAAAGAAAAGTAAATGGTGGTTAAATTGTTGGGATGATACCAGAAGCTCAGCTTCTGGTTGATCTACACAATTTGAAAGTGACATCCTAAGGTAATTTTCTTTCTGTCTGTTCTATCATTCCTTTTCTCAAATGCCTTGCAAGTTCCAGTTGCTAGGTGTTGGGATTCTATCTCTCACCCTATTATAAAATCAGTATGTCCATTTCAGTGATGTATCTTTACCTCTATCCAATTATCTCCAAGTCATGTCCTGTTTGTTCCTTTGTAACATCAGAAAGGGCAAGGACATTTTTGCAAAATGTACAGTATCTCTTACATACAACATTGAAGCCTACATATGTTTACCATAGAGGGAGTTGGTAAGTCATGATCTAACCATATCATCATGACAATACAATATGTTTTCAGGTTGATAAACCACCATAAACTTGGACTACTCCAGGCTTTGGGGTTGGGGGAGCGAATCAGGTGCCTTAAAGATATACCTTGAAGTAACCCATACTAGAATTTCTACTACTCTGAAAAAAAATTTCACATTTGGGAATGATCAGTATAAACTTCTGAGGTTTCACAGCAGATATACAGGATCTGAATCACTTTCCTTCATGACAATAACCCAACCAGAAACTAGATAGACATAATAACTTCTGTAGGAAGAATGAAATTAGAGTCTGTCTTACTAAGAGAGATGAACCTGGAGAAGTTGAGGGAGATAGAGTCACCTAGCCTTTGGATTTCATTTTTAAAGAAAATTGCTCTAACCGTGATCAATCTCTCTTTGGAATTTAAAGATCATGAAGCTTCAGATACCTTGATTATCAGCCCATTTTTAGGTGAGTTTTGACACTAAAACAAGCATTGCCATTGGATAGCAAATGATCTAAAGATTTAAAATTATGACAGAAGTTAATTTTAGGGCTCACAATGGTTTAGAATTGGTCAGCTTGACTAGTGCAGCTACTTATGACTGGAAAAGTATCAATACTGATACCTGGGATGAGGCAGGTATCAGCAACAATCTTAAGAAGGCTCAAGGTTTAACACACTTTAGCCACAGAAAATGTCTGTGGCAATTGGATAATCCTTAATGTTGACGACTGGTGTAGGAATTAGTTTTTCTCCTACAGAAATTGTTGTCACCTTTTTCCTACAAAGTTTAGATGTTGCTGGGGTCGGGTTGATTTTAGTTTTGAAGATATCATTTCTATTTGGCAAATAAATTTCATTGAGCTTTTTCTACCATGTCAGGCATTTAGTCCAAGTTAGTTTCCTCTAAAATGGTAATGCCAACTGCATGCAGGGACAAGGGTTCATTCCAGAAAGGGCTGATGAGAAAACTTCAGGATGCTTTTCAAAAGGATTTTTTTCCTTCAAAGGTCATCATGCAAACCCAAAGAGGCTCTACTGGTTAGAGACTTTTCTATCTTCTAAGTGGCAAACTCATTTGTCAAACTGAAGTTTAGGTTAAAAGACTCATTAGGATTGTGGGCCCTAGGGCCCCACAGGCATCACCTATACATGCAGATCTTTTTAATCAGGAGAATTTATTCTAGCATCAATGAGATGGAGGAGTATAAGAATATAATCCACCACTTTCTTTCATAATTCACATAGAAAAGCAAAAAAAAAATTAGCACATTAAATTGTCTCGATGGCTCTATCCGTAAAATTATGTTCACTTTTTCTATTCATAAACTTGCCCCAGATCTATTAGTTGAATTCAGGTGCCCCTTCTACGATCAGAATATATTATTTGGTGAACTTGAATTCTTTACAGATGAAAGCTATAAAAGTTTGAGACTCTCGTCTTCCTAAAGTTCTTTGTTTTTGAAATGAGTATAATTATCTTCCGTCTGCCATGGGAAAAGAGTTGGTTTTTCTTTTTATTTACTAGTTTTCTCTCCCTCTAGAATTAGCTTACACTAACCAAGATCAGCACAGAAGAAATGGAGGAACGTAAGGGTACAGAAAGGGAATACCTATACTAATATGCAGGCTCCGCATTTATTTTCAGTTTGAGTGGCACTCCAAAGGTCAGTCACAAACACTCCTAGTGTTCCAGAATCCTAATTTCATTTCTAGTGCTATGATAAAATACCCTGACCAAAAAAATCAACTTGTCCAATAAGGGTATTTAACTGTCAATTTCAGGCTATAGTTTATGAGAACAGGGAAGTTTTTAATACAATACAGCTAGTGACATTAGCTCTGTCATTTACATTAGAGAGAAATGAGTACATGTGCATTTACTACTGAGCTTCCTTTCCACACTTACACAGTTCAAGACCAAAACCCAGAGAATGGTGCTGTCCACAATGGGCAGGTCTTCCTACCTCAGTTGAAGCAATCAAGACAAAAATGTCCATGGGGCAATCTGATCTAAACAATGTCACATTAAGAAACTTCTTCCATGTGATTCTAAACTGAGTAAAGTTGTCAGTTCAAACTATCTCATTGGCTTTTAACATCATCATTGGTAGCAACACCTATTCCAGCTTTGGTGAATAATCATTGTGCCCACTCCCCTCAACCACAGTGACATTCCCTTCAGACTTGGTTCCTAGGTTTTCACTCTCTGCACGACTAGGGTTTACTTTAGTTCAGATACTGTAAGTAATTTTTAAAAAATCCCAGAATTTAGCTCAATTGTTATCACACTCTTAAGAAAAAAAAAAGGATTGTGCATGTTCTTGCCCATTTTAACTTCGGTTCTAGAAGAGATCTCTGTATCAGTGATTTTTGTTTGCTTGCTTTTGGTATGCACACATGAGTAATGTGCAAAGACAAGTCAGCAATAGATGATGTCTCCATCTATTTTCCACCATACCTCTAAATCAACCTGGAGTTCATTGGTTTCTAGGATGGTTCACCCGGAGCTCTGCAGTTCTGATTGTCTCTACTACTTTTTGTGCTGGAATTATGGGTGAACACTGCATGACCCAGTCTTAATGCTTTCACCTAGATACTAACTTAGCTCCTTATGCTTTTGCATCAAACACTTTACTAATTGACCCAAATCCCCAGCCTTAGCAATATTAATATAAAAAATACTGTGTTTCTTTGTGTCAGTTTGACATTTTCTGATGAGTTACGTCTATCAGTACTCTAAAATCAATCTGGCTTGTGAAGCCCTAATCCAATTAATGTTTCATTTGCAGCTTCTTAGAGGATTTTGTGGATATATATATATATATGTGTGTGTGTGTGTGTGTGTATACACATACACATACACATACACATACACATACACATACACATACACATACACATACACATACACATACACATACACATACACATACACATACATCATATACATACACATACACATACATCATATACATACACATACACATACACATACACATACACATACACATACACATATACATATATATACCATTATATATTTCACCTTCTCAAAACCAACTAACTCAACCAACCAACCCGCAAAATCTGAGTCTTTTGTTGTTATTGGATATGGGTCTGGATAGTACATAGTCAAACCGCACCATCTGAAGAACTGTCGTACTGTTCACCTATTTTTACCCTTTCTTACCACATCCATTGTTTCCCATGCCAAATGGTCAACTTCTAATGATATGCCTGTTTTCTGCCCAAGTTGGTTAATACAGTTTTTTTCTTCCCTCTCAGCAGAATTACATGCCTTTGGAAGCTGAAAATGGGGATCTGAAAATGTGCCAAATTTATAGACAGGTTTTAAAATGAAGTTTGCTTGAGCACAACTACCACCTTTGCTGAGAATCATCACAAATATAGCAAAGGCATATTCTAGAAATTTCTACAGATTTTTAACCTACTGACAAATACTCATTCTCAGTCTTTAGTTGCTAGGTGTGGTTCTATGTGTGGAGTAAGTAGCAGAGAGCAAAAGAGACAAAAGTCTCCTCAAAGAATATAAGCTTCAAGGAAGTAGTTACAATATGTGCTAAAAATGACAAGTGCTATGAAGAGCAACACATGAAGAGGGAAAAGGGAAGAGGATTCCAGGGTGAGAATAGGGCTGAGGAATGCTGGGTAAAGAGGACCAGTCTTGCATCAACCTAAGGAAAACTTTATAGGCAAACAGAAGGTTCTTTCCACAGAAGTCTGTTTGCTTATCATGAATTAGAGACATATATGAGTGCCAGGCACAAGGATACTTTGATGACTGGACTGCGATATTAATATTATCTTATAGGTCCAGATCCTAGCTCAGAGACTGGAAGGAAAGTTTCAGGTTTGATTCATGTTCAGCTTCCCATTCTCCTGTGAGCAAGTGAAGGAAGACCAAAAGCCAACAGCCAAATCCTTTTTAGCTGTGAGCAGAGCACCTGATGGTTCAATGGTTCTGAAATATTGCAGCTGATCTGGCCTCCCTTAGGAACAATCGGCAAGCTCACATCTTGCTCTGCATGACTGAAGAAATTCACCAGAGGAATCTCTCCCAGACAAAGTGTGGATCTGGCTGATAGCAAACTTCCATTTTATAACTTAGTAAACAGAAACTGCTAGCATAAATAAGCTTCTCCACCTCAGAAGGTTTTGTGTTTAAGACTTGAGTGAATGCCCTATTTCATCACGACAATATATATATATCATTGTATCTTGTCCATTGCCCGTTCCAGGACTTGAGTCATACATGTGTGGGATTCCTTTTCTACATACTGCTGTTAAAAATGCTGAGGCAACCTTTTGTCTTCTCCTAGTCACTTTGCTCCAGAGTAAGGAGCAGAACTTTACAAAAACTCATTTCATTTAAGTCATGAGAATGTTTTCACTTTCTGATACGCCATCCTCTGAAGATGTTCTACTTGCCTTAAATTGTGGTATTTAAAATTGAATGAGTGTACTATGTGTGTTCTCAGTAGTACAGAGCAGAGAACATTGTCATCTCATTATTCAAGATATATTTTTATTAATACATCTTAAAATCACACTAGCTCTTCTGGGGACAATTCCATCTCATTATAGAAGCTCATTGAGCCAATTGCCAGCTAAAACAATTGTTATTTTCACCTGGGCGCTGCTAAGCCAAATTTCTCCCATGCTCTACTTTTACTGTTGTTTATTGGAGAGGCTCGGTAGTCGCTACACATATTTTCTTATTAAATTTTCCTTTAAGATTTAGTACAAAGCCTTAGACTGTCAAAAACCTTTCTATTGTGAGTCCAGCACCCAATAATTTTTCCATTTCCCCCCAGGTTCATGTCACCACCATATTAGATGAGGTTGCTTATGCTATTGTTATCCAAAGTAGTGAATTTAAATGTTATAAAAATAAGATGCTTTCAGAAATAAACTGCTACATAGTACCCTAATGTTTAAATTTGATACTTGTTTAATTTCACTTTATATTTATTATCATTATATTTATATTCATTCATCATGCAGTTCTTTGGATGAGCTAAATGAGGCAGTTATTTTTAAACACGACAATTTTCAAATCACAGTTTATGTGTGACAACTGAAATCAGATCAATCTGATTATGTAATTTACTTGAATATTTTGTTTTTGTTTCACAGTATTGAGGATGTTGCTATTGAAACAGAAGTAGTGACAACAGTTTGCTTGACTATTTAACTTCATGGTCCTTGCCATCTCAAGATAGCTGTTTGTGGTATGAAGCAGATATTCAAAAGAATGGGAGTAGAAACTTTTGTATTTAAACCAAAAGACTAACACATTTTCAACAGCCATACTAAGTTATTTAATAGTTATTTGTTAAGAATAATATCTACGACCATTCAGGTCTGAAGTTCTTGGAATAAAGTGAGGAACAGGAACCAAGGCAAAAAGTTGTTGGAAATCTACATTCTAAATAAGTGAGACAAGATGTTAGCACATGCACTGACAGATATATGTACAAATCTACACACAAACAATACAGTTCAAAGTACTTTATTTATGCCCATGTATCTGTATATTCTTGTTAAATCAAACCTGTATCAGTAGAGCTAGATAGGACTGGGGAAACTATGCAGATTAGACTTTTCTGCCTTTCATGTGCACTTCCACTAACTTGCAGATGACTCCAGTTGCTACCTGGTATTCCATCAGATCTCCGGAGTCTACACATTCACTTTACTTGAGAACAATTCTATTCTGTGTTTTCTCCTTGTTATCTTAGTTTTCATTTCTATTTTTAGCCAGTAACTAAACTAGCCAGTACTTTCTCCTCCTCAAAGGAAGTAGAAGCTGTTGAAAACAACACACGTAGATTACTACCTTCCAGAAT
Source organism: Rhabdomys pumilio (assembly GCA_030674055.1). Taxonomy (NCBI): domain Eukaryota; kingdom Metazoa; phylum Chordata; class Mammalia; order Rodentia; family Muridae; genus Rhabdomys; species Rhabdomys pumilio. Next base: position 36,665,055 of record JANHMN010000007.1, on the reverse strand, counting down.
CTCTTTGCAATGCAGATTTCCTTTCCAGTAGAACTGCACCTGGCAATAATAGACAGGTCATGAGTATTTGTATAGACTTTAGAAGCTTGGACCCTTAGCTTTCTCTTAGTTAAGTCAGGTTCAATTGCTAAGCTTTATTCTCATGGATTACATTTGTTTTCTACTAGAACGTTTTTTTTCCCCATCAATACTCCTCTTACAAAAGTTCCCCAAATGCTTGCTACCTCATTTCTTTGCTCTCCTTTGAAACAAAAGTTTTTAAAATGTTTTCTGCTTTCATGACCTCTACTTCCTTTTATTTAAGTTTTAAAAGTTTAGCACTCTTTTTTTTTTTTTCTAAATTCTGGAACATTTTATTAAACACAACACAGGAGAGAATTCTCTAAATACAAACTGAAACATAAATATCAATAAATTATTAAAAAGAAACTCTCATGAAATCCCATGCTAGGAATTGAAATATAAAGATTTCATCAAAAAGCTTGTGGGCTCACTGGTTAGAGCCTAGCCTATGGTACAATTAAGGCATTAATAATAATTAAGGGGCAGCAGGAGAGAGGGTGTAGAGGAGAGACATTAAGACACTGGAGGACAGTCACTGAAGGAAACATTGGAATTCTAGCCCTTTCTCTGTAGCCCTCGTCCACCTTCTTTTATAGTCATTGGGGGGTAAGGAGTTGTGATCTACGTCTTTCCCACATTTTATTTTACACAGACTCAGTAACCGTGGAAAGTATGAGCCAAAATAAATACTTTCTCTTGTTAAGTTCATTTTTCAGATTATTTGAAAAAAAAAAAAAAACAAAAACAAGCCAGTAAATGGGAGTGCTTTTGCTTTAGCTGGATAGGTATTTTGGAAAGGCAAAGACAGGATACTATTTAAGTGCTCATCTCTGTCACCTTCTTGGTAGCAGTGAGCAGAGACACTAGGCAGATGGGAGTCACGGCAATCAGTGGCCTCTGGTATTACAACCCTCAAACAAGCCTCTTCTCTTACGACACTTACTTCTATCATAGCTCTTGTGTGGGTCTAGGAAGTCACAATTCCTCTGGCATTAACAGCGTCCAGTGTTATACCTCCTGAGCAGGCCAATGGATTCAAGGTTCCTCAGTGCTTATGTTAGTGATATTGGCTCAGGATCTCAGAGGTTTAGACCCTGAAGACATGATAGGTTTTTGGAATTCTGGCAACTATCATTCTGTTGTTCTTCTTGTTTTCTGCTATGTCTCCGAACCACATTTATCCTTCCTCAGCTTTAGTTCTCTACTCTCTCTTGCAGGTTTTCTCCTATTATCTTTGTCTTTCTTTCAGGGCTATTGTCCAGTGGTTTTGCTTTAAGCAGCTGGTTACTGTGCTGCTGCGTTTATAGCTGGCTCAGTTGATTGGTCTGCTGTCACTACCCCTGCCATTCAGCTGCCTCATCTGTCACTGCTTTCTTCAATTTCTGTGGCTTCCCTTTTCTACTGTCTCTGCTAGCTGTTTCTTCATGCTACAGTCTTATAGATACATAGATTTATCATAGAAGTTACACATGTAATTAACAGCAGGATTTTATTTCAAATGAATGTAATGAGAGCTGTGTAGGTTTTGTGCCTATGTCCTCTAGACTCTACTGAAATCTATCAGTTATCAGTTGCATCTTATATATGCTCTTTCCCATTGCTATGCATTATATAAATGCATTGTGGTTTATTTTTCAATTTGCCGGGGATAGACATTCGATATGATTTTAGAGTTTAATTATACTAAATGATGTCACTATGGGAATTTTTGTTCATATCTCTTGACTTTAAATCTATACTCTTCAATGTGATATAAACTAGAAGTTAAATTGCTCAGTCACAGACTCTCATATTTTAATAAGACCACATTACTTTTCAATGGGTGTCAATATACTGTCTCACAGTGAGTATGCCAAAGTCCAAGCCTATTCAAAAATTTGCACATATTTACTATTTTAGTCTATTTTATTTGTTCATTACATAATGCTCCTTGTGTTTTAAATTCACATTTCCATAATTTCTAATAGTGTTGTGCAGATGCTTTTTCATATGGTCACAAACTAAATGGAGAACCATTTGGAGAAGTATCTGTTCATGTCTCTCACTGGTAGAATTTCTATTGGCCTATATTCATTTCTTATGGATTTATAAAAATTCCCCATATTCTATTTATTAGTTTTATGTCAGCTATATGTGAGGGAAGTAGCCTTAATATTTTAATTTTTGAATGACTAAAAATAATAAAATTAAGTGGAACTATAAGTATTATTCGTATTTTTTTTTTTTTTTTTTTTTTTTTTTTTTTTGGTTTTTAGAAACAGGATTTCTCTGTGTAGCCCTGGTTGTCCTGGAACTCACTCTGTAGACCAGGCTGGCCTCAAACTCAGTAATTCGTCTGCTTCTGCCTCCCAAGTGCTGGGATTAAAGGCGTGTGCAACCACCGCCCGGCCAAGTATTTCTTTTGTATTTAGATCATTCAAGCTTTATCAAAATCTTCCAACCCAATGTTATAAAAATCATACTTTATATTATTTTTTAAAAATTATTATTTTGTGCCTTGACCTCTTTTAAAATGGCCATCAAAAGGCCTTTTTATGGTATGCAATTTAGGATAACTGTATTTTTTCCTACCTGGAACACAATTCTTTTCTCTGAATAACAGACCTGGCTTAGTCCTTAGCTTGCTGTAGGTTTCTGCTTCATGTTATATTCTAGTGCGTGTATCCTGGCTTTCCTAATGAACAGTGAAACCTCTATCTACTAAACAGACATTACTGCAGCCTGTAGGACTTCATTCCAGTATAAGAATCCATACAGTTTAGTGTTTAATGTCTTTTTCGCTCTTGGAGTGTAAGCACAACTAGAGAAGAAATATCTGTCTATTTTATTCAGCCATCAAAAGACCTAGATGGTTCCTGGCCTGACTAGGTAATCAATATTTGTTCAGTTTAATGAATGAATAAAATGAGACAGAACATTTTATTCAAGTCAGTACTTGCACTTCTTTGTGTAACTGTGTGATTCACTGAATTAGTAGCCAGTGAAATTTTAAATAAAGTGCATTTGACTGTCTGTGATAGTTTTGTTACCACTTATAGAATAAATTAAAAATAAATATTGAAAAAAATCGTTAGAGGGCCCAAAGCTACTCTTTACACAACTAAGATTCTGTGCCTTGACAATTCATTCAAAGAATTCCTCTAAAGCATTCATTTTTGTGCCAGAAAAAGGTGTGACAATTTAGCCTGAGGGAAAAGAGGAGAGTGGTCCTTGCCTTCAAAGAGCTTGTAGTTTGATAGCAAACAGTTTCAAAATTGTAGAACTAAGGTATGCAAGTTTAACTCCAGATGTTAGGATTAATATAGGGCTCCAACAATGCTAGGCTAATTGCAGGAAAAGCTTAGAGGACTAAAAGGTGAATAGATCATGGGAGGGGCCCCGCAGTCACTATCCCTGGGGTTCTCTAAGGACTGTGTTACTGTCTGAGTCAGCCCATTAGCTAAGGGCTTAAGTAAATCCCTTGAGGTTAGATTGCACTGGATTTGAAGAGTTCTTGAGTAAATCATCTTAGCAGAACCTGTGTGTGAAGTCAGGGATGTAGTTTGAGTCTTTGTTCACTCAATTGCTATGTTTTTTTAATCAATTGGCTAAATGTGTATTGAACACCTCCTCTGTATCCAACTCTGTTTCACTTCATTTACATGGGTGAGATCACTATGTCTTCATCTTTCACAATAAAGTGGCTGCTTCTACTATTTCAGAGGTGTTTAGAATGTTTGCTTGAAGTAACAAAACATTTCAGTTGTAGAGTTGGGATATGGAACCTGGTAGTCTGTTATGAGATCCAAAGTTTGACCTTTTATTCCTGACACCATTTAAATGACTAACTTGTTTATTTATGAACTTACTTAGTGTCATCTATTCTTCTTAAGCATTATATTAAAATTTTGGATATTGAATGAATTAGACATATCTCTTTTTAGACTATCAGACAAATGGTTGCCCATATGCACTCTGGTTGTAAGTACATCTGAAGTCTGGAAAGAACAGGATCATTCTGAGCTTCATGTGATAAAAGTATTTGACAGCATTATTGTAAAGCACATACGCTTCTTCAATAGGGAGCTTATAATAATTTCTATTATTTAATTAAGGGTTCTATAACTAAATAATCATTTAAAGGCACTTCATTTTTTATTGGATATTTTATTTACATTTCAGATGCCATCCCCTTTCCCCATTTCTCCTCCTTAAAAAACCCCTATCCAGTGCCTCCTTTTCCTTTTTGCTTTTATACTTTTTTTAAAATGTTAATCAAAGGCTTTATAAGTATGGTAATGCTCAATCAGAAGTGTAACCCAATACCCAACCTAGATATATAAACTACCTTTGACTGGTGGAGACACGTGAACATCTGCCTCCATGCTCCCTCTCTCTTTCTCTCTCTCATCACCTAGCTTCTCCTCTACTTCATCATCTCCTCTCCTTACTCCTTATCTTCCTCTTGGTGCTCCTTCCCCCTTAGCTCCTCCTATGTATCACTCTTCTTGTTAAAATAAAACTTTTCTCTCAAAATACAATTAGAGCATAATTACTCCTATTTGTACCAGTGAGGTACAAGATAGTCTTAATACCCAGTCCATCATTTTGTTGACTAGCCAGAACGTCTGTCGTCTCTCTTGATTAAAACACTTCGTTTAGAACCTGGCTTTTTTCTTGGCTTTAGAATGAATGTCAGCTGAAGACCATCTACTCAGATTTTAAAGGCACTTCAATTTTTGTAATTTGGCATTTCTTATAACCTTCTTTGGATTTTTTCTTTTCTCTTTTATCCAAATGTATGAAATATTCATTTGTAAGGTAACAGTCTAAACAAGCTCCAGTTATGATAATTTGAGTTTTATTTTGAAAAGAAACTTAAATAAGAGTTCTCAGTACATTTAAAATACAATTGAACTAGAAATGACAGCTGGTGTCTGTATTATTAACACTTGGAAGATATATGAGGATTTCCATAAGTTCAACTTCAAGTAGGACTTCACAGTGAGTGACTGTCTAGGATGGAGGGTGAGACCTGGTTCCCAAAAGTAATACAAATCAAAGTAAAGCAAACACAAAACAAAGAATCATGCAAAAATACTCAGAAGTGGTAACAACAGCAAAAACACAAAAACTATTAAGTGTATAAAATATGTTATATTCACACACACTTTAAGAATATAAATAATGATGTAACAGACCAAACCAAAGAAAATAAAATCAAAACTCCATCTTGTTTAGACATTTAGAGTAAGGTAGCCCTTTCTATAGTTTTGATCTCCAACTTGTGACCCACTGAAGTAGAGGAAATTAAGGAATATATGTTCTAGCAAACCATGATTGTGGTAATAAAATCTGGAGGCAAGAGAGAAAGCTTATTAAATGATCTTTCATACACCCTGTAATTCTACCACGGCTCAGTGTCCCTATCTGTAAATTGGGGCAGAGTAATCATAGGAAGCTGCACCTCAAGGTTATTGCTCATTAGCTGGATCATGTCAATGTAAGTAAACTCTTTATAACTCTTTTTTGGTACTAGCAAGACATTATTTCCATTATTGCCAACTAGAAAACTTACTCACTTAAAAAGAAACTGCAATTATTAGATGTACAAAAACCCAACTATTCAATTCTTTTCTCAGAATTTTGACTGTTAAATGTCGTTTGTTTCCCTTAATGCAGAAGAAAGTAGTTACATGTGATTTCCAAGGCTGAAAGCCAAGAGGCAGTTAGATAGCCACAAATGCAGTAGAGGGTTTTGAAGAGAGTCTTAAAACATAAGTATCTGGACATGTTTGTTAAATTGTGCTTAGCATCTACACATAGACTCTATTATTTCTACAAATTCCTTCACAATACTCCATTTTATGTTAGGATGAACACAACCTCTCTTATCTCAGAAAGGAGGCTTTCCAGCTGGTGAGCCCAGAAACTCTATTCTTCAGCGTTACATAGGGAAGTGCTGATAAGAAAGACAACACTATGGTATTTAACTAGCTGCTCAGAAGAAAGGCGTCCACTGTCAGGTTTGGTAAGGATGATTGTTAGTTTTAATCAAAGGTGATCTAATAGCTTAATGAAGTCACTGGCATTAGCTGGTTCTGGTCCTTTAGCAAATTCTATTATGGGAATGTGCTGTTCACATATTGGAATATTTGTCCTGTAGAATTCAGCCAACATACTATGAACATTTCTGTAATTATATTAAAGATATCCTCAGCACCTATTTTATAACACTATATAGGTTCTATATAGATTTTTGTTTGCTCAACACAATATCTGCTCTAGATTTTTATTTGTATAAATCATTGGAAAAATTCTTTGTTCCTCTTTCTCTTATGAGAGTAGGTGTTTTGTTTTGGTTTCCTAACATTTAGAGGTTCCTAAGGTTAGCAATCACATTCGATCCCAAATTGTAAATGCAAAATTTGGTGCTTGTTGACTGATCATGATTTCAGCTTTCGTGCCTCATTAGCATCAAAGAATCTGCACCTTGGATAGTTTCTGTAACTGTAATAGAAATCTTTTTTTGTTTGTTTGTTTGTTTCTTTTTATTATTTTTTATTTTTATTGGATATTTTATTTACATTTCAGTTGTCATGCCTTTACCCATTTCCCCTCCCTAGAAAACCCCTATCCCATGCCCCCTTTTCCTTTTTGTTTTTATACAATTTCTTAAAATGTTAATCAAAGACTTTATAAGTTTGGTAGTGCTCAATCAGAAGTGTAACCCAATACTCAACCTAGATATATCAACTATCTTTGACTGGTGGAGACACATGAACATCTGCCTCTATGTCCCCCCCCCCTTTCTCCCTCTTTCTCCTTCTCATCACCTAGCTTCTCCTGTCCTTTTTCTCTTCCTCTCCTTACTCCTTCTCTTCCTCTCCGTACTCCTCCCATCTTAGCTCCTCCTACATATCACCCTTCCTGTTAAAATGAAACTTTTCTCTTAAAATATAATTAGAGCATAATTATGCCGATTTGTACCAGTGAGGTACAAGATAGTCCTAGTACCCAGTCCATCATTTTGTTGACTAACCAGAACCTCAGTCATCTCTCCTAACTAAAACACTTGGTTCTGAACCTGGATTTTTTCTTGGCTTTAAAATGAATGTCAGCTGAAAACCATCCACTCAGATCTTTTCTCTCAAAGTAAATAGCCAGGATTGGCTATGAGACTATAAGTTTTCAACCCCATCAGAAATTCAGAATGACTGAGTTAACTGAAATTATGAGAAGCACAAAGCATAGCTTTTAAAACTTAACCAATTTATAGAGACTGCTGAACACCTGGACAGTCCCTATACTTCAAAACGTTGTAGCATCCAATCTTCAGCCTTCTGGCCCAGGATAATCTGACAGACCATAGTGATGCAGAATTATTAAGGGCTGATTACTCTGTCTAGGCAGATATAATCAGTCGACTATTCTGCAAATGTGTCCTTTTTCTGGACAGTAATTTGTCTGTAGATGGGAAGAGGCAATTCTTGCCCAGTGGCTGACTCACCACAATTGGAGTAACTCCAAAGATGCTCAGTTTCTTCTTAGACTCCAAGACAGGAAGCTGTCAGGAGCAGACAGGTCTCTAATCAAAATGAACATTAATACAGAAATGTTTGTAACTTCAATTCTGTGGACTTCTAACATTTTGAAAACCAACTATCCATGTAAGGAAATCTGGACTGTTGTCTGTTAACTCCTCTCAGCTATTTCTAAATAAAATATAGAAACACCCTAACAATAAACTCAAAGCCCTGGATTTGCTATAGTCCCTTAACTCACAGGCTAACCATCTCAAATCAGTTAAAAAAGTTAAAGAAGGACTGGGTCTAAGCCTTGTATTCCTAAATGTGTTATACAGGCACAACGCCTATGAGAGTATCAATATTCTTCTCACTTTTATATCAATGAGAAGCTCGTACCAATGAAAACCTTAAATTTGAAATCGAAGTAAATTTTGTACAATTTAAGAAATATAACTTCATCTTGAGAATAATTATACAGATTTATACCAATAGATTATGGCTATGAACTAAATCCTAGTTAATCCTCCCTGTTCCAACAAAACTACTACTTTTCCCTTGAAAGACATCTCAATATTAACCACCTTAGTCCCCAAGCCCAGGGAATAGGGACGCTGAGTCATCATTAACTTCTTCAAGTTGATTACAGGCATTGAGATATTAGAAAAGGGGTGGGGAGAAGAGTAAATTGATAAGCCTCTGATGCTGGGTCTTCACTGCATCCAGATGGAATTCCAGGACATCAGAGGTTTGAGCAGGTCTGCTCAGCTTGCTTGATGAGTAGATACAACAAGGCTGTGTGTTCTGCAATATACAATTCTCAAAACAAATTTTATTATCAAGCTAATTTTTTATTTTTATTTTTTTCATTCTTTGCTTTCTTTTTTTAATTTAAATTTTTTTAAATTTTTTAAATTGGGTATTATATTTACATTTCAGATTTTATCCCCTTACCCCACTTCCTCTCACCGCCTAGAAACCTCCTATCTCATCCCTTCTCCTCATGCTTCTATGAGGCTGTGCCCTCACCTACCCCCGCTTCCACTACCCCCCTCCCCACCCTCACAATCCCCCCCATTCTGTGTTTGTTTTTCATGGGATGAAGAATCTCCTCTCCCCCCTATGCCCGACAAAGCCATCCTCCCCTACATATACAGCTGGAGTCATGGGTCCCTCCCTATGTGCTCCCAGGCTGCTGGTTTAGACCCTGGGGAGCTTTGGTTGGTTGGTATTGTTGCTTTCCTCATGGGGTCACAAACCCTTTCTGCTCTTTCAGTCTTCTCTCTAACTTCTCTGTTGGGAAACCCTTGATCATATCTGTGGTTAACTGTGAGCATCGTCCTCTGAAGGTGTCAGTCTCAGGCAGACCTTTAAGGAGACAGCTATATCATGTTCTTGACTGCATGCACTTCCAGCCATCCACATCAGTGTCTAGCTTAGGTGACTGTACATGGGATGAATACCAGATGGGATGGTCTCCGGATGGCCCCTCCTTCAGTTTCTGTCCCATGTTTTGTTTCCATATTTGCTCCCTTGAGTAATTTTGTTACTCATTTTAAGTAGAACTGAGGCATCCCCACTTGGTCTTCCTTCTTCACGAGCTTCATGTGGTCTGTGAGTTGAGTCTTCACTATTCTAAGTTTTTGGGCTAACATCCGCTTATCAGTGAATAAATATCATGTGTATTCTTTTGTGATTGGGTTGACTCGCTCAAGATGATAATTTCCAGTTCCATCCATTTACCTAAAAATTTCTCAAATTCATTATTTTTAATATCTGAGTAATACTCCATCGTGTAATTGTACCACATTTTTTGTATCCGTTCCTCTGTTGAGGGACATCTTGGTTCTTTCCAGCTTCTGGCTATTATAAATAAGGTTGCTATGAAGATAGTGGAGAAGATAGTCCTTGTTATATGTTGGAACATCTTCTGGGTATATGCCCAGGAGTGGTATAGCTGGATCCTCAGGTAATGCTATGTCCAGTTTTCTGAGGAACCACCGAACTGATTTCCAGAGTGGGTGTACCAGCTTGCAATCCCAGCAACAATGGAAGAGTGTTCCTCTTTCTTCACATCCTCGCCAGCATCTACTATCACTTGAGATTTTGATCTTAGCCATTCTGACTGGTGTGAGGTGGTATCTCAGGGTTGTTTTGATTTGCATTTCCCTGATGACTAAGGATGTTGAGCATTTCTTAAGGTGCTTCTCAGCCATTCAAGTTTCCTCTGTTGAGAATTCTTTGTTTAGTTCTGTACCCCATTTTTAATAGGGTTATTTGGTTGTCTAGAGTATAATTTCATGAGTTCTCTTATATCTTGGATATTAGCCCTTTATCCGATGTAGGATTGGTTAAGATCTTTTCCTAATCTATTGGTTGCCGTTTTGTCTTATTGACAATATCCTTTGCCTTACAGAAGCTCTGCAATTTTATGAGGTTCCATTTGTCAATTCTTGATCTTAGAGCATAAGCCATTGGTGTTCTGTTCAGGAACTTTCCCCCTGTGCCTAGGTATTCAAGGGTCTTCCCCACCTTCTCTTCTATTAGTTTCAATGTATCTGGTTTTAAGTGAAGGTCTTTTATCCACTTGGATTTGAGCTTTGTACAAGGAGATAAGAATGGATTGATTTGCATCCTTCTACATGTTGACCTCCAGTTGAACCAGCACCATTTGCTGAAAATGCTGTCCTTTTTCCACTGGGTGGTTTTGGCTCCTATGTCAAAGATCAAATGATCATAGGTGTGTGGGCTCATTTCTGGATCTTCAATTCTATTCCATTGATCTTCCTGCCTGCCTCTGTACCAATACAATGCAGTTTTTTATTACTATTGCCCTGTAGTACAGTTTGAGGTCAGGGACAGTGATTCCCCCAGAAGTTCTTTTATTGTTGAGAATAGTTCTTGCTATCCTGGGTTTTTTGTTATTCAAAATTAATTTGCAAATTGCTCTTTCTATCTCTATGAAGAATTGATTTGGACTTTTGATGGGGATTGCATTGAATCTATAGATTGCTTTTGGCAAGATGGCCATTTTTACTAAATTAATCCTGCCAATGCAGGAGCATGGGGGATCTTTCCATCTTCTGAGATCTTCTGTTTCTTTCTTCAGATACTTGAAGTTCTTATCATACAGATCTTTTACTTCCTTGGTTAGGTTCACTCCAAGATATTTTATATTGTTTGTAACTATTGTGAAGGGTGACATTTCCCTAATTTCTTTCTCAGTCTGTTTATATTTTGAGTATAGGAAGGCTACTGATTTGTTTGAGTTGATTTTATATCCAGCCACTTTACTGAAGTTGTTTATCAGGTTTAGGAGTTCTGCTGTGGAAATTTTAGGGTCACTTAAGAATGCTATCATATCATCTCCAAATAGTGAAATTTTGACTTCTTTCTTTCCTATTTGTATTCCTTTGACTTCCTTTTGTTGTCTAATCGCTCTAGCTAGGACTTCCAGTACTATATTGAATAGGTAGGGTGAGAGTGGGCAGCCTTGTCTAGTCCCTGATCTTAGAGGTATTGCTTCCAGTTTCTCTCCATTCAGTTTGATGTTGGCTACTGGCTTGCTGTATATTGCTTTTACTATGTCTAGGTATGGACCTTGAATTCCTGATCTTTCCAAGACTTTTAACATGAAGGGATGTTGAATTTTGTCAAGTGCTTTCTCAGCATCTAGTGAGATGATCATGTGGTTTTTTTCTTTGAGTTTATTTATGTAGTGGGTTACATTGATGGATTTCTGAATATTGAACCATCCCTGCATTCCTGGGACAAAGTCTGTTGCTCTGAGTTCTTTTGTTCCTCTGCTGCTCTGGGTTCAGTGGTACCTCTGCCTCTCTGGGTTCAATGGACCCTCTAGAATGGATCGAGAGGAATCCGGTGTCCACAGGAGCAGACCAGACAGGGGTCTGTGTCAGGCCTCAGATCTGGGAGAGGGGCAGAAGGGGTGTGCTATTCCGCAGGGGCGGAGTTTGGGGGTCTGCTGGAATTTGAGTGCTCCCTGAACCCAGCTCTGGGTATAGGGCAGTGAGTGTGTCTTCTTACCTACTGCTCTGGGTTCTGTGGACCCTCTAGGATGGGTCGGGAGATCCGTTGTCCCCAGGAGCAGACTGGGTAGGGGTCTGTGTCAGACCTCAGATCCGGGAGAGGGGCGGAAGGTGTGTGCTATTCTGCAGGGGCGGAGTTTGGGAGTCTGCTGGAATCTAAGAGCTCCCTGCACCCAGCTCTGGGCATAGGGCAGTGAACGAGTCTTCTTACATACTGCTCTGGGTTCCATGGACCCTTTAGGATGGGTCGGGAGGGATAGTAATAGAAATCTTGCCTATTAACAAGCCATAAACTTAACACTAGTCCAACAATAGGCAAGTTTTCCATTTTAACAATAAGAATTAAAGAATTTAAGATGTAACATAGGGTCTGGAGGGATGGCTCAGTATTAGCAGTGTTTGATGTTTTTGCAGAGGATGAGAATTCAGTTCCCAGTCCGAGCTACCTGTAACTCTAGTTCCAGGAGACTTAATGCACTCTTCTAGAGGCAGAGAAGCCTCACAGATATGTGCACATACACACAAAGGTATATATATATGATATATATATATCATATATATGTAGACATACACATACATGTACAAACACACACACATATATATGTATAGAGTCTTTAAAAATATGTATTTAAAAATTTTAAATATAACTTTTGATTATTTAGGTTCATCACCTGTTCATGTATATGTATGTATGTGTATGTCTATGTGTATAATGTATATGTATATTATGTATATGTGTATGTGTATATGTATATGATGTATATGTATATGATATATATGTATCATGTACTTTGGTCATATAAATGGTGTGCAAATAATTTTATAATTTGTAACTACATAGTTTAACCTTGTTAATACAGTACACTCAGTATTTCTTAATAATAAATGATACATTCTTGGGTAACATGTACATATATGGAAGGGAATGTTTTTTCTCCTTTGGTGGTAATCTTTTTAATAAGATTGTAAAGTATTTGTAATCATAAAGATGTTAGTTGATTAATTTTATATCCCTCCTAAAAAGTATAGGCTTATTAAACATCTAATAGTTGAATATTTGATTTGTAGAAAAAAACTAGGCTAAAATAACTGTAAGTTTTATTTTAGCTCGGGATCAGGATTCAACAATGGTTTGGCTTGTAGTTTCTTAACATGACAACACCCTAAAATAGTCTTGTGACTGAAATTAGAGAATTTTCTTGCAAGATGGCTCCCCTACTGACTTGTGAGTTGCAATTGGCTGCTGTTTATAGGTTCCACATCTTTGCTATAAGATATGTCACAGGGATAATTTAGAATGTTCATGGCAGGAAGACTATCTGACCTGGAGGGACAGAACTAAGGGACTCAGGTTATGAGTCATAATGTTAATTTATGATCTCATCTTGGAAATCACATATTGTAATTCATATGGTTGACGATAGATAACCAGTCCTGACTCATTGAAGAAACTCTGTAAGGATGTAGGCCAGAGGAAGTGAGGGTCATGGATGTTCCCCCTAAAGTGTACCATACTGAGAGAGTCATCACAAAGATTCAGATTCTGACATACATATGAACTCTCACCAAATATTCACCAGTATAAATCTCATTCATATGAAGACATGAGAAAAGTAGTTTATTTTTCAGTGGGTGACTTAGATTCCAAAACACTCAACTACGTTTGTTATCTGCAAGATGAAATTCGATTTCTATTGGCTTAAACAAAGAGGTAAATGGCTGATTTACATAATGGGAATAGAGTAGACCTAAGGTAAATGTGCACATGTATCTTTAAGGTCAAATTGCCTTCTGTCTCTTTCTTATGTCTTTTTATTATAATGTACTTCTGCCGTGATGAAAAAATGGGGATGAATACTGGAACATGTTTTTGTTCATGTCTGTTATTGGTACAGTAGTATTCCAGTTGGCTCATCCTTGTGATAAAGGGGAAAATGTTGATCTCAATGTGTAGGTTTGCATATGGCCCACTTAAGACTGCTTAGTGAAAACAACTATAGTGAAAACAAGATCAAGAAGATACTGAAAGGCCCTACAGTATCATCCATAGGGGCAGAAATCAAATCATATTTACTGTCATCAGTATTTCTGACTTGAGTGAATCAAATATATGGATATTACAGTAAATGGAATCTCTGACACTCCCCTTTCTGTAAAAAAAAAAATGGTGATTTTTGAAATCTGTGAATCAGTTTTAAATATTTGGTAATGACTACATTGTTCTTTCTATTATTAATAGTATTACAATTTGAAGATAACTATTATCTTTTTAACTTTTATTGGACAGCATTTCAAGGGAGGCTTGATTACAGTAAAGATACCGTCATATGTGAAATAATAATAGCAGCACTCTTTTAAAAGTAAATCACTAGTAAAATAGGTTTTTAATTTTTTGAACCTCATTTATTTGGCCAGTGTGATAATGATTAATCTTTTGTCAACCTGAAACAAACTAAGTCATATGGGAAGAAGAAACCTCAAATAAAACAATGGCTCCATCAGATTGACTTATAGGATTTTCAAGTCTGAGGGAAATTGTCTTGACTGATGATTGAAATGAGAGAACCCAGACCTCTGAGGGTTTGCCACCCCTGGGTAGATGGTCTTGAATTTTATAAACAGAACAGGTTGAGTATAAAATGAGAAGTAATATTCCACCATGCCTCCTAGCATTCCACCATGTCTTCTTTAGTTCCTGCAACAAATTCCAGGTTCTTGCCTTGAATTCCTATTCTGACTTTCCTTTATAGTAGACAGTAAGCTGTGAGATGAAATAAATCATTTTCTTCTCTAGTTTATCGCAGTAATAGAAAACAAAGGAGAATATAAAACGGCAATTCTCATTACTTTATAAAAACATCTACAGATAGAGATGGCCAATACCTCAGACATAATTAGAATTAATTCATTTTATTTTCTTTTCATTAAATGGTTAAGCACCTCCCCATTTTGTGCCATGCCTCTTCATTCTGTTTTCAGTGTTTGTGTTGCCCTGGCAACACAAAACAAAATCAGCAGTAATTGCATAAAAATAGGTAAGATTCATTATTATCATTACTACTCTATGGCATGCTGTTCAGTGTATAGTGATCATTGTGATCAATAAGAAGTATCTATCTGCCCTATGACACCACTCACACATCACAATAAATAGTGTCCATTGCAATACAACCTGCATCATTTTCCATACCTTTCGTTTTAGAGGCCAGATATGAGACTCTTCTGACAGCTTTTTTCTGACTCAAACCTTCATGTGTTATGATAAAAATGGCCTAGGATTTGCTTTGTTGCTTGGTAGCTACATGATCTTTTTCAAAGTTTATAACCACTACAGTTTGCAGTTTGTCCTAATCCAAATATATTTATAGTGCCTAACTCCTAATAGGTTAAAGGATCAAATAAATTAATGAACTTAGATCCCTGAGACTGGTTACCCACACAAAGAAAGCTCAGTCACATATGAGCTACAGTTATTCATACATTGCAATTATGCCATCCTTTCACAGAAAGATAAGCAGATGTCAGAGATAAAATTTAAAGTTATTATATACTCAATATTACAGTGAGAAATCCTGGTGATACCAAACTTTCAGTAATAAGATTATTTAGTGAAGGCTAAACACTTGAAGTTAAAATAGGTCTGACTTGGTAATTGATTTTGCAATTATAAAGCTGCATAACTTTAATTTGTCCCCTGTCTTAGTTACGAACTCTATATAATAGATTAACATTAACTGGATTAGAACAACATATATTAATATATTAGCTATCTCATTGTTTTGTGGGTCAAAGGACTGAGACATGTTCAACAGTTTTGTGGAGACTTTCTGTTCACTGCTTTATGCTTGGGTTCTCCTGAGATGCTTACTAGATTACCAAAAATCTTCTGTTATTGGAAGAATTAATTTTTTTATGTCTACAGTATTTATGACAACTTGTCTCTTTCCCAAGGGAGTCAGTTTGCCAAGAAGATGAAACCTTAAATAATGACATCATAGGAGTGATTTATCACCTTTGATATAGTCTATTAGTTAAGAGCAATTTACAGGTCTCATTACCACTATAGAAGGAATCAGATAGGTCAAGGAACATGTGTGCTATGTCTAAATGAGTTGACTATATTGCTTAGCTCCCATTTCTTCTTTTTGGTACTTAGTGATTTGATCCCTACAAAGTCTTCAGCATCCTGGATGACAGGTAATGACATCGTGTGTATTGTTAATACTTATTAGTTACTTGATTGGGTTAAATAAAATGAATGATTAGACATAGAGAAATATTAAAATTAGGACTATTTTCTTTTGGGAATGGGTAGTTATTATGTAGCCCAGGCTGGTTTAAAATTCACAATATAGATAAGATTGAGTTTGAACTCAGAAATTTGCTTGCCTCTGCCTCCCAGGAATTGAAATTAAAGGCCTGCATTTCCATATCTAGACCCAAATTAGGACTATTTAAATGCAACGCTTGTTCAAGATACTACTGTGAGGTTTTAACTTTCTGTTTGTCAACGTTTCCAAACAGTGTAACTTTATTTCCATAAACCCATTTCTTAGTAGTTTAATAGGAGATATTTAAACTTTATTCACTCAGACTATTACTTTTTGGGGGGAATAACTATGCTGATAAATTAAAAAGTTTAATGACCAAAAGCCTGAGCAAATTTTTGCTTTCTGTTCTTTTTTCATTTCTTTCCCAAATAGAACACATATTTTAAGTTTTGCTTTATTGTGACACACATATTGCCTATGTAGAACTTAATAATTCATAAAGAGCTGATGTGTTTTTTATAGATGAAGAAATTGAGGTTTTAAGCATCTAAGAAGTTCTCTCTTCTTTCTCATAGAAGGTTGCTAGCTCCACATCTCATGATGTGAGCATATAGCCTATAATAATGGTACCACTGTTTTAGGAGGGGGATTAGGAAGCAATAGAGAGAGGAATAGCAGAGTACAAATCATCTTATCAGACAGTGGTAAAGGGAGGGTTCATAGGGAGAGAACATGAAGTAAATACAGAACAGGAAAGAGGTGACAGGGAAATAGCATGGTATAAGTAACCTTATTTGGGAAACTAGAAAAAAGGCAACTTTAAAGAGGGAAGTAACTACAGGAGAATGAAGGAGAGTAAAATAAGAAGGATGTCTGAAAAAGTCATAAGGATTCATATTATTAACTATTTCAAAAACAACCATAGCGCGCGCGCGCGCGCGCACACACACACACACACACACACACACACACACACACACACATACACACACACACAAACTTTCCTCATCTGGACTGATAATTTCCCCCTTCAACAGCCAAAGACCACCTAATAAAAACTCCAGTACGAGACATGAGAAAACTCATTTTAGTTTTTGGTCAGGGCTGTCTAAGAAATTCCCGAAACAAAAATACTATCACTGTTGCCTTTGGTTGCCTCCCAGAAGTAGAAGATACATTTTTATTGCTGAAGACCCCATGCACTTCTGAAACAGGGCCCCGAGGCCTCTGAGATGGAACTGACCTAAATGTTCTATCCCTGTGAACTGGCTTTCATGGTACCAGAAGGCACTATGTAAGCATCCAAAGGAAGGAACAATCAACAATTTGTCCCATCTATAATTCTGTGAACTAAATCAATGACAAGAGTGGCACAATAACTTTGAGGGCGCAGTAATAGCCTGCATGCCTTGGTAGTAACAAGATCTCTTTAATTGGACTAAAGGCCTACCCAACAATAGAGGAAACATGCCTGGTTCTGGAAACTTAGCCAACTACTCTGGGTTTGCGTAGTTATTCATCTTGGAGGAAAATCTACAAGTCCTACTCTACAAAACCAACATAACTCCTAACTACATTCTAAAAATTTGTTTTTATACCCACAGATGAGTGTAGTTAGTCTTCACCCCACATCAATGAAACTTTTCTTTGCAGCAAATGGGGATGAAAACAAAAAGCCACGACCAATTAAGATGTAGAATTATGGAGCCCAGTTCCAATGCATATATCTACAAAATGCTCCTGAATTCAAGGCTCAGAAAAAGTTGTAAAGGGGAAGCAGAAACATTTTAAGAGCCAGAAGACCAGGGAATTTGCTGTAGGGCTGTGTCTCCTAGTAATGTCAGAAGCTACATCTATAAAGTGTCACCAACATAACTACATAAGCTTTACCTGGACAAGGATAATGACAGTAGACATGTCAAAGTAGATAGGGAAAAGCCTAGAAGGTCTCAACCTTACACGAAGAACTACAGAAAATTAAAAAATGCTGAGAGGAGGAGAAATAGTTTTGCCCAGGAAAGAGTACACACACTGGTTATTCAATATCAAATAGTCAGCCTTAAAAGATATATACAATTAAAATTATACAGAGAGAGAAGGTTGTATTTACAAATGTGTATTTATATACATGTGCATATAATAACAATTAATGAGAAAGGATATCGTCAATTTAAAAGACAGCAAAGAGTATTTGGAGAGAGGAACAGGAAGAAAAATAATGTAATTATAATCTCAAAAATACAAGAACAAAATAAGTCCTGTATTTTAATGATGAATCTTTTCTATACAACTACACAATTTCAAACTGTGTTTGGAGACACTTAAATAATACGTATCATGAAAATGTTTAACTTGTGTGTGTAATAGTGTAGCTAATTAGAATCATTACAACTTTTCATAAGTTATTGTAGTGAGAATTTATGAACAAAGGATGAACAAAAAAGAAGATTCATTTTTGCCACATAGGTGAGATATTCTTTACAAATACCCACTTGAGCTAATCCAAATCATACTTGGTAGGCAAAAGCACTGCACTGATATTGAAGGCCAGCTTGGTTTTGGATATAAAGATGGATAATTTATAAGAATGAATGATGAACTGACATTTACTTTCTTAAAAACCTTACTAAAAGTGCAATAAAATACCAAGCTTAATAATCACATCACAACCAATGAAAACCAACTGTAAATCTGGACAATGTATATAAATCATTGTGTTTGGAACTTTGATAATAGACAACACAAAATGGCTATTCCAAGTAAAGGAAGGTTTTCTAAAGGAAATCCCATGATTTCTCTGGCTTTTTGCCCAGAACAAATTCTGAACTATACTACAAGCTGCTAGAATCTAGGAACATACGCTATGTTTCCTCATCAACTGAAGAAGCGATGGTGCTACCATGGTTTGAATATACAATGTCTTCCAAAGACATTTATGGTAAGACATGGTCCTTAGCTAGGGTACAGCTGAATTTAACAAGTTTTGGGGGACTAGTTGGATACATTCTGATCATTTGGTGTTCCTTTGAACAGAATATTGACAGGTTAGGGCCTCAGTTAGATATCCCAATGGCCAGGGAATTGTTTCATGTGGGCAAGAATTCTAATTCTAACATTTCTCAGTACTATTTGAGTTCTTTACCTGATATCACAACTCTCAGCTTTTATTTACTAACCATAGTAGTCTCACACTGTTCCCATATATGGAAATGAATGAGGACCTTACTAGCAATCTCTGGCCCACAGAATTATTGATAATGCTAAATTTGTCCTTAGCCTCAAGGACTCAGTTTTTCAGATAACAGTATTTCAATGACTATGCTAAAATGCATTTTTGTTACAATAACCTGATGAATGAAATACTTTCAAAGGAAATGAGCTTTAAAAAGGCTTCGGTCAGAGTCAAATTTAGAATCATCATGGATAGAGGCCATTATTGAGGAAGCTGTTTTGGAACAAGAGAATAAAAATGGAGGCCCTCTTGAACCTCTTGAAGAAAGAAAGTATTTTAGTGGAGCCCACAATTAAGAGACTTCGAATGGTAAGAAGACTTTGGATTTTGAAATAGATTAGATATCTTAAAGGGATTGAAATTTTTGTATGTAAGAATTTGTAAAGACTGGGGGACTTTTAAAAGTTATTTAGATCTTGGGGATAAATAAGAATGTAAGGGTTGAATTTAATAGTGATGTGTTTGTGTGTCCAGTTGACAAGAGGTCAAATTGTACTGGCTGGCTTTGTGTGTCAATTTGACAAAACTGGAGTTTTCACAGAGAAAAGAGCCTGCCTTGAAAAAAATGTCTCTATGAGATGCAGCTGTAAAGCATTTTCTCAATTAATGATCAAGGGAGGAAGGGCCCATTGTGGGTTATGCCACTCTTAGGCTGGTAGTCTTGGGTTCTATAAGAAAACAAGCTGAGCAAGAGCTCAGCTCCATTGTTGCTGGGATTGCAAGCTGGTACAACCACTCTGGAAATCAGTTTGGTGGTTCCTCAGAAAACTGGACATAGTGTTACCTGAGGATCTAGCTATACCACTCCTGGGCATATACCCAGAATATGCTCCAACATATAACAAGGACATATGCTCCACTATATTCTTAGCAGCCTTATTTATAATAGCCAGAAGCTGAAAAGAACCCAGATGTCCTTCAACAAATGAATGGATACATAATGGTGAGGAGATCCTTGGTCCCATGAAGTCTGAACACCGAGTAGGAGGAATTCGAAGGTGGGGAGGGGGGAGTGGGCAGGTAGGTGGGGGCACATCCTCATAGAAGCATGAGGAAGGAGAATGAGATAGGAGGTTCCTGGGGGTTCAGTGGAGGGAATGGGGTGAGGGTATAACATCTGAAATGTAAATATAATATCCAATAACAAAGAATAAAAATTATAAAAAACAATTCAATAAAAAAGATATTTTCTAGTTTCATCTATTTGCCTATAAATTTCATGATATTCTTGTTTTTAATAGCTGAGTAGTATTCCATTGTATAAGTGTACCACCTATTCTTTATACATTTATCAGCTGTGGGATATTTGCATTTTTCCAGTTTTTAGCTATCACAAATAAAATGCTATGAACATAGTTGAGAAAATGTCTTTTAGTATTGGGGAGTATCTTTTGGGTATATGCTCAGGAGTGGTATAGCTGAGCTATTTTTGAGCTAGAAATATTCTCAGTTTTTGGAGAAATATCCAGATTGATTTCCAAAGTGGTTGTACAAGTTTACCCCCATCAGCAATGGAGTAGTGTTCTCCTTGTTCCACAACCTTGCCAGCATGTGCTGTCACTTGAGTTTTTGATCTTTGTCATTTGATGGGTTTAAGATGGAATCTCAGTGTTGTTTTGATTTGTATTTTTCTGATGCCTAAGAATGTTGAATGATTTTTTAAGTGCGTTTTGAACATTAGAGATTCTTCTATTGAGAATTTTCTCTTTATCTTTGCTTTATTGAGGTCTTTAATCCAGTTGGACTTGAACTTTGTGCAGGTATGGATTTATTTGGCTTCCTTTACATGCAGACATTCAGTTAAATCAGCAGTATTTGTTGAAGATGATCTTTTCATTTCTTGGTCTGTGATTTAATTCCATTAATCACCCTGTCTGTTCTTATGCCAATATCTTATGGTTTTTATTATTATTGCTTGAATTCAAGGATGGTGATACCTCCAGAAGTTCGTTCATTGTACAGCATTGTTTTTGCTATGTTGGGTTTTTCTTTTTCTATATGGAGTTGAGAATTGCTCTTCTAAGGTATGTAAAGTACTGTGTTGGAAATTTGTGGGAATTAAAATTGCTTCTTGGTAAGATGGTCATTTTTACTATGTTAATCCTGCTGATCCATGGCACAGGAGATCTTTCCATCTTCTGACACCTTCGTCAATTTTGTTTTCCAGAAACTTGAAGTTCTTGTAATATAGTATTTTCACTAGCTTGGTTATAGTTACACCAAGATATTTTATATTATTTGGAGCTATTGTCAAGGGTGTTATTATTTTTAAATTATTCTTTGGCCTATTTTTCATTTGTATAAAGGAGGGCTATTGATTCTTTTGAGTTAATTTTGTATCCCGCCACTTTGCAGAAGGTGTTTATCAGCTATAGGAGTTCTCTAGTAGAGTTTTCTGGGTCACTTATGTGTACTATTATACCATCTGCAAATAGCAAAATTTTGAATTCTTCCTTTCCAATTTGTATTTTCTTGATCTTGTGTAGTTATATTATTTCTCTAGCTAAAAATTCAAGTACTATATTGAATAGAAAGAGAGAAAGAGACTGGACAGGTTTTTCTTGTCCTTTACTTTAATGAAATTGCTTTACGTTTCATTCCATTTTAATTTAATATTGGCTATTAGCTTGCTGTATATTATTTTTATTATGTTCAGGTATGGACCTTGTATTCCTGATCTCTCCAAGAATTTTATTCTGAAGAGGTATTAGATTTTGTCAGCATCTAATGAGATGATCATGTGTTCACGTGTTTTTTCCCCTCAGTTTGTATATACTGTGGATTAAATTGATGAATTCTTGTATATTAAGTCATCCCTGGGATGAAGCCTACTTGATCATGATAGATGATATTTTTGGTGTGTTTTTGGATTCAGTTCACAAGTATTATATTGAGTATTATTGCATCAATGTTCACAAGAGAAATTGGTCTGAAGTTCTCTTTCTTTGTTGAGTCTTTGTGTGGTTTAAATATCAGGGTGACTGTGACCTCATATAATAGTTTAACAATGTTTCTTCTGTTTCTATATTTTTGGAATAGTTTCAGGAGTATTAGTATTAACTCTTCTTTCCAAGCCTAATAAAAGTCTGCTCCAAAATCATCTGGCACTGGGCTGGGTTGGTTGGGAGACTTTTGGCTACTGCTTCTGTTTTCTTGGGGTTGTAGAACTAATTAAATTGTTTACTTGATCCAGATTTAACTTTAGTAAATGGAATCTATCAACAAAGTCATCAATTTTGTTAACATTTACCAATTTTGTAGAGTCAAGGTTTTAGAAATAAGATGTAATCATTCTTTGGATTTCCTCAGTGTCTGCTGTTATGTCTCTCTTCTCATTTCTGATTTTGTTAATTTTTGTCTTGTAGCTCTGTCTTTTAGTTAGTTTGGCTAAGGGCTCATCTATCTTGTTGATTTTCTCAAAGAACCATATCTTATTTTCTTTGCTTTCAATTGATTGATTTTAACACTGAGTTTGATTGTTTCTTGCCCTCTACTCCTCTTGGGTGTGGTTTATTTTTGTTTTGTTTTAGAATTGTCAGGTGTACCCTTAAATTGCTAGTATGAGAACTCTGCAGTTTATTTATGAAGGCATTTTGTGCTATATGAATTTTTCTCATAGCATTGCTTTTACTGTGTCCCATAAATTTGGGTATGCTGTGCCTTCATTTTTATTGAATTCTAGAATTAAAGACTTCTCTGACCCAGTTGTCATTGAGTAGAAATTTGTTCAGTTTCCATGAGTTTGTAGGCTTTCTGTTTTTCTTGACCTCCAGCATTAATCCATGGTAGTCTGATAAGATACAAAGAGTTATTTTGAGGGTTTTTTTTTTGTATCTGTTTTGACTTGCTTTGTGATAAAGTATATGTTACATGAACAATTGAGAAGAATATATATTCCTTTGTGTTTGGGTGAAATGTACTGTAGATATGTTAAAGCCTTTTGATTCATAGTATCTGGTATTTTTATTATTTTTCTGTTTAGTTTCTGTCTTGATGCTCTGTCCATTGGTGAAAGTGGGGTATTGAATTCTCCTACTTCTAATGTGTGGGCTTCAATGTGTGGTTTAAGATTTAATAAAGTTTCTTTTACAAATGTGAGTGTCCTTGTATTTGTGGCATAGATATTTAGAATAGAGACATCATCCATCATAGTCTTGGTGTATTTTTTCTTTGATGTGTGTGAAGTGTCCTTCTGCAACTCTTGATTAATTCTGGTAGAAAATCTATTGTACTATGTATTAGAATGGCTACTTCAACTTGCTTTATGCATCCATTTGCTTAGAAAAACATTTTCCAAGCCTTTACTCTGAGATAATGTCTATCTTTGTTGCTGAGGTATGTTTCATGTATGCATCAGAATGAAGGATTCTCTATTAGGAAGCATTGACTTTGTTAGTCTGTGAGTTTTATTGGGCAATTAAGAGATTGCCATTGAGAGTTATTCTACCCAGTGATTGTTAATTCCTTCTAATTTGATGTTGTGTGTGTGTGTGTGTGTGTGTGTGTGTGTGTGTGTCTTCTTTTGTTTTTTCTTTTGTGAACTTATATATCCCCCTGTGTTTTCTTGTGTGTAGTTAACCTCCTTTGGTTGGAGTTTTTCTTCAAATATTTTCTATAGGAGTGGATTTCTGAATAAATACTGTATCAATTTTTTTCATGGAATACCTTGTTTTCTTTATCGATGGTGATTAAAAGTTTTCCTGGGTGTAGTCTGTGCTGACATCTGTAGTGTCGTAGATTCTGCAAGATATTTGCCTAGGCTTTTCTAGCTTTTAGGCTCTGTTGGGAAGTTGGGTATAATTCCATTAGATCTGCCTTTTTATGTGACTTGGCATTTTTTTTTACAGCTTTTAATATTCTTTCTTTGTTCTGTACATTTATTGTTTTGATATGTGGCAGGATTATTTTGTTTTCTAGTTCAATCTATTTAGTGTTCTTGTATGTCTATAGACATCTTTCTTTAGGTTGGAAAATTTTTCTTCTATGACTTTGTTGAAAACATTTTCTGAGACTTGGAGCAGGGAGTCTTCTCTTTCTTCTATTTCTATTATTCTTAGGTTTGGTCTTTTAATAGTTTTTCCATACTTCTTGTCAGGAACTTTTTGGATTTAACATTTTCTTTGACTCATATAGCCATTTCTTTAGTTATATCTTTTATGCCTGAGATTCTATCTTTTATATCTTGTATTCTGTTGTTGATGATTGCATCTGTAGTTCCTGTTCTCTTCCCCAGGTTTTCCATCACCAGGATTCCGTTTGTGCTATATTTTTTTATTGCTTCTATTTCCATTTTTAGGTCTTGAAGAGATTTATTTATTTATTTCACCTCTTTGAATGCATTTCCTGTGTTTTCTTAATAGATTCATTTGTTTATATTCAAATACTTCTATTATCTTTATATGATTGGCTTTAAGGTCATCTGATTTAGCTATGTTAAGATATTCAAGGCTTGTTGAGAGAGGATAGCTGGATTCTAGTGATGTTATATTGCTCTGTCTCTTGTCAGTTGTGTTCTTACATTGGCCTTTACCCATCCTGTTGCTTCTGGTGCTGGTTGGATGTTTGTGATGCCAACAGGACTCCTCTGAGAGTCAGGCAGAACCTTTGTCCTACTGATGGATTTCAGGGAATGGTGTGCTTCTCACTTCTTATGTTTGTACCCCAGGTGGAATGAATATTCCTGGGGTTCCACAAGACTCTCTGGGAAGGGAGACAGAGATGTGGCCTAAGGATGGAGTTTAGGGGACAGAAAGCTCCTCACCTCTGCTGGCCATGCCCTAGGTGGACTTGGAAATTTGCGGATAGGAGTCTAACCTGGATGTTCCTAGGGGCCTAGCAGGCCTCATCAAGAGGAAAGGTGATGGAGCAGGAAGTGGGGAGAAGAGACACAGCATGCAGTTTATCTCTGCTGGCTGTGGACCCAGCAGGAAGTGAATAGGTAGGACAGGTAAAACCTGAATATTCCTGGGGCCTTGCAGGCTTCCCTGGGAAGGAAGGTGATGGAGTTCAGATTGGGAGTACAGCATATAGTTCACCTCTGCTGGTTGTACCCTAGCTAGACCTGGCAAGCAGAGAATATGATCTATTTTTTAGTATTGAGAATCTAGAGGTAGGCTGCACAATGTTAGAGTTTCAGAGGAAACATCTCTGGTCTTCTAAAGATCCATCTAACAGCATATGAAATAAAGACTAGATAAAACAACTTAAAAGATGATCAATTTATCATTGTATTCTTATCAAAACAAAAATGCTAGTCCTTCAGAAGAAAATTATTCAACATGTCTCCAACATTATTCTCATTGTATAATATTCAACCAAAATTAACTTGATGTGCAAAGAAGTAGGAAAACATTACTTTGCTCCAAAAATCCTATCAGACATTAGAAACTTCAGTCAAGGTGCCCTGATGGAGGAGTTAGCAGATACATTCTCTGAATCAACTAATACGAACATGTACAATTATAATAAAACATGTTCAAGTAATTAATAGAAAATAGCTAAATGCATGAATACATTCATCAGAAAATTGAAACTCTACTAAGGCTAAATGAAAATCTAGAGTGTGGTAAATATGACAGCTAAAATGAAAAGTTAACTGAGTGAGCTTAGTAACAAATTGGATACAGAAAAATGTAGAGTCAATAAATGTAAGGACAAATAGATATTATCCAATTTAGAAAAGAAATGGAAAAGACTGAGTACATTATAAGAGTTATACAGATCTGATGACAGTATTAATTGAAATTCCAGAAGAAGACATTCAATCCTTTAGAAAATATGAATGATAATGACTTGCAGTTTCCTAAATGTGATATAAAATAACCCTCAAAGACCAAAGATGCTTAGACTGTCAAAGAAGAACAACACAAAACCACTGAACAGAAACATATATTATCTACTAAAATCTAAAAGTAAAATAATATTGAAACTAGCAAGAGAGCAAAGACAAAGGTATAAAGAGGAACAAGATACAAATAATTGCTATCTTCTCCAGATAGCATGTTTTAAATCTCATGAAAACCACAACTCAATTTAGAGTTGAATCTGAAAAACAAAATCTCTGTAACTAGGAGCATGCCATAAATGCATTTTCTGATAAATGACAGATGAGATTGTATATCAGCAGCTGACTGACTGATGTCACAGGACATGCTGTTTCATGCTCCCTAGAACAATAACAAAGAAGACACCACACATAAAATTGAATCTGTAAGAATTAAAGAGAAGTTTGGAAATGTGAAAATATAAAAGAAATTTTTTTTTTCTGCTGTAAGTTACTTAAAGTTAACAGCCAACTGAAATTGCAAAATAGAATGCAGGACTAAAATTGCTACCAGGGTACAAAGAGTGATAGCAATGCAAAATGAAAGGCATCAGGAATGACATCTGTTAAGTGGGAACAGCAAAGTATAAAGTAAGAATTTGTCAGTGATGAAGGGAGAAAGAGAAGGTGTGAAGAATTAAGTGTGAATTGCAAGGTACAATATGGGAACCTAAATAGACCATCATAAAGAAAATGAATACTTTAAATGCTAAGACATTAACTAACTAAAAATGTAGTTAATAAGCCAAAAGCAAGCACAAAATAGAGTCAAATACGTCAAATTTACTCAAAAGAACACACTCATGAAGCAAAGAGAAATAAGGATCAGAGGAGAGTGTCAGAAAATTAACAAGAACAGAGCCTTAAATCTAACCGTTTCTATGGTTAAATAAACTAAATATTTTAATTAAAAGCAAATATTAACAGTGGTGGTAATAATTTCAACCCAGATATTATACAGAAGTAGCATACACATAAAGAAATTTATAGAGTGAAAGCAAAAGGACATTAATATATATTATAGAGACAGTAAGTAAAATCTTGATCATATAATTTTAGACAATACAAACTTAAGGATGAGAAACAATAGTAACAAAGGGAACTTTTGCTAGAGCAACAGTCATAAGATATACGCTCCTGATAGCCACACCTTAAAATTTATGAGCAAAATTGGGAAGAGTGAATGAGAAGGTTAGAAAATCTGTGATAACTGTTGGTAATTTTGTAAAACCCCCTCATTAAAATAACAGAAGTAAGTCTAATTTATCTCTAAGAGTGTCAAAGCTATGACGAATTCTGTCAACCAAACCAGATGATATTTGCAGGACACTGTAAAAAATTATTTTCAAGTTAACATAATTTTATGAAAAGATGCTAAATGATGAGCCATTTCCTGATCTCATTATGTTTCACAGGGTTGAAATCTTACCATATTTAGTATTGGTCAACAATAAAGTTAAGTTCAAAACCAATAAAATTAAGATAACAAAGATTTCTAAATGTGTGGAAGTTAATTATAAACATCTATGCATTGTGTGTATCACAAAAGAATTTAGAAGGAAATTTAAAATGTTGTATACTGTTTATAGTACAAATATATGAAAGATTAAAGATATATCAGTTGTTATGATTAATGATTTTATAGAAGACATCTTAAATGTGAATTGTATCTTGGCTCATAGTTTGAAGAGGAAGCCACCCACCATGGCAGAGATTACATGATGGTACGAATGGGAGGTAGCTGGTCACTTTACCACAGTAGTCCCCAAAGAAGAGACTGGATATAAAGTAGATCCATACCATAAAACTTCAGGACTTGCCCCTAGTGACTCACTTCTTCGTGAAAGGTTCTACCTCCTATGGGTTTCAGAAATGTCCAAATCAACAACTTCAGCTGGGGACTAATCAAACACAGAAGATTATCAAACTTATGTCATATTCAAAGCTAAAGGCAAGTCTCTGAACAAACAATATAAGAGTATTCTAAGTACTCAAGGTCCACTTGAAGTGGAGGTCCTAAGCACACTATCCACACATTAGAAACACAATAAATTAAGCATACAATAGGGAGATGACAAAAATAATAGAAGCCAATGAATCATAGCAGACAAGCAGGAGGAGATGAACAAAACCAAGGTTTCTTTAAGAGGTTACAGCATTGGGAGAACCAACTATAATGATAAGATAAAAAATTGTCAATAACATAAAACAAAAGAGTGGCCACTAGTCTGGAGAGATTCTTTTAACCTAAAGCGAATTCGTACTGAATTAGACAATACCAGTAGTTTTATATCATTTGGAATGTGAATAAGTAAAACAATTAAAAAGAGAAGAAAGAAAATAGCAGTAGTTTTATACAGTTTAAAAATAAATCATAAGACCAAATAAGTACCCCCAAGAAAACTTTAAAGTTCAAATGATTTCAGTGGTAAATCTTTTGAAATTTTATGGAGTATATAACATAAACCAATTGTCTTTCAACTCATTCATAAAGTGCTATCAAATAGGCTAAGGATGAACCAAAGTATTTATGTGAATTTCTCATAAAGGACAGCATGTGAATAGTCTATAAAATCATGAAAATATAAATATGTAGGCATCCCATAAATACAAATTAAACCGACATGAATTACCATTTTCTACCCATGACAATGGTCAAAGATGTAAAGCAAATAGAGTTTTCATAGCTTGGTGATGAAACTAACAAGTACTATCGAAAAAGCATTTCCATTTTTTTTTATACAAAGCATGTGACCATGAAAGATGTTCAAATACACAGTAACTTTTCCACAGTTGTTAAAATTGAAGTTTCTATTAATATTCATTGATGGAAGATATATAATCTACTTTTCTAATATTGATGCAAGAAATTACCACTGAATCTCATTTTTGTTATGACAAAATACTTGACAGAACCAACTAGGGGGAGAAAGAATTTCTTTGGTATTATTTCAGAAATGTCAATCTGTCGTAAATGTGTAAGAACAGTAAACTAGACATCTTCAAGTCATGTTAGAGAAACAAGGAAGGAGAGAGGAAGGAATGGGGGTGATGGGAAAGGAAAAAGAAAAGGTAGAGGGGAAGAAGGGGAAGAGAAAGAAAAGGAAGATGAAGAGTGTGAGTAGTAGGTACTAGTGATCTGGGAACCAAGTATACTCTTCAATGCAAGTATATGTTGACGTACTCTCTCCAGATGTACCTCATATCGCAAAGTATACATGACATCACAAAATTTTGCTACCACTGGGGGTCAAAACATTCAAAACACAAAGCTGTGGAAGAACAATTCAAATTCAATCCACAACAGCCACTCAAAAATATGCATGAGTATAAGACAGATATAATAAACTCAAAAAATGAAGGGTTTTTTCTCTTTTAATTTTTTCACTTTACATCCCAATGTAAAGTGTCCTCCTCCCAGTCTCCCCATCCCACATTCCCTTACTCATCCTCCCTCCTTTTCTTCTCTGAGAGGATAGAGGATCCTCCTGGGTCTCCCCCATCCTGTTATATCAAGTCTCTTCAGGGTTATGCACCTTCACTCTCACTGAGGCCAGACAAGGCAGCCCAGCTAGAGAAACAAATTTCACAGATAGGCAACATCTTTATGGATAGCCCAGCTTCAGTTGTTCAGAACCTACATTCAGATCAAGCTGCACATCTGCTACATGTGTCTCTGTGTGTAGAGGCCTAGGGCCAGCCCATGTATGTTCTTTTCTTGGTGGCTCAGTCTCTAAGAGCCCCTCAGGCTGGAAGTTAGTTGACTCTGTTGGCTTTCCTGTGGAGTTCCTACCTCGTTAGGGGCTCCCATTTTTTCCCCAACTCTTTCATAAGAGTCCCCAAACTCCATCTAATGTTTGGCTGTGGGTGTCTGCATCTGTCTGAGTCAGTTGCTAGGTAGAGCGTCTCAGAAAATAACATACTCCTATTTGAAAGCATAACAGTATCATTCATAGTCTCAGGGATTGGTGCTTGCTTATGGAATGGGTTTCAAGTTGGGCTGGTTATTGCTTGATCATTCCTCAATTTCTGATCTATCTTTGAATTTCTTGAAGACAGGATAAATTGAGAGTGAAAAACTTTGTGGGTAGTTTGGTGTCCCAATAGCTCTACTGGGGTTCATGCCTGGCTACGGGAGGTGGGGAGTGGTTCCATATTCCCACTACTGTGCAAATAGATTCATATCTATCACCCTGTATAAAATGCAAGTTCAATGGGATCAAAGACTTAAAGAGAAAACTGGATACACTAAATCAAATAGAACAGAGAGTGGGGATTGGCTTTGAACTCATTTCATACAGGAGACAACTTCACTGTCAATAGGACAAAATGGCAGCCTATAGATTGGGAAAGGATCTTTACCAACACTATATCTGTCAGAGGACGAATATCCAAAATTTATAAGAACTCAAGAAGTTGGACTCCAACAAGCCAAATAACCAAATTAAAAATGAATGTAGAGCTACACAATGAATTCTCAACAGAGGAATCTTGAATGGCTGAGAAGTACCTAAAGAACTGTTCAGCATCCTTGCTTATTAGGGATATGCAAATCAAAATGACTGAAATTCCATCTACACTCTTCACAATACATAATCAAAAACTCAAATGATAGCACATACTGATGAGAATGTGGAGCAAGGGGATCACTCCTCCATCGCTGGTAGGAGGGCAAACTTGTACAACCAGTTTGGAAATCAATTTGGCAGTTTTTCATAAGACTGGTTATAGTTCTACCTCAAGAACTATATATAGTATAGCAGGTATACCTCAAGTATACCTGCTATACTACTCCTGGGAAAATATTAAAAGATGCCCCACTATACCACAGTTCTTTAAGTGTTTCGCAGCTATTCAGGATTTCACAGTTAAAAATTCTTTGTTTATCTCTGCACCCATTTTTTCGTTGGGTTATTTGAGATGTTGGAGTCCAAGTTGCTAAACTATGTTCATAGCAGTTTTAATTGTTATAGTCCGAAACTGGAAGCAACCTAAATGTCCATCAACTGAAGAATGAATAAATAAAATGTGGTACATCTAAACAATGAAATAGTATTCAGTGATTAAAAACAAAGACATCATGAATTGTGCAGACAAATAGATGGAACTTGAGAAAATCATGCTGAGTGAGGTAAGCCAGACCCAAAAGACATGCACGGTATGTACTCACTTATAAAACAAAGCCATAAAACAGAATACCCACGCTACACTCCACAGACCCAAAGAAGGTAAACAAGAAAGAAGACTCACATGAGTATGCTTGAATCACACTTAGAAGGAGGAATAAAATAGTGCTAGGAGGCAGATGGAGGGAGGGAACTGGGTGGGAGAGGGGAAGGGAATTGCGAGGTTCACGATCAGGTATAGGGAGAGACAAGAGAGATGGCCATAAGGCCATGAGAATGAATGGTAATCTGCAGGTGGGGATAGGGGTTGGGGAAAATCTTGAGGATTTGCCAGAGACCTGGGATAGGGAATCCCAAAAATCAATGGGGGTAACCCTAGCTGCTGTGGGTATTTTTTAGGAGCAGATAACTGATAAGCATCAAGTCGTGAAAGGAACCACATGATCAGCACATGGGGTGGATATATAGAGGCAGAAAGAAGGCTATGTTTAGATCATGACAAGAAATTTGACAGGTTTGTAGCAGAGATAAAGCCAACATTGGCAAAAATAAATTACAAAGGAATTCATCTGCAGCAGTGAGACCACTAATAATGCCAACTAAACTTCTCTTAACAGGTCTGAACAGGTATGAAACAAACCCAGGAAATACATGGTCTCCTTGTGGCTAAAGGTTTTCAATGGCTTAGCTCATTTCTGTATGTCTGTTGATGCTTACAGATAACTTGCAAATTGTGTTATCAACACAACATTTAATCTGCTCTTAGCAGCTCATAAACAACACTTTGATTAATTGTTTCAGTTGGTGTCTCCTGGAAAAGATTTACAGAGCTCTGTTTATGTGGATGAAAAATAGAGACAACCTTCTAGTACAAGGAGAAGGGAAATGAAAAGAATTACCCTTTTGACTGACATTAAGACATGTTTTTAAATCAGCATTTTGCATGTTTGTTTCCAGAAGATGAGAATTTCTTCAACTGGCAAGAGACAAGCTCAGGGTTGAGGTGGAGTATCTCAGGAGAGGCAGAGGCAGATTGCCAGTGGAAGAGATCACTGTGGGGAGGGAAGGGCTAGTCAAGCCTGAGGCAGAGGATGACTTTCTAAGTAGCCAATTATTTTCAGAACTCGCTTGGACAATTACACTCAAAGAACGTGCTGTCAATACTCTCTGGGAACCACAGAAGCATTATGGTAAACAGATTACATTTCAACCAGTCCAGTTTTAGAAAAAATTAAAAAAAATAACAACAACAACAAAAAAAAACCAGAATGGTTAAGGCTATGGAAAGTACAGATGAAAGCTAAGTATAAATGAAAATGTATATTATTATTGATATTATTACAGAATGAGAGATTGCATTGTCATTTTCTCATTTTATTGCATGAATTATAATTTTCCCCTGGGTCCCTAGATCTTTTTAGTTGAGCAGTTTCTATTAATTTTGGCTTTGAAATAATTTTTCATTGAAGTGTGCCTTTTAATCAGCACCTCTCTACCTTTGCTGATTTATCCTAGCCCGAGATCAGTGAACAGAGTTCTGAAACACTGTTTACGATGTACGCACTTGCACTGCTTTGTAGAAGTATTCACCCAGGAAGCTAGGAATAAAACCTGGCAATGAACGTCATTCAGAATAAGGTTCCCTCATGGCAATGATTTCTGTTCTGAATAAGGCCTATGCATAGCAATTATCATGCAAGATATACAGACGGTTTGAGGCTGATAGGGAAAATGATCCAGGAAAATAGCTATCTGCTAATTTCAGGGCTATTAGATATGTAAATAAACCAACATTATATTTCTTCTTCGATCTGTTCCCTTTTGTGCATATTTCCTCCTCTCTGAGGTCTGACAATGATTTTTACGAGCTGTGTTTGGGGATGCACGTGTTTGTGAGGCTCATGCCAAGCTTATGTCTTTTGTCATTCACATCTGCATCTTCTGATAGGACAAAAAGTCAACAAGAGAGTGGATCTGAGTCTCTTCCTTTGATGAATTCAAGTTCAATTGGGGACACCATTGGGGAAAAAAAAAAAAACAACCATTGCATACACACCAGAAAAGCGAAAACTGAGTTTTCTAACAGAAGCAGTTGAACATTTTAAATTATAAATGGAATGGCTGAAAATGTTAACCAAGATTCAGAACTTAGCAATGGTATTGACCTTGACACCTGTCCCCATTGCCTTGTTCTTACTCAGGCAATAACTTTAGCTGAGAACATCATCCAAATCCCCCATTTTAGATCTATTTCTAGCAAGCAATTCCATCACTGATCCATAAAAATTATAATATTAAAGACACAAAGGTGTACGGGTATCTAATTGCAGTAATTGTGTTGAAAAATAATTCACATAAATCTCCTTTAGGGCCTTTATCATGTATGATGGATTTTATGTACCCACTTAAATCTGAAGAGACTTCAAAGCACTGTTGTACAAAGGACTGTGAGCTGTTATTGTATACCAAAAGGGAAAGGGTAAAATAAAGCAATCTGAGAAGTGTATATTGTAAAAGAAACTATTTTTGTAATTCTAGGATCACAAAAATACAGACTAAAGTCCTTCTGACTCTGGAACTTTCTGTTTCATGCATGGCTTCCCACCCCCACCCCTTCAGACCAACAATTGGCTGGGAGCATTATTGTTTGTACAAGCAATATGCTGACAGACTCTAAATGTAACACAGCCCTCCTGAAAAATGAGGGAAGCATGTAATCATACAAAGAGGAAAATACCTAGTGATTTCCAATCTTCTGAAAATAGTAGTCTTCTATTGGGTTTATTTCATGATTATAAAAGCCTAATAGCCAGGATAGCTGAAAGCAAATGTGATTTATTAGGGTCTCTCACACAGGAGATAAACCCATAATGTGCAGACAAACAGTTTTAAAGGAATATGCTAAGGAGAAAATTGTCAACAGCTTGCTTACTCTGTAGCTCCAGAATGTGATGATTTGAGTCTCGGAAATACCAGAGTTGATGAATGGTAGAAGCAAAATTATAACTGTTGTTCCATGGTGAGATAAACTTTCAGTTCGGTGAAGAAAATATAGATTACTGAAACTGATTGCAAGCAATCAGCACTGTCTATTCTTCTTCCCTAACTGAGCAATGTTTGAATGTGTGCCTTCCAGGCAAATGCATTAATAACATTTAGCCACTAGGTATTTGTGGAAGAAATTGGAAATTATTTTTAATTTGTTGGTTTGGTGAAGCGATAATATATTAAGCCATAAGGGAGGGGGTAAAAAAAAAATAACCCATTGGTATATAACTTCTATTTGCATATGTAAATCTATTAATGTGCACACCACCATGTTATTCTTACAAAAGCTCCCCCACAAAGAAAAGGGTTAATAGAAAGGAAGATTTTTTAAAAAAAAAAATCTATGGTCATGTTGTGAAATATGAATTTAGCACATAACTCATTGGAGGCTCCAATGAGTTATGGGCCTCATTTACTGTACATTACAGGCATTTTCTCCATATTTCTTTTCAACAAGGCATACGGTTTAAATTAGTTTCATGTTGGGTTTTCTAGGATCTTTCACAGACTCCCTTCTGCAACAAACTCTTAATATTCCTGCTCTTTTAATTCCAAAGTAAGAGGCTATTAAGTGCTGTTCTTTAATTACTGTGTGAGGCAGTGCCTCAGGAACATCTTCTGTAATAGCCACAAGCAGACTAGGCATTAGACTGAAGCATACACAGTCAGGTGACACACTTAAAGCAGATGCTTATTATCCGTGGATAAAGGTGAGTGGACAGCATATTAGTGATGGGGGCATAGAGGTAGGGGCACTTTGGGACAAAGCATTCATACCCACCTTCATTGGTCCAGAGAAGAAACTTGATAAGCAACAACATCCTGAAGGGTTAAGAATATTAAAGGACCCCATTTCCCATAACTTAGCTCATAAATCATATTTTCAGGTACTTTACATGATTTATGAGAGGCTGGCTGTCTGCATGATCAGTAAGTTGCATTAAAATGGCAATTGGTACTTCCAAAACAGAGCCTTATGATAAGAATCCAAATCTCAGA
This sequence comes from Rhabdomys pumilio, assembly GCA_030674055.1. NCBI lineage: Eukaryota > Metazoa > Chordata > Mammalia > Rodentia > Muridae > Rhabdomys > Rhabdomys pumilio. The sequence goes on along the minus strand of JANHMN010000007.1, from coordinate 36,629,942 downwards.
GAAGGCAAATCTCTGCAGACCAGTCAGCCAAAGGCTACAGTAAAAAGGTAACAACTACAATTTATTCTCTGTGTTTAAAAGTAAGGATGGAATATCAGAATATTAGGAGAGAAAAACACTGGACTGAAATCATGACATTTGGGCTTTTTTTGTTTGCTTGTTTTTTTCCTGTGACCTTGATCAAGTCTTTTACTTTGTTTATTATTAGTTTGTTTGGTAAAATAAAAGAAATGATGCTTAATAACCCTGCATAATTACATATGTACACATATGTGTACCCTCAAATCTTTTATTCCTATGCATGACATGCATATAAATTGCAGTCTCCAAATAATTTACTGATAAATTCCTCAGTACAAATGCACACTTAAGTGTTATGTATATATGTATATATATATATATATATATATATATATATACACACACATACATATATACATATATATATATATATGTGCGTGTGTATGTATATATATATATTCCAAATACACATAAGAATTATATATATATATTCCAAATACACATATGTATATGATATACTCTGTGATAATTATGTTTAATTATTTAAAATTATATTTACTTAAAGAGAAATTTGTGAAAGAAGCTGTAGCAGGCATATGCTTGCACATATAGGAAATATCAATGAAGACATTCCTAGGAAGATATGCAAGAAATATATATCATGTAAAAATACCTCTATTATAATGCATGCATAAATAATCGGTCACTTTTCCAACCATCTGCTTTGAGGTTTTGTTATTTAACATTAAGTCCTATTTTGAAAATCATCAATGCAATGGCATAGCAGTATTACATTTATGAATGAGATTATAAAATGTAATCAAACACTCTCTTTAATATTGTATTGAATAAAGACAGCATGTAAGCTGTTTCAGAAATAAAAACTTATATAGGAAATTACTTCTTGCCTTTGTTACTGAGGCAATGAAAGATCAAAGGAGGAGCTGATCAAGGGTGACTTGTCGCTTTATATTAGTGAGAGTAATTTCCACTTGAAGGGAGAATGTAGATTCACAACTTTGTTGTTAGGCCTGTGTTGAAATGGCTCACTTCTGTGTTTGAACTCGCTCTGAGTGTGTGGTACATGTGAGAAAGTTTTCTGAACACAGCTAAATGCCCAGGTGTCCCAATAATCTCTTGAAAAGGAACACTAGCCCGTGAGGAACTCTTGAAGTTGATTTGCTTGAACACATGAACTATATAACAGGCCCCCAATAGTTCAGAAACAAGAGTATAATTTGACACCCTGAATCAGCTTACAATGACTAAACTGGTACTTTTCATTATGAACAGGGATCTATACTTGGGTTTGGTCATGGAAAACAGTATGTTGACCTTGTGTTTCCTCAAAGCCAGTGACCTAGTTTCTGTATTCCTTAGCAAAAAGGCATTTTTTTTCACAATCTCTTTCTCAGCCACTTTAAGGATCACCAGTCCTTCAGATCTGGCCATTTGGTTATCAGTTGCATTTGTTTATCTCATAGCTGCTTCACACAGTGCATCTATGTTCAGGCCAGGATGTGTTCCTAGACCAAGGATTTCCTTAGTCTTTGGTTCAGCATCACTCTTTCAATGTAGCTCTAAGAAGCCGATTTGTAAGTCATATTTAAGTTTTCTTTATGGAGTAAACACACACATATGCAAATATTTATAGTGTATAATGTGCATGTGTGTGCATGTGTGTATGTGTGTGTGTATTAAAACAGTAAACATGTAATTTTATATAGCCAGTGTTCATCTGAGTTGCAGAAGATGGATAATAAGTTCTAGGTTGGTATTTAATTCATATATATATATATATATATATATATATATATATATAAGATTATGTGTATGTATATATATTATATATACATATATATGTATATATATGTATACATATATATTATATATATAGACTATATATATATTAGATTAAAAAGAATTTATTTGATATTGCATGTAAAATATTAAAATATGTATCGATATATATTAAAAGATTTTGATTAACTAAGTGTTCTAAATGCCATGAAAAATTGGCCTTTTATCATACGTATTTACACACATGTTTCATTATACATTCATTCATGGGGGGATGTAGTGCTATATTTCTCATGTTCAGAACAAAGAAAAACTTACACAAGAGTCAGTTCTCTTCTTTTACAATGTGGGTCCCAGGGATTAAACTAAGGTTGAGCAGCCTAGCCACAATCAACTCTACGGGCTGAACCATCTCATGGGCCCCTACTTTTATGATCACTGACATACAATTTAATATTAACTTTCTTTAGGGTCGCTGTATTTAAAGTAGTAAGTCTGTAAACAAGTAAAATATAAATTAATAAAAATACTTTAGTGTTCTAATGTTAACAAATACCTGACGATTGACAGGGTTTGGGCTGTCTCTGCTTATACATGAGATTATTCATTTGATTCACGCACCCATTGACTCAAAAGGGTATCTGAGAAATATTTTCTCACTCTTCATTTGATAGGTGAGTTGGATTTATCCTGGCTTTATTTGATCCAATGAATGACATACAACAAAAAAGATTGTAAGTTCGAACTGCTGATAACTATCCTTTGCAACAGATATGTTTGCTACCTTATCTATTTTCTCTTAGCCTTTACTATTGGTAACTAAGAAACTTTAGATGATCTACATTTCTCTTTCTCTGTCTTTCAGTGACATTTATAGGATGACATTTGCTCATATTATCTTGTGATCTGATGTCATCTGAAATCCCAGGGTAGACAGGAAAGTAAGGTATGATTTGATGTTGAGACTGTGACGTAGAATTCCTTGTTCATAAGGCAGGGATTTATTTCAGTGGACATGTATTCAGTGGAGAAGAGCAAAGTTCAAATTCCAGCACTACAGAAGGAGGAGTGTCTGCGTGGAGCTCAATTTTTGGGCGCTTAATGATCTTCTGTATTACTTTTCTTTTAAAAGTTTTTTCTTTTCTAATTAATTGGATATTTTTGAGAGCCTTTTATATACGTGTTGTATCTATATCATCTCCACCTTTTCTTTTTCCAGTCTCTTTCTGTGTCCCCCTCCAAAATTCAGGATCTTTTCTTTAATTGTTATTGATAAAACTGTTCAGTTCTGTTTTAAGTACACTGAACTCTTATATTCATTCATCTCCTTTGCCTATACAGTCTTTTCACTCAGTTTCCCACAGAGATCCCTAAGCATTTGAAGGAGAAATTACAGTATATATCTATCTATATCTATATCTATATCTATATCTATATCTATATCTATATCTATATCTATATCTATATCTATATCTATATCTATATCTATATCTATATCTATATCTATATCTATATCTATCTATATCTATCTATATATATATATATATATATGTGTGTGTGTGTGTGTATATACATATATGTGTATGTATGTATATGTACATATATGTATTACAGTGTATATACATTATACATATACATGTACACATATATACATATATTACATATACATATATTTATTACAGTGTATATACATATACAAATACACACACACACACATATATATATATATATATATATATATATATATATATATATAATTTAAGACTGACTATTCTGTTGTTCCTATTTTCCCTCTTAGTCAGTTGTGGATATCTTTGTGAATAACCATCTAGGGCAAACATAAGCTTATTTGATGAGGTTTGAGAGAAGCACTAATATACTAATATATAAATACAGGATATGTCTTGAGAGGCCAGTTTAATGTTATGCATGTCTACTTAGCAGAATAATATAGCAGTAGTTCCTCCCCTGGGGCCTGCCAAGGATCTGTGGAGCCACAGGTTCTTTGGCCAGGACTGGAGTCAAGTATGAACTTTACCTTATAGAACAGGACTAAATATATTCAGAAAAGTGGTGGGTTTAGCTTACAATGATCACTCCACTGTTGCACCAGAGGGTACACATCTTGGCAGCCAGTCACTATTATAGTTCCAAGAGTCACAGCTGATTAGCTCTCCAGTAACATGCGTAACATATGCATAACATAGTGGGAACTCATTGGTAGTGAGGAGGCATCCAGGTGATTATTCACTTGATTATATCATGCTCTCCGGCTCAAATGCACAATGCCGTCATCAATATGGTCTTATTGTCAAGTTCTGGATGGTAACCAATAGCATTGGCAATAGACTGTAATGTCTGTGGAAATTCACAGGCCAACAACTCCAAAATAGAAAAGTCATTCCTGGCACTAGACTTTTCATGTGTTAGCCTTTGGTGTCTAGTAAGGTTGCTGTAGTTCCATTAAATAATAACTGTATTTTAATTCCTTTTAGATATGTATAGACACATATTTTAGGAAGCTTCTG
>JANHMN010000007.1:36607114-36625583 GCA_030674055.1 Rhabdomys pumilio | reverse complement strand
AGCATTTTTCTTTTAAATACCTACTTTAAAAGCTTTATTGTAATGCCATGGATTTATGATATCTTGAGGCATAGATGGTTTCTGTCGAAACACTGTTCACATTCTTTTACAAGTCAACTGGCTAATAGAATTCAGTATACAAAACTTTCTGAGGTATTTGGCATCACAATTGATGAGTAGAAAATTAAAAAAAAAATCAGAAACATAACTATCTGAAAATCCTTCTGTAACTCTAAATCTCTCCTAATTTATTAAGTAATAAAGAACTCCTGCCTTGGGGCTGGAGAGATGGCTCAGAAGTTAAGAGCACTGACTGTTCTTCTAGAGGTCCTGAGTTCAAATCCCAGGAACAATATGATGGCTCACAACTATCTGTAATGGGATCTGATGCCCTCTTCTGGTGTGTCTGAAGAGAGTAACTGTACTCACATACATAAAATAAATAAATATTTTTTTTTTAAAAAAGAACTCCTGCCTTGAGACTTTTAAGCTTTGTTCAAATATTTTGATATGCATCCTTCAAATCTGTATTTTATATCCCACAGAATTTGAGGTCCAAAACTAGAAAAATAACGTGGTAACCTACAGGAACGTAGGCTAGAAATAATTTGATGCATTAATTACCATTATTCCATTATTTAATCTTTGATCTTCCTATGCATTCAAACAACTAGAAGTCTCTGCACTTCTTAACCTAGGAGAAGTTACTCAGTCAGCAAAACTTGCAGGCTGCAAGATATCTTGACATTTACCTCTAAATTACTCAACACTCAAAACATATTTGTGGAAAGACAGACAGACAAAGAAATAGAGAGTACTGACTTTTATCTAGAGAAAGATTCCTACTGCTGTGAGGCAAAGAAGACTTGAGGGCTCCATGGTGACACCTTAGGAGCAGTTTGAGAACATGGTATAAAATTTGGAGGATTTTAGGTATTCAAGTCTCAAGCTAATACTCCTGCTGTTTTACACTCAAACGTAATATCCAATAAAAAATAATAAATTGACAAAAAAAGAAAAGAAAAGAAATTTAGGAGGCAGTTTAGGTTAACAGAAACAGCTCCATAGAAACAGGAAAATCACACCCTCATAGAAGCACAAGGAGGGGCTATCGTATAAAGGGCTCCTGGGCGATGGGGGGAATAGGGTAAGGGGATAAAATTTGAAATGTAAATATTACATTCAATAAAAAAAGGGGTGGGGAAATTTTGTTAGAACCAACATCTTTAATAAAATGTCAGCCCTCTAAAAAAAATTATCTTGATATTAAAACTTGTTTTGAGAATTGTATATTGCAGAATACACAACCTGGGTGTATCTACGCATCAAGCAAGCTGAACAGACCTGCTCAAACCTCTGATGTCCTGGAATTCCATCTGGATGCAGTGAAGACACAGTGTCACAGGCCTATCAATTTACCCTCCCCCCAACCCCTCTTCTAATATCTCAATGCCCATAATCAGCTTGAAGAAGTTAATGAAGACTCAACATCCCTATTCCCTGGGCTTGGGGACTAAGGTGATCAATATTGGGCTGTCTTTCTAGGGAAAAGTAGTGGTTTTGTTGGAACAGGGAGGATTAGCTAGTATTTATTGTATAGCCATAACCTATTGGTAGAAAACTGTATAATTATTATCAAAAGGAAGTTATAATTTCTTAAACGGTACAAAATTTACTTAGATTTCAAATTCAAGGTTTTCATTGGTACGAGCTTTCTATTGATATAAGTGAGATGAATATTGATACTCTCATAGGCATTGTGCCTGTATAACACATTTAGGAATACAAGGCTTAGACCCAGTCCCTCTTCAACTTGTTTTAACTGATTTGAGATGGTTAGCCTGTGAGTTAAGGGACCATAGCAAATTCATGGCTTTGAGTTTATTTTTAGGGTTTTTTTTTTTTTTTATATTTTATTTAGAAATAGCTGAGAGGAGTTAACAGACAACAGTCCAGATTACCTTACATGGATAGTTGGTTTTCAAAAACGTCAGAAGTCCACAGAATTGACTTTACAAACATTTCTGTACTAATCTTCATTTTGATTAGAGACCTGTCTGCTCCTGACAGCTTCCTGTCTTGGATTCTAAGAAGAAATTGAGCATCTTTGGAGTTATTCCAGTTGTGGTGAGACAGTCACCAGGCAAGAATTGCCTCTTTTCATCTACAGAGAAGTTACTGTCCAGAAAAGGACACCCTTGCAGAATAGTTGACTGATTATATCTGCCTAGACAGAGTAATCAGCCCTTAAAAATTCTGTATCACCAAGGTCTGTCAGATGATCCTGGGCCAGAAGGCTGAAGATTTGATGCTCCAATGTTCGGTAGTATAGGGGCTGTACAGGTGTTCAGCGGTCTCTATAAATTGGCTAAGTTTTAGAAGCTATGCTTTGTGCTTCCCATAATTTCAGTTAACTCAGTCATTCTGGATTTCTGACGGGGTTGAAAACTTATAGTTTCATAGCCAATCCTGGCTAATTACTTTGAGAGAAAAGATCTGAGTGGATGGTTTTCAGCTGACATTCATTCTAAAGCCAAGAAAAAAAGCCAGGTTCAGAACTAAGTGTTTTAATTAAGAGAGATGACAGAGGTTCTAGTTAGTCAACAAAATGATGGGCTGGGTATTAGGACTACCTTGTACCTCACTGGTACAAATCGGCATAATTATGCTCTAATTATATTTTGAGAGAAAAGTTTTATTTTAATAGGAAGGGTGATATGTAGGAGGAGCTAAGTTGGGAGGAGTTCAGAGAAAAAAAGAAAGAGTAAGGAGAGGAGAAGTAAAAGAAGAGGAGAAGCTAGGAGATGAGAGAGAAAGAGAGAAGGGGGACATGGAGGCAGATGTTCACGTGTCTCCACCAGTCAAAGATAGTTGATATATCTAGGTTGGATATTGGGTTACACTTCTGATTGAGCATTACCAAAGTTATAAAGCCTTTGATTGACATTTAAAAAAACAGTATAAAAACAAAAAAGAAAAGGGGACAATAGGATAGGGGTTTTCTAGGGAGGGGAAATGGGGAAAGGGGATGACATCTGAAATGTAAATAAAATATCCAATAAAAATTGAAAAAAAAATGAAAAAAAAAAAAAAGAATAGTCTCCATGCTCTTCTTCCCCACTCAGCTCTGAGTGCTCCATGAAAGTATACCCCTAAGCAGCTCTCTGTTTTGACATGGCACAAGTCACTTGATTTAGATGAAAATGTATCCAATGCTTTCAAAGTAGAACCACTATTATAGATACATGAAACCTTTGCAGGAAGATGTACCTAAAAAATTCACATAGAAGAAACATAATGTAGTCAGCTTTTCCTAGTTCATCATACAACAGCCACCTCCTTTCAGTTTTCTGTGTGGTATGAATGACATGGTTTATCTTTCTCCTCTTCTTTTTATAAATGAATCCCCATGTTTCCCGATTACTTTCTTAAAAACTAATTTTCTCCTTGAAATTTAACTTTGCAAAATTTATCCCAACATGGTGTTGCAATTGTATGCTTGATGAAAATCTCTGACCACCTGACACCTCTACCTTGAAGGAATCTTCCAGATGCACAGGAGGCTAATACAGCCCAATTTTCTAAAGTTTCACTTAATCGTATTCCTTTAGCCCAAATTTCATCCCTTTAATGACTTTAAGTGAATTTTGAGTTTTTTCTGCTTCTGAGTCATTTGCATTTTTCTTGGTGGCTGGCTGTTGAACAGCTGCTGTTTCCTCCTAAGAAGTGAGTGGAGGATGGTTTCCATGGTGATGGTGATGACTCTGCTCAATGTGGACATCTCTAGTATCCCACTGCATTTGTAATTTTCAGCATTCATTCCATGTGGAGCTGCTTAAGTAATTTAATTTCCTTGTGTCAGTGAACTATTAGAAATTAGGACTTGAAGAATTTTTTTTAATTGGTACTAGTTTGTGGTATCCATTTTAACTGATGTCAACACATATTTAATTACCATTGAGGTCTTACAGGCTGCAGAAAGCAAAAGAGGTGCAAAGTCTGTTACTAATAGAGAACCTTTCTACAGTACTTAAGCCATAGTGCGCATAGGACACATGCTTATTAACTTGAGGCAATATAAAGGAAACCTGTGTATCTATTATGTTGCTACCAGGAAAACAAAGAAAAGAATAAATTATAGTTAGCATGGGGCTACAGTTAGAAAGTTCATTAATTATATTTTGTTCCAACCATACCATGTCTTACAGGATGCCTTTTTATTTAATTTTTATTAGTTTGCTAAGCATTTCAGATGACATATTTTGACCATATTCACCACCCTTCCCCAATTTATCCTCAAATCATGTTCCTTCCCTACGCATTCATATTTGTGTCATCATTTTTTTTACTCCTTCAGGATGAGTCTGTGCTATCAAAACTTTCTCAGATGTGATGTCTTTACTAGATAGTGGTAAATTTACCAGGGGTTACAGTCTTAGAGAAAATGGCTCTTCCTCTCTTAAAAGCTAACAATTGCACACAGTAATTGTATCTCTGACAGACCACTGGTCATTTGAATAAATAAGCATTTGATAAAAATGCATAATTTAGACTGAAGTGTTTATGTCTAAATAAAACCCCCCCAACCTAAGCATGATCTACCTAGGTGAGGTTAAAGATAGGGTTTGAAGCAGAGGTTGCATTCCTGCATTGCTTTCCAACAGCTGATATTTTGGCTCAGTTCTGGTATTTGAGATACAGTTCTAGAAGTCCTTTCCTATCTGTCTTAACTTCTTTTTTTATTGCTGTGATAAAATACTGTGGCAGAAGCAATTCAAGAGAGAAAGGTTCATTTAAGCTCCCAGTTTGAGGTTGCAGTCTATCAGTAGCAGGGAGGTCATGGTGGCAGGTGCTTTTAGGTAACTTCAACAGACTCATAGGCATGAAGCCTTCTTTATTTTTATAATCGTAGATTGAACTGAGAGAATGGTGCCACTCATATTGGCCAGGTATTCTGTGTACCTTCCTTAAAGTAATTGAGACAACTCCCAACTGTAGTCATGGCCAGAAGATTTTCTCCTAGGTGATTCTAGATTGTGTAAAGTTAACAGTTAACACAAGGATCACATCAACATTATATAATTTTTATGTATAAAGAAATAAAATGCAAAAAGTTAAGTTCAAAGCAAGGGAGAGCTAAGACCAGAATCAAAGTTCAATCAGCCTGAATTCATACCATACACACTTTGGTAGGAAAAGACTAGAATCATATTTTTGTTTCAAGAACTCTAGTGCAGAATTTCTCGTACTGTGTGTTGTAACCCCTTTGTGGGGGTCACATATCAGATATTTATATTATAATTCATAACACTAGCAAATTACAGTTAAGAAGTAGAAATGTAATAGTTTTATGCATTGGAGTTATTACACGATAAGTAAATATATTAAAGGTTTGCCGCATTAGGAATGTTGAAAACCACTGACTATGACTATCAATATAAAATCTGAGCCCAAGAAAATATTATAATACTTGCTACTTGCTGTATGAGCACAAAGTAGGCAATCTCTTTCTGTCACTAGATGATGTATAAGTGGAACAATTTGTGGAAGTGAATAAAGATGTAGGGGAGCAGTAGAAAGACGTAGGATAGCTCTACAATATGCTAGTCTCATTCTGTAAATTATAAGAGTCTTAGTCATTTTTTTAAATTTACTATTTGTTAAGTAACCAACACCAGTATATATGAACCAACACCAATATATTTCATTTATATTCAGGCTATTATAAAATATTTTATTCAAATATCTAGGCAAATTTGACATTAGGAAAATATTTAAGTCACCAAAATCAACAAAATACAAATTGTTGTTTCACCTAATTATGCTTAGAAAGTCAATCAATGAAAATAGGGTGTTGTGGTTTATAAAGGCATTTCCCCAGAATCAGAACCATTATTTGAGCTAGACTGTGCAATGGAAAACCACATTTAGATAGTGATTATGTTCTTAACACATGAGTGAATAAGGAAGCAAGACAGAAATACAGTTTGCCTAATGAAAAAAAAAAATAAAATCACAACATACTTAACTTAAAAGTTGGGAAGAAGATATCAGAATAGAATATGTAAAGTATAGTTTGGTTTCGAGGTGGGGGAGTTTTACCAGAACCACGGGATTGGTACAGTGTGTACTGATATTTCCTTCAGAAAAGTCAATTTAGAAAACTCAAGTCTGCCCATCCGTTTTCAGTTCCACTAGTTGACATTTGAGCCATTATGTCCTAAGAGTCTGGATGTGTGCCTGCACTTCCCACTCATTTGGCCCAAGAATAGACATAGTCTAATGTTGCTATTGGTCTCTTTGGGTGCACTAATAGTTTAATTGTATTTTAAATTGATTTTTAATGCTTAGAGTCTCCCTAAGTGGATCTTTAAAATCTAGAAAATAAATACAGGTCTACATTATCACAGTGAAGTGGTCCCTTTTATAACACCACAGTGTCCAAAGGCTGTTAGGAAGTCTAATTATTTAATGTTTGCAAAGTGCTTTAAATACATTAACTACAGACCAAAAGAAACAAATAATACCTATTTTTAATCACATCATCTCATTTTAAATATTATACCAAATATATAATTTGACATGTGTTTGTTCTTTAAAGATTTGCTCAAATAATTATAATTGATATCTGGAAAACTGCTCACAGTTGCTTTACATTTTATACAATGTAGAGTTTTTAGACATTATAAATAATTTTAACACCAATTTGAAGTTCACAATATCACTGTGATATTGAAAGCCAGATTGGCAATATTAATTTGCTGATTTATGGGGAATTAACATTTGAGATAGAAAAAATGAGTTGTGAAACACACAAGCCCCAAATAAATGGCTTTATTACTACCCCCTCAATAAAGCATCATTAGAGGTTACATATGTTTTACATCAGATCAGTTTGGTTGTTTATAACTCTTAACTTGAACACTATCCAAAATAATCTCTTAATAAGTAAATCTTCAGCTAAAGTATATCAACCTAGGGCCGTGTATTTTGTGCATCAAATAAGTGAATTAAAAACTATTTATCTAACCTTGATAAAGTTCTGTTTTATGAATTAAGTTGTGGGACTCCAACTCAAAATGACCTTGGCAGAAAGCAGTAGTTTAAAACCATTCATGTTCATTCTAAAGGCTGGATTATTCCTCTTTGGTATTTGTTGGATATATGAGGTGAAGGACTGCTGTTAGTATGCTCTGATTCCTTCACTTGCTTCAACCTTCTTTTGTATTTGTATTCTTTTGCTTGACTATGGCTGAAAGTTGTGATAGCTAATCTCAAATTTCGGGCTTTTATCATCCCCTCAACTTTCTGTCGCAAAAGAAAGTAGTTTATTTTTTGAAGACTCTGTAGGGTCTGTTATGGGTCACGTGATACTCTATTAGGCAATCTGTGTCCAAAGAGAAGAATGCTGTCACTAGGAAGAAACAGGTCCTGTGATGATTTGGTGTAAGATGCTGTGGGCTGTCTTCTTATGGTATAAGTGGAATCATTAAACACTGCCACGACCACAGCTACTCTGGATTTCATTGCATGGTTTGTATGCAACTGGGTTAGTAAAATGTTGACTTAAAATGAACAGAATATAAATTCTCTGCATATTCATTTAATTAAAGATATTAGAAATCTGGAAGTCCTGAGTTTCATTACTGATTTTTATTTTTCATTTTTTCCAAAAAATATTTCTTTTTTGTATTTTTTAATTTTTTAAAAACAAAAATCATTAATTTCACAAATCCAGGTTATACTCCATAGATGGGAAAAACAAGATGTTCCATGATAAAGCCAAATTTAAGAAATATTTATTTACAAATCTACATTCAGCAAGTGCTAGAAGGAAAACTCCAAGCTAAGGAGGTTAACTCCAGGCATGAAAATACAGAGAATAAATAATCTCAGACCAGCAAAATCAAAAGAAGGTAAATACACACACACACACACACCTCACACACCCCACCACCACCAACAACAACAACCACAATAACTTTCTATCCCTAAGGATGGAAATAGCAGCAATCAACAGGGAAATAACAAGAATCAACAATCATTGGTCATTGGTATATTTCTTAATGTTTTTAATTGACATAAAATTTACACACACACACACACACACACACACACACACACACACCTTGCTGAAACTGTTGTTTGTGTTTCAGTACAGACCACTCTGCATTGAACAATCCTCCCTGGGAAAATCTAATTCTTCTCCAGGAAGCCATCAGTTGACTGTAGTTCTTTGTGTAATCTTGAGATGCTAAGAAACGTTCTGTTCCATGTTAAAATATCTATTGTTATCATCATTTTTTCAATGCTGTTTATGCAACCATTTATAGGAAAGAGTTTTAGAGCAGACAGATTTTTTATTTACAATGTACATTAGTGCAGAAACCTCAAATTTTATTTTTTTCATTTTAACAGACTTAATGTATAAAATCAATAGCCTAAAATTAAAACTTGTTGGAATCCGATAAAGATATATTATAAAAGGAAGCTGTTTTTGCTGTGGCTGTAGTTTTTATATTGGCTTTCCTTTTTTTTTCAATTCTTTTTACTTTGGGTATGTTTTCAATATTTTAAATTATTATGTAATTAATTTTCAAATTAAGATGCAAAGTAATGGGTTTCAATATAATGCTTATATTCATATATAAATGTTCTATGTAAGTAAGTATATATGTCAGAATATATATGTATATATATATATATAATATATATATAATATATATACTATATTGTCATGTATATGTATATATAGTGTCCGTTTCCTTTGGTCTTAGTCATCTGCTTCCCCTAATACCTTCCCCATTTCCCTTTACTCTCTCTCTTACTGGATCCTTTTCTCCTTTCCACATAGCTTCTACTTCTACATGCAGGCCATATGAATATTTATCTTCAGTCTTTCATTTGCAAGTAGGTCTGGGTCCTGACAGGAAGTAGATGACTTGTTCAAAAGTAGAAATTTCAGCATGCCTGAGACCTTGGCATCCTTAGTATAGCAGAAAATGAAATGAGAAAAAACAGTAGAAAATCTTTAAGACAGGCCATGCTACATAATTATCGTGTCTTGCAAGTTTATAGGGACAAAGAGAAGCTGTAGAGTGCTCTGAAAACAAGAGACTGAGAAGCCCTCACGGAGTCTGTGACTTCATGGATACAGGACAGCTGAACCAACTACCGCTTAGCAAACAAGACGGAGAGTGGGAGGGCCCAACCTCTCTGTACAACTTCTGCTTGGATCTGCTGATGACAGTTAACTGGCAAAACCCAACCAGACACTAGAAGGCTGGACACAGGGTATTCAGTGATTTCTGAAACAATGTGAAATGTGGGCTCGTATGAAATGTTGCTAACTTACAAACTTGTCCTTTGTGTGTGTGTGTTCTGTACGTAGGATTTCCAGGGTACACTAACTGTCCTTTCATGATGGGCAATATTCCATCTTGGTTGGGGAGCACAATTCTCACTTTGTTTCTACAAACAATCCAGTGCAGCTATGTTGTTTTTCTATCACAATATTTTTAGTTGTGCTTTAACTTGAGTATTTCAAATAAGGATTTAATTTAGGTTTAATGAGGGAGTTATTATATGATAATTAAATATAAAATGATTATTATGAATATCTATTGGGGCATAACAACCTTTTTATTAAGATGAATATCTCTTAGCTAGTTGAGACTCAGTAAATAGGCTACTAATAATTAGTCTTAAGCTAACGTTCAGTGGAAGGAATGCATGTAACTGCAGTACCTCAAATATAATGTAGTGGTTAGCTATTAAGTATCAATAGATTATTGAGGATATGGTTATTGAATTTGGAGTCATACATCTTAATAAACATATAGCTGTACTGAAATAAGCCTCCATATGTCAGCTAGTATTTAATTATCAGGAGTATTTATGGCATGGCATTTTCATTTGCCTATTTATAATCAAGTAAATAATATAATAACTCTTTTATTAAATCTAATTTAAATCCTTGCCAGAGGCATTTAAAGAGGAACAGAAGTATAGTGGCTAAGTGGTATTTAATGTTTAATTCACTGCATAATTTTAAACTTTACTAATATGTTAAAAATTAACACACACAAATATACATATATATATATATATGATTAAGAATATTAAAAGGATATGAGACACATTAATTATTTAATTTTTATTTGTGTACATCAGAATGAAGCACATAAAATGGATATGAGTAAAATATGTTATTATGATTGTCTACTTTTATTGTTGCTATGGCAATCTGAGCAATGTGAATGACTGACGGGGTAGTCATTATAGCATGGGAAATGTCCACAGAGCTTCTGAATGAAGAGACTTGAATGCCAAGTCTCATTTACAGGAAAGAAGTCAAGAGTTTATTTTATTGTACGTTCATAAAAATAACCCCTGATCATTACTTTATGCATGAGTCAGCAGTTATTTTGAATAAAGATGGACTATCATTTCTTCTGGGGAATAAGGAAACCACATTCATTTAATTTCAATATTAAAATATAATAATTAAGTTTCTTTCTCACACTAAGCTGCTGATAATCCAAAGAGGGCATCTACATTCAAAGAGATTTATCTCTCAGGGGAGTCAGCTTTACTCATACCTCATCCTTGCTCCTGGTTAATGACTTATTTTAGGAAATAGTTTATTCCATTTCTGTTGGAAAGTGTTTTGAGTCTTAAGAGATTCATTTTAGCTGCAGCATGAGTAAGTAATTTTGTAAGGAACATTACTGTATACCTTGCTCTGTATATATGTGCTTATATTGCCAAGGAATCTAAGGGAAGTTACTACTCAGGGTAGATTCAGATGATGAAGCAGCATCCCACACTCTACGAATTGCTAGTAAACCTGCCTCCAACCTAAGCTCTGGCTTCTTAGACTGTTTTAAGTGAAAGATACATGGATGTTGAGGAATGATGTTTTTGATAAGGTTGGTTTTTCACACATGAAGTGCTATGTAGACAAATTTTCCACCAGGCAGTATTCTAGTGGTCTAGACATGGGTTTTATTATGTAATAACTGGTGTTCTTTAATAGGATATATGAATATATTGTATTTCTCTTATTTATTTTTTTCCTGTGGCCAGTATGGTCATTGACAAATCACTGACTTTGCCAACATGCTACCCAAATAATTTTGTACGCAAAAAGCACACAGAGAAGGAGAATAGACTAGGAAAAACTGTGACCTGAAAATATGCAGTTGTAATTTCCTGTTCTATTTTTACATCTAATTATTGGACCCATTCACCAGATGATTCATGCTCGAAGTAAGCCTAGACCTCAGCTTCTGGTAATCCCTTCTAGCTCTAGGCTTTCATTCTTGCTGAATTTATGGGTTGATCACATTTATTGCTACAACTTGAAATTTAACATGCATTATATTTAATGTTAGTCTAAAAATGTTAGTCTGACAATGTGTTATCAGTCTGATAGAAACTTAAAACAGTCCTTATGCATGTCTTGAAGGAGAAGTAAAGATAATAATGTTTGAATCTGCATAGTGACTATCTCAGAGGTGTTTAATTAGTTTCTATTTCATGAATACCAGAGGAAACTTATTAATAATAAAAAGGTTCAGTATTTTGAAGAAAATAGATATGCACAGGGATATTATTCTTTTTTATTGATGCCATGTTTCTCTATAAGATATAGTGATTATGTAATTAAAACTTCAGCTCCAGAAGAAGGATTTTAAATCTTTGGTCCATCGTTTTAAGTACTACATTTTCTATATCAGTCTTAATATTAAGTTGTCTCTGCTAATGATTTTGTGAATGAGATTATTTAAGTGGCAGTGAACAAAGGTGCTTTTCTACGAATGTAAATCACCGGACAAAATTACACAATTTTGCACTGACTTCCTGTATAGGAAGACAAGATGAACCAGGTTGTCCATTCAACCCAAAACTGGAAGTATAACTTTGAAACTATAAATGGTTGGGTATTTGTTCTAGTTTGCCATCATTGTGACAAAATAGCTGAGGTAAGCAATTTATGACAAGGAAGATTGAGACTGACTGTGACTCACTATTTTATGCTTCGTCTCTGCTCCTGATCAGGCAGAAAGTAGCTCATGGCTAGGAACATGCAGATAAGATAACTGCTCATCTCATGGTAGCCAAGAAGCATAGAAAGAGACAGAAATGGCCTGAGGTCTTCATATGTACTTCAAGGCCATATACACACTGACCAAACTCCCTTCTACTAGGCCCTACATCTTAGCCCTACCTAATACCTATAAATAGCGCCACAAGCTCATGGCCTTTCACCCATTATCCTTTGGAGGACATTAAGTTACAGCATCACAAATTTAGAGAGGGAACAGTGGTGTTAGAGAATGTCTAACTAAGATATGGGAAGCAAGCTGGAATCCAAGTTCCTAGCACAAACTTCAGTTTTCATGTATTTCTTTCTTTTTCTATCTCTGTTGAATAACTCCTTCAAGGGACTCTCTGTATACACATACTTTGAGTTATGATCTCATCTACTCCTATACAAATAACACCATTAATTTCATATCTTATTCAGATGTCAGGTTAGATAGCCTGTAGATAGAGTAGATTTTGCCATTTGTATTCTACTTGATAGCACAATTCCTTAAGTTGTGATCACCCTTACCAGAGTCACTGTTCAAAGAATCCTAGGATGTAATATCCCTTTCAAAACGTATTATATAGTAATGTGATTTTTCCATAGCACATATTGTATCACTTACAAAAAAAGTATTTAGGTCAACCTACTGTTTGCAACAGTGAATTGCTTGGCTTGGGTCTTCTGTAACTCTCATGGTTAAAAGGGGAGTCAATATTTGTCTATTTTATTTTTTCTGTGAGAATGTTTATTTTCATTGATTTTTATGACATCTGCTCAAATAATCTTGGAAATAAAACAAGAAAATAGGTGTAAAGCAGCCCTCCCATTCAACTCCCATAAAGAAGACATTGAGTTTCCTTAGAGGTCAGTTCACAACTACACACTCACTTCAGGTGCAAAGCTCCATCTGGTCACGGCTACTCGTTTTGCCTGTATCCTAAATATGTGATATTAAATGACTTGATCAAACAGCTTGTCTGGCACAAAGCAGATAAACCTCCCTCTCTAAGTGCTGATGACAAACCTCCTTTGAAAACACATTTAGAAATCAACTCCCAAGATCAAGGTTATTCCAATATAGCTTGAGTATAGAAAAGAGATAAAGAGAAGCTTGAGAAGGGGAGACAAGAAAGCTCTTGGAATGATTGAGAAGAAAATTAAAATGCCTAGAATAAAGTGCTGTCTTGTGTTCTCAGCCTTTTTTTTTTTTTCTTTTTGGGAACCTTTCCTTAAAAACTTTTGCAAACTTTTCCTTAATAAGGATCTCTCTCTCTCTCTCTCTCTCTCTCTCTCTCTCTCTCTCTCTCTCTCTCTCTCTCTCTGTGTGTGTGTGT
The DNA here is from genome assembly GCA_030674055.1 of Rhabdomys pumilio. Lineage (NCBI taxonomy): Eukaryota > Metazoa > Chordata > Mammalia > Rodentia > Muridae > Rhabdomys > Rhabdomys pumilio. Next base: position 36,612,152 of record JANHMN010000007.1, on the reverse strand, counting down.
GTGTGTTTGTGTGTTCCTTTGTTGTCCATTTCTTCTACCCATAGCTTTTGTATTTTTTTCCAGAGGCTATCAATTATTTTACACTTGCTTTTTCTTTTCCTAGAGTGAGAACACACCCTGATTAACCTCTCCTCACCCATTCAGGGTTTTAATCTTCTCTGTGTTACTATGATTTAAGTTTTGCATCTGTCCATGTGGACTACTGACTCATTCCTCCATTCTCTCTAAGCCAGCCTTTCCACTTTACATCTATCTATAAATCACCCACATGCAAGGTTGAGAAGAGATTCATAAGTTCTTAATGCAATAACTCACAAAGTGTGCCGCTATCAGATATCTGAGTATCAAGGGAATAACAAACAAGTTAACCTCGTTTTAACATGAAACAAGATAAATGCAGATTTAATCATGACTTAAACCCCTCATTTAACTGTCACCTTCACCATTATTTTAAAGGCAGTTCAATGGTCATTTAAGCTTAGAAAGAATAACGGAGTGTATTACATTTATATCAACATTTGAAAATTGGTTTTAATACGTATTATTTCTTTATTTTCTAGGAACAAACAAAATTAGGCATAGACTTAATTCTTTAGAGTTTTCTTTCCTAATACATTTAGAACTGATCTGATTTCCATAGATTAAGATAGACAGAATAGCACCATTTAAATACTCTAACTGTAGTATGTCATAGAATTCATCCCTTTGTGTAGGTAGACCCAGGTTGAAGTAACCACCCCTTCCCATTTCTGCATACTACTTTCCAGTAAATGTCATATCAAGTCTTCATTTTCTTTACAGCTGGTAGACTTCACTCCATCATCAACTGTCAATCAACTGTATCTACTTTATTGCTACTGTCATTGTTTATTTATTGATATACTGTTTTGCAGCTCAGGGCCTTGAGATTTTTTAATAAGCTTGACCACAGGCCTTTTACCCTTGGTCTTTGGGTCTTCTCAACAGCTTGAGACTATGTAACCCAGTCTGGCCTTAAAATTGCTTTGCACCTCAGGCTTCCTTTGAGCTGGGATTCTCCTGCTTTAGCCTTTCTGTCTTAAGTATTGGGTTTACAAGAATATGCAACCTTGCCTTGGAAATTTTTCACTTTTTATTTGCTCAATTATTTGAATGTTAACCTTGACATACATTTTCCTACCATCCCTCCTATGCCTAGGGAAAAAAAAAAAAACCAAGTAATACTTTTCTTTTCCAGACCTTCATTTTCTTAAATCCTAAATTTAATGTTTAGATGAATAATCTCCGCTTGTTATCCATTCTATGTTCTTTTTCCTCTTTCCATCTTTTCCTAGTAAATTTTTATCCATTCTTTAGGTTTTATTCTCAAATGATCTTTCTTTATCTTATAACTGAGTTTAATATTTTATCAATTCATCCTTTTTTGATTTTAATCCTTTCTTTTGTAATGCTTGACACATGTTTTTGACACATTTTTATACAAGTTTGTAGGGGGTGATGATTTTATCTTGGCTATAGCCTATGTTTGAAAAAATTAACATAGTCTCAATAAATATTTGTATAGGTTGACTGTCTTATGAATAACTTTTGCAACAATCACTGTGTAGCTCAATGCACTGTGATACAGTTTTGCCTTTTTTTTTTCCTGAGCTAGGTTTAGGTTGTACTATTTTTTAATGTTCAGTTCATAGAAGTCTAGAGCTGCACTATAGTCCCAGCAGAATGACTGTGTGCTTGCCCACTGAAGGTGAATCTTTGGCATCAGGAAAATAGATGTGCTTGATCTTTGCCCTTCCTCTACTTAATCAGAAGCCTCTGTGACCATCTATTGTTGAAAGTGTGCTTTATGCTTCCCATGTGGATCTCGTGGTCATAACACAATTGTCTTGACCCTTGCTCAAATTCCACTCTAAACTGCCAAAGCAGAGGAACTCCTACCAGGCAGAACAATGTGGTGGTTGGCTTCTCCAAAGAGGGAAAATTTGAGAAAGTATGGACACAGAAAAGTTTTTGTTCCATCATAGGTTCCATAAATTCAAGATTTGTAAGAAGAGGTTCTGGGAATTCAGCCTTTTACAAATGACATTTCATGGTTGAGCTGTATTAAGGAACCATTGATCATCCAACTTTCTGCCTGATGGGCCACTCCTGTGGATCCCAAACAATAAAAATAGGATTTTTCCATGTGATAAAATGAGGGGAAAAGGTTCAAATTGTGTCAAAGAACCACTTTTTTTCTTGAGGAAGTGAGATAAGAATATATATCAGATAAACTTCAAGCAAGACATCGGAGTAAATGAGCCAAAACTCAACCTATTAGAGGATAGGGACACCTTCCATTTTTTAAAGATAAAACTCAAAGTCTTCAGGCACTTCTTTGCTTCACTTCATTTGTTCGTTTGGTACCTAACAATTATTGATTGAGAGCCTACTACTGACCAAGCACTGTGGTGAGCCCGAGGAACACAGGAAGAAACTAGATCTGACCAAATACCTAACATGGTTGACTTTTCAGTGAAGAAAAAGCAAGCCACCAACGAACACAAAGCAATGCGTTCATCATGAAGGAGACAGAAGGAAGCCAGAGAGAGAGGGCTAGATAGATGCTGTTTCATCAAGAAGGATGGAGAAGCTTTTCTTGAAAGTTGGCATTTGAACAAAGACCTGAAAGAAGCATAAGAGAGAGACCAGTAAGAAAGAGCTAAAAGACAGAAAAGCAGAGGCAGGTCACATGACTCTGACCCAAGGTTGTATTAACATTGACATCTCAAAAGCTGTTTGTCATTTGTGAGGCTCTAAGTTCCATCTATCAAGAAGGAAGTGTGACCTGACCTGGCTTCTCAAAGGGGAATGGTGTGTGTGTGTGTGTGTGTGTGTGTGTGTCTGTGTAGTTAAATAGTTAAATTATGTAGCTGGGAAGCTTTTGTTAGCAGAAAACATTTTGCAAAGGGAAGCTCTCAAGTTTCTCAACACAATGCTGATCCTTTTCACTATGACCCACACGAAGAAATGCTAGCATGGATAAGTTCTCTTGAATGTTTTTCTCTGTTAAGTTGGGATGATGCTAACCCATTTGTCAGGCCACACAGTTTCATCTCTAAAGAGTGAAGTGACTTCTTCAAGGTCACTTGACTTGTTGGGATTGTAAAAGTCCAGACAACTCTTGCTTTTGCTTTCTAAGGCAGTGATTTTGATTTTTTTTAATCTGTAATATTTTGGTGTTGTTTTATCCAGTCACTTGGCTCTAAAAATTTGTCTAACATGTTTCAAACATTAAACTCTGGTGTAGGAAACATATTCCCATGTCCACAGCACTGCCCAGCCTCAGAGGAGGAGATGAAGAGCCTCTGGTGCTATTGTTAAGATCATAAATATCTCTCCTGCCAAATTAGCTTCGGGGCTGCAATCCTTGACTCCAAAAAATGGCTTCTGCGTTTGGGCCTTCCATCACTACTAAGTGACATACATCATCATCTGATATGGATTGGCCGACATAGAAAAGCTCCTCTGTGCACAAATATTGAGACATTTTATTGAGAAATGGAGCTTGAGAAATTGCCCAATGTCGTCCTTCCTCCAGTCCCTCCCCAAGGAATGGATATGCATGGCTAGATCTGACATTGCTGTAGGTTGGGAAAACCCCACTGGCCTGGAGCTAGAAATGACTGCCTGATTTCCAGGGTTTTGAAGCTACTATTAAAATACCTGCAGAGCAAAGTCCTGGAGGGCAGGTATCACATTGGTTTATCCTGCATAAAGCTTTGTTGTACAAATCACACAGAAAGGGGAACATAGTAACAGCAGTCTCTTTGTGCAAGAACTGGTCAATTTGGAAAGCTGTCTTAACTAGCTATAGCCACTGTGGGAACTTTGAGTAAATTATTGCCTCACTGGGAGAAGCTGGCTCATTAGGCTGCTGCATATAGAGCAAGGATGGCTTTATATTACCATTCCCAGGAATATTTGATAGATATTAATAGAGTCTATTAAAGACTGGAGGCAGAAAGATTGTCTACTACAAAGACGGCCCTCTCTTTTATTCCTACTGGCTAGTATTTCAGTCTCTCAACTTCCAGGGACACAAATACTCATATGAATGCCTACTATGTGCCAGCTGCTTTGATTTACTCACTGAATCCTTATCCTATTTATTATCTCCATTTTATAAATTATGACACTGTTGCTTTATCTACTAATCAGGGCTCACCAGAAGAAAAGCTATAATAGGAGGAAGATATACCTGTCCATTTATCCACCAGAAGAAATCAGCTTATACTACAGTAAAGGCTAAGAAGCCCAAGAACTTCAGTATCAAGACACTAAACATCCCATGGTATAGTTTATACCAAGTCAAAAGAAAGGCCTGATAACAAGGAAAGTCAATGGTTTAAGTATGAATTTATAAAGTTGGCAAACTCTTGAGACCTAGTAAGTATATTTCAGACTGACTCTGAAAGCCAAAATAAATAAATAAATAAATAAATAAATAAATAAAATGAAAAAAGACTAGCACTTCAGCTCAGCAACTAGATGGGGAAAGTTTCTGGTTATTCTGTTTTTTCTTCTATTCAGATCTTCCATTCATTGAATCAAGTCCATTTTCAGTACAGACATACTTTACTTGCCTACTGATTCAAATACTAATATTATCCTTACTGACCCAACCTCCTTAATGTTTACTAAATATCTGGACATCATGACACAGTTAATGTAACACTGTAACATTAAGTGTGCCCAAGGGGAAAAAGAATTTACTCAAGGTCATACATATGAATAGACAGCATTCTTCTCAAAATGTGTACCTTTCTCGCTCCAACCTCCATTCACTTTCTATTGAAGCCATCTATGTAGAGCAATATAAGACTTTATTTTCTTAAGATTTCAGTAACTACCGTTGTATCATAACTCCTCACTGTTCTTCATTGTTAAAATTCCTACTCAAGTGATTATCAATTATGTGTTTGTGAGTGTGTGTGTGTGTGTGTGTGTGTGTGTGTGTGTGTGAGAAAGAAAGAGAGAGAGAGAGAGAGAGAGAGAGAGAGAGAGAGAGAGAGAGAGA
>JANHMN010000007.1:36592235-36607104 GCA_030674055.1 Rhabdomys pumilio | reverse complement strand
GAGAGAGAGAGAGAGAGAGAGAGAGAGAGAGAGAGAGAGAGAGAGAGTATGTTTGTGCATGTGTGTAATGGCTCAGTCTATAGTGACAACTCTCTCATTGCTGGTTCTGTTAGACTCAACTCTTTACCTGTGCTTTTGTAGGTACTCACAAGATTCTAGAATCCTAGAAAACAAATAGAATACTGATAATATGAATGTAACAATAATATTCAATAATCAAGATAATAGCTAATGTTTAGGAAGGATATTTTGTTCTTACCATGTTTTAATCAAGCATGCATACTCTTTCCTGTTGGGCCTTATATATGTTCTGCCTTCTCATCTATGCCAGGAAACTAACTTTGATGGAACATATTAAGAGCAGCTGGCTGCCTCTTATTTATCCTGGAGGACATGTTTAAGATCTGGTAGTACATAGAAATATGTTTAGAAGAATGTGAAATTTGAATGTTAAATCCCTATCCCTGTTAAAGGAAACCAGTCTCTACATGGACAAAACTTTATATGTGCCTACATTTAAGGTGTAGGTAAACCTTTCTCCTTTCATCCCATAGCAGAAGAGAAGACCTCCAGGTTTTTTTTTTTTTTTTGGTCCTCCTACATATCCTGACAATTGATGATAACTTTGATAATAATTTAGAATGTTTCATATTGTTTAATATCTACCTCTCTAATATTTTGTGATCATAATTAAATATTCTATGCTCATATTCCTCTACTATATTCATAAAGTATCACATTCTGAAGACAATAATGATTGTTCCCATTGCTGCATTTAACACAGTCCAGTCCTAGAGATACAGTAAAAAATAGTACATTTAGATAGATCCTATGATTCACATGAATAATCTACACAAAATTCAGTAAAGACTTTCCTGAAGGAGGATGTTGGAGTGTAATGACTGGATCATGTACCTGGGGCAATTATTGCTTTAGTTTTTCCTCAACCTTCTGATTCACTCTCTCTACCTGATTAATTCTAAGAGAGCAGTCTCTATTTTCATGTCCTCTGTTTTTGACATGGACTTTGTTCTCAATTATATATTTGAAATATCAGAGTTACATAGATAAATTAATCCATGTTTAGTGTAATTTATGTTTTAATGTTTCATAAACAGACATGTGCATGTAGTACAAAGATTTACTACATGCTCTATGCCCACTAACATCTCATACTAGTGAAGAATATTTATTCCAGTTGATGAACCTAAACATTATTAGTTCATTATTACTATCAACTAATAGGTCATACTCAGATTTCTTAGGTTGAACAAAAAAGTATTCTTTTTCTGTTCGAAGCTGCTCTCTAAGTACCTACTGTATTAATTCAATCATCATGCCCCAAATCCATTTTGCTTTTGGTCGCGTTGCTAGTTTTAAATATGACCAGTTGGCTGTTTTTAGAACATGCCCGAGTTGACATTTATATAATATTTATGGTTACAGCAAAGTTGTGGCTCATTTGGAGGAAGATTACAGGGGTAAATTTCATTCTTATCATATGTCATTGAGATATCTCAGTAAGTTTCCCATCTTTGTTAGTAAATACTTAAAGAAAATCAGTTTAAAAGAGAAATATTTATTTTGGCTCATGGTTTCATGGCTCTCTGTCTGTTGTTCGCTTCCATTGGGTCTATTCATCTCATAACATTTAGGATTCAGGAAGAGAAAGAGAAAAATTCAGGGTAACACTTTTCCTTCATAGACATACTCTATTAATCTACAGCTAAATTATAGCCGGATCCCTAAGATTTCCACCGTCTTCCTGCTATGATGTTAGCTAACCAGCAAGCCCCACAGAAGTATTGAGGGGACATTTAATATTCAAATATATTCAAATTACTATTAGTGGTGTATGCTAGCACATGAGTTACCATTGTTGCCCTTGGCCTCATCTGTTGCAACTGCTAAGGGAGCATTTGTCATGTGCTTTCATTTAAAATGTTCCCTCATTTTTTATAATGTTGAAGTAAGTCATAACACTTCCCATTTAAAGAGTGAAAGTTTATGATCTACTTCCCCAGGAGTAGAAACATCAGGATTAATTATTTAAAATTCTGCTGTATGAAAAGTTTGTTTCTTTCACCCATTATTAATCATCTGTATGAACTCTTGGATGTTTGTTTTGTATTTTGAGCTACATGGTACAGCTATTTGATTTTGTTGTTTCCTCCTTGGTCACTCAGCCCCACATCCCACCCCCCTTCACATCAAGTCATTGTAGGAAGGACTTGGTCCATCCTCTCTCATTGAGGCCAGACAAGGTGGTCCATTTAGGGGCAGAAACTCCACAAGCAGACAGGCAACAGTTTCAGTTACAGCTCCTGATCCAGTTGTTGGGGGGCCTGCTTTAAAAACTATGCTTCTCATCTGCAGCATATGTGTAGGGGGCTAAGGTCCAGGCCATGCTTTCCCCTTGGTTCATGATCTAGTCTCTGGAAGCCCACAAGGGTCAAACTTAGTTGATTCTGTTGGTCTCTCTGTGATTCTTCAGGTCCCTCAGTCCTTCTCTCAACTCTTCCAAAAGACTCCACAATCTCAATATTATCAGAAGTCCTAAGATATGAAAAAACAAAACAAAACAAAATACTTTGTGATAAATCCCAGGTCCTACTCATTGGCTAGCTTGGAAAAGATATTTATCCCTTGTACCTCTCTCCAAATACTTCTGAGTCAAAAGAGAATTTCACTTTGATCCTGGTAATCTCAAGCTTCAGAATTTCCTTTTCTAATAAAGAGAAGAAGACTTATGTGTAGGCATCTGGCAAATAGACAAACATGAAACATAACTACTCTCTAGCAACGTCATTCTTGTTTGAGTTGTATATATTTATACTATTTTATGCAAATAAAATGTACATCTGTCTAATTTGTTGTTATTTAAAGTAATAACATATTCTTTCCTATGATATGTTAAAGAGTCACAGAATAAAAATACTTTGATATCTTTGTATTGGAAGGAAAAAGTCTCTATTGAGAACAGGAAAACCCCCATATTCTTTTCTTTTGAAACCATTCTCTACCCTAACACAAGACTATGAACTAGTTCCCATTGGATGGCTCAGAGCCAGGTTAGAAAAGGTGAGTAAGTGTCTTAAGAAAGCCATAACATTATTCAATGAGGTTCACAGAAAAGGAAATGTTGACTCTCATAGCAACAATGGATAACCTCAGAATTTTCATGACAAACAAAATTATAAAGCAAATAATTATGACAAGTATATTGTCTAATTAAGATGAATGGGACATGCTCTGTATGCATTTTTAATCTGTTAAATAAACAGCATATTAATAAGGCTTAATTATATCACTGCATATTTTAGAGTGACTTTCTAAAATAAAGTTTATTTTGGGTTAGCATATGCTTTTTTCTATGTTTTTGTAGCACTTTTATAAGAATTATACACAAATAACATCTTGAAATAAATCTCTCAGATGTGATCACCATCTTGATAAAAATTTCTTTCTTTTAATGTCTCTCATAATTTAGGATTTATAAAGTAATTTCATGATTGTGAGATATATATCTTTTCATTCCAAATGTTTGAATATTTCAGAAGTGATCCAATGAACTTTAGCAATATTCTCTCTTTTCCATTCCATATTTAGGTAGTTAAATTTCCACACAACTGTATTTCAAATATACCTCTTTAATCTTTCCTAGTTACACATAGTCCAGTCCTTTGCTAAAATGGAGGTGGAACATGGACTATTTAGTCCTCCAGTTCCCAAGAGTTATGATTTACTTCCTCTCTCTTTGTATATTGGCTGGCTTGTGACTCCCATGACTAACAGGTATTGAATGGTTTCTACTTTGATTTCTTAAATCAATGAATACCAAAACCAAAACAAAAATGAACAAAATAAAAACAAACAAAGCAAAAACTACTGCAGATTTTAGGAAACCTACGTGGTTAGATGCAGAGAACTCAGGGAGCATAGGAGAGTACTATTAAGCTTTGGGCCATTCTTGGAAAGAGAATGAAGCCACCTTGCATATGCTACAATATCTTTACTAGTTTACCTAAAATACAAATGTAAAACAAATGGATAATATTATGTTAAGCTGTTATTTGCAGTGCATAAACTGTGTATTAGATTTTTCCAAATATTTTGTGACCCTCTCTCAGGGTGATTCATAGTTCTTCACATTTTTGAGGTCACCATTTGCAAACTGATTTATGATCTTTATTGCTTTTAAGTGACTGTATTTTATCTCACTCTACCATAAAACATGGCCACAAGATTCATTTTGTCTGGGGGATGGATAGATGGCTCAGAGGTTAAGAGCACTTACTATTCTTCCAGAGGTTCTGAGTTCAATTCTCAGCAACACATGGTGGCTCACAACCATCTGCAACGGGATCCAATGCTCTCTTCTAGTGTGTCTGATAATAGCCACAATGTACTCACATACATAAAATAAATAAATAAATCATAGAAAAGAAAATGTTTATTTCAGCTAATAACATATGAACAAAAAGGCCATGCATAGCTTCCTAGTTGGTCAGCACCAATTTGATTTCTCTATGTCCTATGTCCCAAGTGTGTGATATCTTCAATATTAAATTCTTAATATCATACTCTGTTGGGGAACCAAGACCAATGGGAAACAGCTAGTGTGTGTGTGTGTGTGTGTGTGTGTGTGTGTGTGTGTGTGTGTGTGTTTATTGTTTTATTTTTTATTTGGCAACATATGACTTCTGAGAGGATCAGGATACCCTGCATAATATAACATCAAGTAACACTATAAAGCTTATAAAATAGTAGGGTTCTACAGAGTCTTAGGATTTTGCTGCTGTGAACAGACACCATGACCAAGGCAAGTCTTATAAAGGACAACATATATTTGGGGCTGGCTTACAGGTTCAGATGTTCAGTCCATAATCATCAAGACAGGAGCATGTCAGCATACAGGCAGACATGGTGCAGGAGATGCTGAGAGTTCTACATCTTCATCTGAAGGCTTCTATCAGAATACTCACTTCCAGGCAACTAGGGTGAAGGTCTTAAGCCCAAACCCACAGCGACACACCTATTCCAACAAGGCCACACCTCCTAATAGTACCACTCCTTTGGCCAGGCATATTCAAACCGTCACATACAGGGTTATAGTCTTAGCCTTTCTGTTCTCACCTATTGTTCTGCTTTACCCTTTTATCCATATTCTAACTTAGACCTCCTTCACTAGGCCTCTCCCTTTCCTCTTCCAATTACCCATCTTTTGACATTTTCATTCACTTAAGATCTTCCTTCCCCTTCTCCACAATGACTACTTTTGGATTTTCTTATTTTTATTAGTTCACAAATCTAAACATTGGTTGCCAGGATTCACATTTAAGTGAGACCATGTGAAGTTTGTCTTTCTGGATCTGGGTTACCTCACCCAGTATAATCTACTTATTCAGATTATTAATAAATATATGCAGCTTCATCTATTTATTTATAAATTTCAGAATTATACTTTTTTACAGATAAAATGTATTTACACACAGGTACTACATTATTGTTATCAATTTATCAGTTGATGGACATCTATGATGTTCTAATTTCCTAGGTATTGAGAATAGATCAATAATGCAAATGCCTGATCAAATATCTTTGTAGTAAGATTATATAGAGAGAGTCCTTTGGGTTTATGCCCAGGAATCGTAATACTACAGTCATATGGTTTATTAATTTTTAGTTTTCTTTGAAGTGGCCACACTGATTTCATAGCGACTATAACAATTTCCACTCCCACTAACTGTGCATTAGGGATCCTTGTTATTCCCATCACCCCCAGAATTTGTTGCCTTAATCTTGTCTATTCTGGCTATCATAATGTAAAATCTCAACATAGGTTTTCATTCTCTTTACCTGAGATTTTAGGATGGTGGACATTTTAAAAATTTGTCTTAGACATTTGCATTTCTGCTACTGAAAAATCTCTGTTAAGTTTCCCTTTGAAAGGAGGTAACTTTAATTAATGAAGTACCACCATGACATCCAACTGCACTGCATTTTCTCAGTTAATAAGTGATGTGGGAGGGCCTGCCCCATTGAAGGTGGTACCATCCCTGTGTTGATGGTCCTAGGTTCTATAAGAAGTCATATTGGGCAAGCCATGATGAACATTCCAGTAAGCAACACCCTGCATGGCCCTTGTATCAGCTCCTAACACCAAGTTCCCGTTCTGCTTGAGTTCTATATCTCACTGTTTTTGCTAAGCTGTTACATGGAACTGTAAGTGTAATGAGCTCTTCTTTCCTCAAGTTGACTTTGGTCAACGGGTGTTTTATCAGAGTAACCCTAACTAAGAGACATACTATAGTTTTAGCTGGGTTGTTTGTTTTCTTGCTATTTAGATTTTTCATTTGTCTGTACATCCTAGTCAACAATTCTCTGTGAAATATACAGCTGGAAATAACTTTACTTTTTAAGATCCCCATGAAATGTGACTTATTGTGTGCAAGCTTTTATTTTTTCCTCTGTACAATATCTGATCCTATCTACTGTTTCTGTAGTGACTGATGATGATGATGGCTGTGATGCTTTGAAGGAAACTGGCCCCCTTAGACTCCTATTTTGCATGCTTAGTCCCCAGTTGGTGAACTGTTTGGGGAAGATTAGAAGATAGTGTCTTCTTGGAGTAGGTGTGACCTGTTTGGAGGAAGTGTATTGCTAGTGGTTTGTTTGGGGGCTACAAAGCCTATACCAGGCCTAATCAGTCTCTCTCTCTCTCTCTCTCTCTCTCTCTCTCTCTCCTCTCTCCACCTGCCACTAGTAGATTAGAATGCAAATGTAGGAAATAGTTTCTACCCCTCTTCTTTAAACTCTGGGTGGACTCACAACCAGCCCCTCCCAGGTTCCCTAGCATCCGCAGATGAATGATACACACATTAGAATATTTCTAATATGATTTTTCTCAAATGCCAGACAATTTTAAGCCCCTGTGGCTAAAGTGCTGTTATCTTTGCCAATGGCTCAACATCTCTAGATCTGCTGTCAGCTCAGTTACTCAGTTACCTTTAGTCCTAGCTCAGCACCTTAAATCTGCCCTCAGTTTAGTTATCCCTGGCCCATTCAGGAAAGCAGCCAATGCCCACTCAAACCGAGATCTCACTTAGCTGGTGACTCTCCCTCCTTACCAAATTGTTTCTCTTCCTGCATATGTTAGCCTGCCTGCAGAAAACTGGAAGCCCTGACTTTTCTGCCTAGACATTGGCCACTAGCATCTTTATTGATTGATCAAGAACCGATTGTGGAACAGGAACTTCAGCATTCATTCCCAATCAACCCCCTATATGCAAAGATATCATTGACTAGTCCAGTGCCATGCATGTCTGACTTCTGTGATAATGATGACGGTGATGATGACAATGAAGATGACTACTGTGATGACTATGATGATGATTTTAGACTAATCCTCTAAATCTGTAAGCAAGCCCCCAATTAAATGCCTTCTTTCATAAGATCTGTGTTGGTCTTCCTGTGTTTTCACACCAATAAAACTAAGACAGTAATGATTAGGATGATGATGGTGATGATTATAGCAAAGAGAATGGAAGCAGCAGCTTCCTCTTTGTGCTTCAAAATTATTTAAATGTGTTTACCATATTCAATACATTGAATTCTCGCAGTAGTATCAAAGACAATCCTACATCTCTATCTTCTGACAAGCTAAGGACAAGAACACTGCATATGCACAAGATCATACAGCTGTTAATTTCTGAGAAGAATTTAAACTCAGGTGGTCCAGCTTGTGAGTTAGTGTTCTTTATTGCTGTACTGCACTGTATTTACAGTACAAATGACTAAGATAGCATTTATAAATTGTAATAAGGTTATCTGTTTGCTCCAGAAGACTGAGTTTCTACAGGGCAAAGACAATGTTACTCATTTTTATACCTGGCATGTAGCAGTTTGGTGCATAGAAATGCAATAAATAATTCCCAATGAGTGAGATGGGTTTTACATTTAGACTTATGCTCTTCCAGCCTCAGCTTTTCTCTCTCTTGCATTAGTCACCTCCATTTTATGTTGCTTTTCATCTTCCTGTTATAAATGAGTTCCAGAAATGCATCTGCTCTGCTAGTTGAAATAGTAGCTAAGACATTTATTGAAGAAGACCACTAATTCATTTCAATTATTTCCTTTAATGTTACAATAATTATGATTCAAAAAGGAATGCTAATTTCCTGAGGACTAGTTGTGCATGCTAAGAGGGAGTCAGTCTAGCCTCATTCAGTTGAGGATTTCCATTTCTTTTGTGGGAACATCCCCCACTCCTTTGTTTTTATTTTTTTCATGACAAATTATTAATTTTTGTCTATAGTCTTAATAATCACATTGGTTGTAAAAGTTTAACTTTCACTATTTTTTTATATTTCATTTAGGCTATATTTATCCTTCTCTTTCCTTATCGGTATTCTTTTAATCTTTATATCTTCATTTTTAGTTTTAGAGATTATAATTGTATCATTTGCTCCCGCCAAACACAAACACAACTGTACTCTCTTACTAAGTCATTTTTTCTTTAACTGTTGTTACCTCTCTCTCTCTCTCTCTCTCTCTATATATATATATATATATATATATATAAATATATATATATATATATATATATATATATATATATATATATTCATATTCTAAGTACATAAATAGCAACCACTCAGGCTGAATCTAGTTACATGTGTGTGTGTGTGTGTGTGTGTGTTTTCAAGAATGACCGAGACAAGATTATTTCCTATCTACTGAACATTTCGTAGTGGCCTTTAGTGGTGTTTCACATGTTGTGAGTTGCTACTCCTTTGAGGGATTCACATATCAAATATTTATGTTATAATTTATAACACTAGCAAAACTACAGTTTTAAATAAGCAGCAAAAATAATTTTATGGTTGGAGGTCACTACATCATAAGGAACTGAATAAAGTCTCACAACATTAGAGGGCTTGGGAGCCATTGGTCTGGGATATACGTTTTAGCAAACCTGCTTTCTTCCTGCAAGTGTCAATAATGACCATCGCAATCATGGTCTCTGTTCCTATTACAATTCTTGTCCTGCATCTTTACTACACTCAATATAGAGAAAATTGCCTTTAAAATGTAAGTTTGACACCTAACCAAAATTTTTTATGTCCTATGTTATTTTTCTCAGGTTTCACCATGATTTTTAGATATTGCTTTTAATTACATATTTCAGGTTTTGATTTCTAGAACTTTATACTTCATCAACCATATAAAGACCAAAGCACAAAACAACCACTTCTCAAAATTTTAACCATGAAACCCCATTGTGGCCAAAATTTTGTGTTCAAAATGGGCTTTATAGTAAATAGATTTAAAGATTTATTCTCTAGCCAGAGTGAAAGATACAACTCTAGTTGTGGCTTCTCAGCTCCCTCTTGCTGTCTCTCATGGTTTCTGTCATCTGTGCCCTCTCTTCTCCATGCCAGTTCCTCAGAATTGTTGCTTCTCAGTTTCCTGTCAGTGATGTTACCTCCTCTTTGTCCCTTCCACCAATTTCTCCTCCCCTTTTCTTCCATTGTAGCTTCTCAGCCCCTTATGCTCTCTGCTAAGCTTCCTTCTGTCTGTCCCTGCACCTACTTCCTTGTCACTCCCTTCTGCTCTCTTACTTCTCTCTTATAGTTTTTCTTTTCTTTTTTCTAAAATAATTATAGGATTTTTTCTACAATTAAATTTTACTTTATAAGCATTTAAAGATTCTTTGACATTTTAGGGAAGAAAAAAAACCAAGTATCTTCTATATGTCAATAACCTAGACTATACATGTACTCACATTTAAAACACAGAGCTATGGCTTAGACGCTACTCTATGTATTTCTGTGGGAAGAGAACTTAACAGTCATCTAATTACAGAGACACAAGATATTGCACTTCCTATTCTCTAGATACAATTTTTTCATATAAATACTTTATTGAAATAAATATTTTATATAATGTATTTTGATCACAATTTCCATTTCTGAAACCTTTTCCAAATCCTTTCCACTAATCCAATTTTGACCCCCCTTTTCTCTTTGTCTTAGAAAATATATTGGCAAACAAATAAACAAACAAGGAAACCAACGAACCAACCAAACAAACAAACATTTTTAAAAAGGACAAAGGAAAAATGAACCAGAGGAAACACACACACACATACATACATGCATTCATGAGTGAATAACCTTTAAAACACATAAATTCCAAACCCATAATAAATAATCAAAATGCCAGTAAGATAAATAAAGCCCAAACAAAACAGAATAAGACAAAGGCTCTACAAAACTATCAGTGAATTCATTTTCAGAATTTACTGCTTTGCTGAAACAGGATAAATGTTTGGTGTGGCCACAAAACACTTTGTCTTCTACAAAGTGGTCTTTGTAGTGCCAGGAAAAGGCTCTTCTTTTCTTCAGCAGGACTCTAAATTCAGTGCAAGTCTATGTGACGTTGAGCATGGGAGAGGCATGAGAGCTGAGAGATTCTCAGATCTGAGTCCCCGAGAGAGGAATGTGTCAGAAAAAGTTTAGAAACTATTTCAAGGATGTTAATTGTGTTTAAATGTCAATTCAAAGTCAAGTCAGCAAAACACCGAAGTGAATCATCTCTGCTGTTTGTATTCAGCTTTCTGCTTCTTATGTGTTATGGGCAGTGTCCTTGGAAGGCTGTAGTCACAATAGAGAGAAAGTGTGCTTTTCTATGAAGACATCAGCTCTTTGGATGACAAGGAGAGAAATAATCACTTCCATCAACATATTTCATACATTGATTTTTTTTTAATTTATCCAAAAGACTGGGTCAACAACTCTACCCTATCAAAGGGAATCCCATTTCCTCATTGATTTTAAACAATGAAGCCCTTGAAACTGTCAGTCAATACACATCTCAGGGAAGAACAAAGGAGATCTGAAAAGGTGATTAATGAAGTTCTTGCCTACAGAATCCACCCAAAGCCCCTAGAGGACCTCTGCACTGTTTTGTAGCAGTCAGACATGTTGAACACTAGCAAAGCTCATTAGAACTCTTGAGTGCTGGGAAGATTGTGAGGGATGGAGTTTTAAATGGGGACCGTTGCAACAAGCACAGTTGCTACAGGACAGCTTTGTAAAGGAAAACAGTCCCGTGTTATGATGTCTTCCATAAGATATACATGATTGCAATATTAAATAATTTGGGATAACTTGATTAGAGGATGCAGAAGAAAGAAAGTGGGGTTTTTGAATTTTGTGGAGCACCTAAGTATCTGAATTTGCCCTCTCATGCTAGTATTCAAACTCTTTTACCAGCCAGAGAATAGTGCAGAAAGGCTATGTTGACTTGATGGCTAATAAGAAAGCTTCTTACATGCTCTAAATTCTCATTTTCAAGATTTTTTTTGGCTTAATCAGCACAAGATTAACAAGAAGACAACAACAAAATAGAGATAAAACTCAGGGTTGGGAGCATGGGTATTAAAAGAAGAAAGCCAATTATGTTCTGTCTCACTTTCCTTGCCCCTGTAGAGTGATGGGGACTGTTAGGACAATGGTCTTCAGGGGATACATCTTAAAGCAATTTAAGTAAAGCAAAAACAAACATCTGAAGCACAGAGACAAACATCAATTTGTAAGGCAAACACTGACAAGAGAATTGTGCAAGGTTTCTATTGAGGTAAAGGATTACTGAGGGGGAGAAGATTATAGGGAGGTTATGGAAATGGATTTGAAGCATCAACTTAATCTTGGCTGGAAAGCAAAGGGATGGGTCACCACAGCCAGTTAACCTTCCTCTGGCTTAGTTGCTGCATTTTTCAAGAGGCAATAATAAAATCCTTCTTTACCATCTTTCAGGATAAGCACGTTCTTGGATCCCTGATGACACATAAATCACATTTCTATTTCATTATCATTATCTCTAGTAGTTGGGATGAATAGCAGAAGTTGTTATGATTTTATTGAACATGTTAAGGTATTATGTTACAAACAATAGACTTGGAACAGTTTATAATATGCTTAAAAATATTCTAGACATTAAAAATTACAAAGGAGAGAAAGAAAAGAAAAGAAAAGAAAGAAAGAAAGAAAGAAAGAAAGAAAGAAAGAAAGAAAGAAGAGAAGGAAGGAAGGAAACTCAAATGGGAGAGTGATGAAAAGTTGCCAGATTACTCAGCCTAAGCTGTAAGAAAAAGTAGATTGGAAACTAAGGATGAGGAGAGGATATTGATAGTTGTAGGAAGTTAAGTCATCCTAGTGTAGACTGCTCTCAGGTGCTTGTCAGTGGGATGATCAAATTGGGGTGTGCTGAATAGTGTAGTTAGCAATCTGTTTTGATGATGAGAGCACTGGTTGAAGAAGAGTGACTAAAGAAAGAGAAACTATAGTTAAGTACAAAATATACCAGGGTTGTGATCAAGAAGCTGTAGAAATGTGCAAAATGGCACCACATACTTGCCTGTCTACTCCAGATTCAGAAAGTAATAATGCCGCTTGCATAGGTGATAGTCAAGTTTGTGTTAGATTTCAGAAAAGGAGAAAAATACGTCAATTTCAAAGAAAAGAGCCTATTAATAGTCTTTATGAGTTGGAATCACCCACTGTAGTCTTGACAGAATAAGTTGTTCCTCAGAGAGAACGATCCTATTCAAAACTGCTCTCAGATGCTTGGTGCAGAGCAGAAAACAGCCTTTATAGTCAAGAATCTACTTCAAAACTAATGTCTCTTGAAATAGACATTTTCAGCCAGAGTTTGGCTCTCTCTTTCCAAGCTTTATCTGTCTGATATCGCTGTGGCGTGGAGAACAGGCTCTGCCTGCCACAGTCCAAACCTGCCCATTACCCACCTTGTCTCAAAAGGTGTTAGCCTGACCCATATCGCATCATGTCATTTTCTGGTTTTGAAATCCTTTCTAGTTTCTTTTTCTTGTGTGTTGTTCTTTGTATAAATTTGTATATTTTTTGGACCTCATTTTCATTTTCCAACATGTACACCTGACCCTCCTGGTTCGATGAATATTTCCTGAACACCCCCAATGTTGTGTTTGGTTATAAGCATATCTTTGGATAGGTGACTGTTTTATGTACCTTTGTCTTCTCAACTCTTAGTCCTATTTCAAATCCAAATTTTTCTATATGCTAACATATCCCCAATAGTCCAACAAAGTGATTTTTAGTTTATGGGCTCTTTTTATTTTAAAGTTCACACACCCACATCTCCTATAACATATCTTTTGCAAATGAAAACTTTTGTAAAAATATCTATAATGGACCTTGAAATTCTTTAGCTGTCTATAACTCCTTTGAAGTCATGTGTGATTTCTGATAAGTTGCTAGATTTCTTCAAGTATTACTTATGGTAATTTTGACAATGAGTTTGGCACAACATTATACATATGAAATTAATTTTTTGCAAATATGGATTTCATATTTTATAGCCATAAACTAGATTTAGAAACTTACTTTACTTCTGTATATGTGTCTGTGTTTGTGTGAATATGTGCCACATACATACATATTTCTGGGGCAGAGCACACACTTAGACATGTAGAAGACACAGAAATATGTACAGACAAATGTAGCTGGTTGAATTTGACTAGAGGTCAAGTTGGCATTCTCTATCCTGTTTAAAGTCCTTTTTTTGAATGCTAACCCTCTGGAAAGAAAAAACAAATTAGCTAAAGCCAATTAGTATGGCTTATTTGAAGTCTCTGGTTCCTGCTTTCTAATTTCAGTTTTGAAGAATATGAAATACATATTTTCTTTACTCAAATGAGTTTTCACGTGGTGCCTCTGTGATTTAGGCTATGTGCCTTAGGCCAGCTGAGTTTTATTTTCTGTAATTTAATGCCTTAGTTTGGAATGTTGAGTTACATGGATTGGAACCCTCCTGTTTTTGTAGGCATTATCTGCTCAAGAATTACACAAAAGCCATGCTTTGATTTTTATACTTATTAAGTGTTTTAGTTTCCATGTCTTTCTGTCTTCAAAAAATGAAGACATTCTTGGAAGGGTTTTTTTTTTGTGTGTGTGCACATATAACCAACATAAAAATACAAGCTTCCTCTCATGAATTGTCAATTCTGCATTGCTGTGCCATTGCCTTTACCACGAGGTGGTCAATGTCAATGCTACCTTCTATGGAGTTATACTGGGCATTTGTCAAACATCCCCAGTTACTTACTAGTGAAATCTATCAGACACCCTACTTTGACACCATGTTTGGCATGGGAAATTAATTGCACATTGTCTAACTTTGAAACTAATTGACATGCTTTTTTTCCAAATAATTTACATACAATGTTTATAGCTCATAGGTAGTTAACTTGATTACTTTCCTGAATTGCATGTATTGTATATTTTGTAGCAAACTTAATTTTATTTTAGTTGAGCATAACTAATTTAGTTTATTAACATTATATACTTACTCTCTGAATTTATCAAGTAAAAATGTGATAGAAATTGAAACTTAGAATACATCTTAGTATATTTTAGAATAGATTGTAGGGATGATTATAGTTCCCATTTTATATGTTATGATTAGAACACCTACATTTATTTATCCAGTGATAAAATGATGTTTAGACATTGCAGAGTACATATACTATTCAGGAGTTAGTATACTAGAAACTTAATTTCCCAGCATCTTAATAACCAATTATGGTTAAGCTTCCCCTTGTTATTGATCAGTGTACTACATTTACCAGAACATTTGCATGCATTAAGCAGGCCATGAAAAGATTAACTAATACTATGGTTCTAACAAGAACAGTGGAACACACACACACAAATACACAGAGAGAGAGAGTGAGAGAGAGAGAGAGAGAAAGAGAGAGAGAGAGAGAGAGAGGAAGAGAGGAAGAAGAAGAAGAAGAAGAAGAAGAAGAAGAAGAAGAAGAAGAAGA
>JANHMN010000007.1:36537527-36592225 GCA_030674055.1 Rhabdomys pumilio | reverse complement strand
AGAAGAAGAAGAAGAAGAAGAAGAAGAAGAAGAAGAAGAAGAAGAAGTCACCCTACAGCCTCTCTTTGGCTTGTCGGCACAGGCAAACAACTGAAAAAAATGGAAAGATAGCTTGATGTAAAGATGGAACTTCTACATCCATTTGCTATTTCTGCATGGCTATTGCTTATTCAGAGGAATGTTAGGGACATAAATGCCATATTGATATCCTAAGGATGACTGAGAATTGAGCTTTAGACACTTTACCTGGCTAGGATAGGATGCTCAGTCAAGTGTAAACTAGCAATCTGTGAAGGAAAGGAATGGAGCTGACTTACTTACTGCTGTGTTCCATGACTTAGGATTGGCTTTGGTTAGCTTATAACTTTCTACAAATATATTGCTTAGCATAATTCAGTGCATTGACATAGCTGAGCATTAAAGAGACAGTGTTAAGTGCTAGATATTATACTCACATAGGTACATCTCAGTATAAAAATGCAAATAATGTCTACCTTCATCCAGCTTACAGTCAAATGAGGGAGGTTAGCAGAAATGTAGCTCTGCCGCCTAGTTTTCACAGTGCCAGAAGGTGCTTAAGTGAACTGCTGGTACAGAAAAGACATCAGCAGTTTTACCCAGCTGTGAACATTATAAACTTCCATACCAACTTGCCAGACAAGATGTGCCCACTTGTGCAATAGGGTTATTGGATCTCTGATTGGATTTGAGTTCTGTTGCACAGGAGGGGTCCCATGCCTGGTACTGTAATCCTAGCCAAAAGCATACGGCTGGGAAAGACATAGGCCCTAATGAGGAACTTACTGTTGTTGTTTCGATAAATTAGCATAGTATCAACCTTCCGTATAAGAGTCTGTGTTTATACCCATAGAAAAAATAATACTTTCAGTCTCCATGAGACAAGATTATCTCTTTAATGAAAGTCAGTGAATGCAGAAATGCTCTAAGTGCCCCAATAAATAGTCATTGAATGTTTATCCTTAAAGAAAATATTTATACCACCTTCCCTAACACTCAGGGATTCTATGATTTCCCAGTAAATATTGAATAGTTCTATGCATGAACAAAAAAGGCAGTGTATATCCCAGGTGATAACAATGATCATTTGTCAAGCTTTGTGAAAATAAGTTGGATGAGGATATGATATTAATAGAGCATCACTCTGGATGTGATCATAGATATAAGAGCTGATGGTGACATGGACCAAGAGGTAGTCTAGAAAGTGAATAGGCAGATTTAAGTCATGCTTAGAATTTAGAATCGTAAGACTTGCTATTGGTACTGAAGGAATATGGAAGGAGAGGAATACCAAGGGCAACTTCTAGGTTGTGTGATCATCTGAGTCAATAAAAAATATTTCATTTAATGGAATGCAAGAAGAAAGTCTGTGGCAGAAGAAAATCTGAGGAGTATGCATTTTTTCATTGGTGTATATGTTATGTGGCCAATTGGAGTTTGAATAGATAAAAGCTTAGTTTGGTGTTAAAATTTTGGGAAATTTGGGAGGTAAGAAGATGTTTCAGAGAAGACACTGCTTATCATGAAGCATGAAGACCTCAATTTAAATATTCAAAATCTATGCAAAGCCAGAGATGGTAGAATGTGGTTGTAACTTCAGTGCTTCTGTGGCAAGTTGTGTAATCCTTAGAAGTTCCTAGTCTAGCTAGCCTTATGTAACTGGGAAAACACAGAGAATCCAAGTGAGACTAGGCAGATGGTAAAGACTAACATGCAATGTTTTCCTCTGACCTCAACAAACAAACCTTGGTACTTGTGTGTCTACATATAGAGAAGGTATACACACACACACACACACACACACGCACACGCACACGCACACGCACACGCACACGCACACGCACACGCACACGCACACGCACACGCACACGCACACGCACACACAGATGCACCACCTTTGCTGAGGAGGCTTCCTCTCAGAGCTGTATGGTTCCTGAGTTCTAATGTGTCCAAGGATGCCCTTCTATTGGGACATTGTCTTTCTCAGAGCAGTGTGCTTCCTGGGTTCCCCAGTCCTGGGACACCTTTCAATCTGAGCATGAGTGCCAACAGATATACTACAAAGTGATAAGAGTTCTCAGACGTGAGTCTTGTCTTGTACCTAGTTGGTAAAGGAAGAAGAGCCAAGAAAAAAAAAATTAATTGCCTAAGTTATGTGCTCTTCCACACAATACAGAAAATGTAGTGACTTTGATTTAGTTTCTTCACTAGGGTCTCAGAATGTCCTGAGAAATAAAAGAAGATTGTGTAGCTCAGCACACAGTGCTTTTGGGTTTTTTTTGTTTCTCTTCCCTAAAACTAACAGGAAAGTTCTTCAGGGTTCCTATGGACTGTGTTCCTTGACTTCAACTATTTTCCCACATGATTTTTCTGCCCTTCTGAAAAGGGAAGGGCGGCTCTAAATCTGATGCATTCCTGGGTAAAGAGACAATGTGAAAGGTACTCATGAATAAACAAATACTTGGTTATAGATTACTAGGTTGACAGCTTATTGGAAAAATCACCTCTGCTTGAAGGCTATTGTTTGAAGAAATTGTTCAACTACTTTAGTTTTGTGGCTTTATAAATACCATGTCATAAGCATGCAATCCATAGTCTTAATTTGACTAGCATACCAACACAGAAGCACACACTCTTCTGTACAACTTTTTTCTTTGCATAATCTTTGAATTGCTGAAATACTTCAACAAACGGCAGTGTATATGTAACAAATCATACCCTTTTGAATTCCTTTCCCCTCTGACAACTCTATATCTGTCATCTGTCTGCCTATCTGTCTGTCTGTTCATCTGTCTGTCTGTCTGTCTGTCTGTCTGTCTGTCTGTCTGTCTATCATCTATCTATCATCTATCTATCATCTATTATATCTATGTATCTATGTATGTATGTATGTATGTATGTATGTATGTATCTATCTATCTATCTATCTATCTATCTATCTATCTATCTATCTATCATACATGCAAAACCTTCTCAGTCTCATTAGTGTTGTTCTTTCTGCATGTTTACAGCTGGGTCTCATCTCTGAAAATAATACATACAAATACAACGTTGATTGTATTCTCTCTGCCTTTGCAGCCATTAGCTTTAACTTCTTGTAACTCTTCATATAGGGGTGGGGCCTTGTGAAATTTTTTCCACCCATATTCACAGAGATAAGACACTTTTAAGGTGAAACATCTTAGTTACATTGCCACTTGTAAATTATTTTTGTAAATATGTTTCTTAACAAAACTCTTTTCTCAGTGACTCTGTTGCTTGAAGTTGTCTTCTGCCTTCTCCCTTGTTTCTCATAGTGAAAAGCAATAAATCAGCTTCCAGTCTATTGCCAGAGTGATAAATCTCTCTGTGTATAGATGGAATTGAGAGTATGCCTGTTATGGAACTGCACTGATAGGAACTTTTCATGGACATATTTATTCATTAAGAAATATTATTCAGCACCTACTAGTCATTTTAATAACAGGTGTGATGAGACATCTGTCATCTGGGAGCTTACAGTCATGCGGAAATGCAGGAAATACCATGAAGTTTATATTATAATATATATTTAATCTATTTGTTATATAAATATATATCCACAGTATCAGTCAGTTTTCTGTTCTGAAAAACAGACTAGTAAAATATGTATATATAGAAGCATAGGTAATGTGTGTGTATGTGCATCTATCTATCTATCTATCTATCTATCTATCTATCTATCATCTATCTATTTATTACCTGTAGAGCCATCTATCTGTTCTGTATGCAACTAAAAACTATTTATCTATCTATCAGTTGAAATGGATTTGAAAGAATGACTTACACAGTATTTAAAGGAAGTAAATCTGAGGTCTGTGTAGTAGGCTGAAACACCAGGTAGAATTTTCATTACTTATCTGAGGTCATCTCTGCTAACTTTAGGTTCACTACTAAGAACTTTAATTGATTAGATGGAGGAGTTCCTTGTATATTACAAAAGATAAGCTGCTTTCCTGTGAGCTGATACACTACAAGTATTTGTCATAACTACAAAATCTAGAGAGATAAAGACTAGAATGTGTTTCAGTAACTGGTTATTATATTATAGGCAAGTGGACCTAAGAAATAAACCATTTGGTCCAATAAGAATATAGACTATACCTTTGAAGTTTATGTTCTGATTATATTAGATCACAATACACATTATAAATACAAAAAAATGTAGGAAAGAGTTAAGGAGTGACATGAACTAAGTATGACTCTATTTTGAGATCAGACTGAGACAGTAGCATTTGAACAGGTACATGAACAATGGAGCACTTTATGCCTTTTTTCTTTTGCTGTCACCACTAGAATTTTATTAATAACACCATCTATATCTGCTCTTTGGTGTGAAATGAGACACCTGCCTGGGAAGCTAAACAACTAAGAATGCAGAAAACTGAGATATGAAATAAGGTCTGTGGCAAAGGCTTTTGATCCTTCACAAATCACAACATAACTCATGGCTTCGGACAACAAAAAATTAGTTATCCTTTCTCATGATAATATGGGTTTTTCAGATAAATTTCCTCACCTGGGTTAGCTGGACACATATCATTGAAATATTATCACATTAGTAGATCTGTGGCCCTCAGTTGGAATAACTAGCATGAAGAACTGGGCCTATGTCCATGTGATCACCTGTTCCTCGGAACATTAGTCGGGGTTTGCTTGACTAGTAACAGAAAAATTCTTGCAATCCTTAAAGGCCAAGTATAAATGGCCCCACATAAAGCTTCATTTTGCATTTTGTTTACAAATGATCCATTTACAAATGCTGGGCAGTGCAGGTAGATACTGACAAAAGCATGCATGTAGAAGGCGAGAGCCATTGGGAACCATTACTGCAATAATTAGTAGATAAGTAAACCCAAGTAGATGTTGTAGACTTATTTAGGCAGTACAAGCTTGTGGGGAGCCAACAGAAGGCGGCTATCATCCTTGCAGCCATCTTGAGCCATATACCCTGACAAGAGACTTATTTTCAACAGCCTACAACAGCTGAGCACATTCTGATAACATCTTGTTTTATATTCCCAAGATTTTCCCTTGGGTGTGTGTGACTTAAAGGTGTGACTTAAAGGCATGACCTGGAAGTCAGACTTATAAAAGGCAAGAGGCAGACAGAAGAAGGGGACTGAGAAAACTTGGAATTTGGAGGCACTAGGGACTAGGAACTCGAGACTTGGGACTTGGACTAGGAAGAGAGACTTGAGAATAAATGGGACTGAATCACACTCTGTCTGGTCTCCATTCTTCGTGTCTGTCCTTACTCTTTCTCTTGCTGAACCCTGACCTGTGGACTGGAACAGCAGTAAGAGCCTGAACAGTTTAGCCCCCAAAACTTGGGGCAGTGTAGACTCTAACAATTTTGGCCCCCAACCTTTTGGAGTGCAGGTTCCAACATTTGGGAGAGCAGTCCCTGACACAAGCTGATATTGTTGTGTAATGGGATATCACGCTTATATATTCTGAGAATTGGGTTTTATCTCAATATCTTTTTCTCTCTACAGTCTCACATAACACATGGCAAAAGAAAGCACCTGTGTTGAAGGCATAGTGTTACACTTTATAGGTTATTCAAACCATATCCCTGCACATTGCCTCATGTGTTAGCAAGCTTGGGTTGCTGCAATAAAACGTTACAATCTGCCAACTTAAAAACTTTCATTTAAGGTTTGGACTGTAGCTCAGTTGAGGAGTGTTTTTCCCAATGTTTGCTATTGGTTTAAACATTATAAAGAATGCAGGGTATTGTTGTTTTTGTTGTTTTGTTTTGTTTTGTTTCAGTTCTGGGAACTAAAAATCACAAGCTCAAGATATTTGAAGATTCAGTTTATGATAACATCCTCTTTCTGACTTCCAGATAGCCACCTTCTTGGTAAATCCTTACAGAGGAGAAGGAGAGATCACAGAAGGAAAGGCAATTCTGATCCTCCCTTTTAAGGAGACAGGTTTAAAGCCACAGCATCCTGCCTTCATGATCTATCTCCTCCAATGCTAATAAGCTTTAATAGCTCATCTACAGACGTTATTCCAATAGGAGTCAGGGCTTCATTATGGATTTGTGGAAAACATAAATATTGCTTTCACAGTGCTATGACAATGTTTGACAGAATGTATGACTAGGCCCTCTTTGGTTCCCCTTCCTTATAAGAGGCTTGCATGCCTGTTGTTAGGTGACTGGCAGTGTTCTTCCTGTGCTGTAAGAAGTGCAGTCTTACCCCTATAAAGATGAACTTTACCTTATTTTCTGCCTTAGACAATGAATAGTAAACAGTCATGGTTTGTACTAAGCCTAAACGAAAGTCTTATGAAGCATTTCAATATCTATCCATACCTCTTAGTCTTTTCCTTCTACTCCCTGAATCACATGCTCTGAATAATGGTTCCTCTTTTATCCCGGATCCTTGAATTAAAATAATCTATATCATAATGTAGTAATTGACCTTTGGCCACTAAGATACATTGTGGATAAGCAATGAATTTATATTTTATAAATAAAGATTTATTGTGGTTGAAAGTACGTACTGCTTGTACATGAGACTCATTTGTTCCTTGTTCCTAGCATCTGTGTTGGGCAGGATACAGCCACCTGTAACTGCAGCTCCCAGGATATCCTACATTTATGGCACCCATTGACACTTCCCTCAACACAAATACACTCACACTCAGATTATATACAAACACATATTTTAAAATAATGTAAATAGATGTTTAAAATTATATACTTCACAGTCTAAACAACTAATATTTCAAGGCTGTTTCATGTTGCAAAAAATGTTTATGGATAAATTAATTGTACACGTTAGGAACAGAGAGATGATTCATCAATAGAGAAAAGACATTGCTCCTTTTGTAAAAAACTCAGATTCATTTAGAACACTCACGTGGCAGCTCACAACGTTTCCTAACTCTAGTTCTAGGAATTTAGTACCCTCTTCTGATCTCCATAGGCACCAGATATGCGCATGGGACATATACAACTATGCAGGGAAAATTCTCATGCACATAATATTTTTATAAACTTAATAGCAAAAAATCAAATGCTCCATGACTGTATCAACACTAACAACATAAATTATGATCATTGACTCTAGAGATTATCAATGGAAGCTTTAAAAATAGCAGCCTGTATTGTAAAAAGGCAATGCACTCTAAACCATTCGGGATTATAATTGGGCAGGCAGGTCATTTGCATAACAGTCATGTGACTTTGGGTAAGGATATTGAAGGCAGAGGATACCCCTTTTGTGCATTTTTTCTTATAGCCAATAAATAAATAAATAAATAAATAAATAAATAAATAAATTGACAAAGAAGAGATAAGTTAAGAAAATTAACATCTACCTTGATGCAAGCATGAAAGGATTAAGAAAAGGGAAGTTTTTAAGAATTTAAGGTCATGTGTATATACTTCTCATCACTAAAAGGTAAAACTGAAGAATTATGTGAACCACAAAGAGGAATCAGAAACATTCTCAGCATTGAAGATTGAAACCAGGCCTTGGTTATCATATTCTGTCAAAACCTTTGAATTAGGTAACAGGAGAGGAAGTTAGGGAATGAACTGACTCCTGAGGAGTCCTACAAAGGTTCCATGGAGAGCTAATTAGGCTTTCTAGGAAGAGGGTTTTCTCAGGCAGAATGCAGAATGTGACTGTGCTAATTTGAATGAAAAGGGCACCCATAGGCTCATAAGGAGTGGCACTATTAGGACTTGTGAGCTTCTTGTAGTAGGTGTAGCCTTGTTAGAGAAAGTGTTACACTGGGGTTGGGCTTTGAGTTTTGAATGCTCATGCCAGGACCAGTGTCACTCTCTCTCCCTGCTGCCCGAAAATCTGGAAGTAGAACTCTCTGCTACCTCTCTAATACCAGGTCTACCATCATGCCTCCATGCTTCCTGCCACAAAGATAATAGACTAAACCTCTGAACTATAAGCCAGTCCCAATTATATAATTTTCTTTATAATAGTTGCTATGATTATGGTTTCTCTTCACAGAAACAAACAAGCAAAAAATCCTAAGACAGTGACTATTAATATATGAAGATGGCTAGAGACACAGGAGCTCAAGCAAAGTTTTTATAAAGTTGCATTGTCAAAAGTGCTGACAGCCTGGGCACAGGCTTTGAACAGATTGCTGCTGTTCCAAACACACAATGACCTTTCCTTCTTCTCTTTCAGGAAGATACAGGGCATATTCATTTTCAGCTGTGGTCACGCGCAGTGTTCATGCAGGAGACCATTTCAGACCTCACACTTGCTTTGGCCAGCTTTGAGTTTGTAGGGATCATGTGCTTTCTGTTTCTGAATGGAGTGATTTTGATCACATTTCTTCCTTTATCAACAAATATATTTTTGATATATGTTGAGCAATGTGTGTGTGAATACATGCATGTGCATATTTTCATGACTGCTTTTAATTCACTCACCCAAACCTATAACCCCATAACCCTTCCACTTATTTTCTATAGAATGAGATAGATTAAATGTTACTGTTTGTAATTGAACACAAAAACTGATATTATTGGTCCTAGTCATATTTCATTTTCTTTTCTACTGTGATGATGAGACAGTATCAGCCATGGTTCTTTCTGTTCATATTGTGCTCCATTAATGCTGCCCAATCAGTGAACACAGGCTTAATACCAGCAAAAACATTTAAAGATATCTCAAGGTCTCTACAACTCTTATGTTCTTTTACCTCTGTCCTAAGAAATGGATTTTTCCAAAAGAGGCTGGTTCTTCTCCAATAATAGAGCCAGAAATGTGTCATAGAGGCACAGTGGCTGACCTACAGCCAACAGTAGTAGGGGGATGAATTCTAAATCTCTCTTTAAGTTATTGAGGTCTTGATATGACATATTATTTTCTGGTACCATGGGGATGAATTATTCTTTGGACACTAGGACTCTGAACAAACATTTTGGACCTTAAAAACCCCTAAGTGTATATTAAATAATCAGAAAACAAAAATGTTCCCCCAGGACAAAAGCCTTGGTCTCTTTTACAGTATTTCAATCACCCTCTCTTTCCAAGTGAGAGTTTTTATTTATTTATTTATTTTGGTGCCTCTCTTGACAAATGTGTTATATCTTAGTCCCACAGAAGCCATGCATTTGTTTTATAGTATCATTCGGATGGATTGTTTGAAGGATTTAGATGTGGCTTTCAATCCTGTTTCTGCTATCTACCTCATCATAACATGGAGACCAGCAGGTGACACAGTCCCTCTGAGTGCAACATTCCAGCAAATAAGTCTGTCCTTATGTTTGCAGTTACTATTTTTTCTTTAGCTTTGGACAAATATGTGTGTGTTTCATAACCTGACTGGTTAGATTGGCATTTTTCCAACTCTCTAGCTCTCAGTCATCACCGCCCTTGTAAATATTAAGTGAAGGAGAATTGTCAAATGTTCTTTGTTTTTTTTTTTTTTTTCTAGAAACAACCTTTTCAAAGGTATACCTCCCTACCTTGGTGGGAGGTGTACTCCCACCCAGTAGATCAGAACAGCTTTAACAGCATGGAAGTGTTCTACATGGTCTGTTTGTTTTTAAAAATTGTCTCTGGAAAGATGGGAACAGGGAGAACATTTCCCATCTCCCCATCTGCTGATTTTTCTGCTTGCTTCTTTCTTTCCTTGCTTATCTATCTTTTCTTGATGTCTTCTGTTTGTTTATATATCTTGTCTGTTGTTTTCACCAGTCCAGTTTCATTGAAAGAAATAGTGTGGTGGCTGTTTTTGCTACTTCATGAGTTTGCTTCTTAAATTTAAGGCCCTTTTATTTTCTAGAGATGAAGGCTTTGATTCCAAGGTAAATCTTCATCTATTGAGTCTTGAACCCATGTTTCTTTCACTTCCTGCCCTATTTTATTAGCCCTATAGGCTTCATGATTCATCTCTGTCAATACTCTCAGAAGTGTACTGGGTGAGATGCATGATGCTCTTTGCAGATGCTCTCTCCCTCTCTGCCATGAGGCAGCTTGATGGAGTGTTATTGGGATGAGGTGGGGCAGGTTGACAGGGATGAAGCTCATGTTTCATAGCAGGCTCCTTGTTTTTAACCCAGTACTACCTAGGCTATTATTTTCATGTGCCATTTCCCTATTCTGAGTATGTCCTGTCTTTTTCACAATAGCCCAGCCCCAGGGGCTTATAAGAGAGCAGAGAAAGTCATTTTATAATAGTTCACCAGAATTAAGATATGTGTAAAAATATCTAAAATTTGACTCAGTTAATGACACATTATATAGTCCAGAGAACATTTCCTCTTTAATAGGAAGATCAGATAATGTCCCCATACCAATTTGTCTTATTTAAGGACTTGAATTATATATTCATGCAATTTTATGTGAATCCAGCTGTACACAGGTTGACACAAAGAAAGAAAAAAAGCACACAGAAAAGAAGACAAAGATAGATAAGCCTCTACCAACAGAAGCAACAGTGACAGATTTCAATGTTTGAATATTGGACTTGCTGAGAGATAGCATGTCAGCAGTTTCCTACAAAATACCAAGGGTAGATATTAGCTTCATGAATTTTCCCCTTTCTACCTTAGGCATGGCTTTGTCCTTGTATGTACATATAAACTCGAGAACACACATGTCCCCTATTTCTCCACAGAAGTGCACTCTTTAAGCATAATTATCATCCCACTGACTGTCTCCCATTTCTCAGGCATTTTGCATGTATCCATACATCATTGTGTACTGAAAACACATCATATTATTCTGCAAAAGATTCCATGAGCTACACATAAGCATCTGAGTACTATGCAGGACTCAAAGTAAATACAATTCCTTCCCATAGGCTTTCATGAAATTAAGATGTACAGATGATTAGTTCCTTTCACAGAGATGTATTAAGAATTTTTGCTCATCTGGTGGCTTTTTAACTGACTTAGGATCATTTTCATGTGCAACACAAAGACGTTCCATTCCCTCAGCCTGTGTCTCTGTGCTCACAACCTCCTGTTGCACTCTGGAACACCTAATCAGAGAACTTCTGGTTTGGTCCTTCCACGGCATGACTTCCTGTCCTCTGAATCCTGCTACATCTACTCCATTTTCCCTGCATGCAGTTTCTTCCTTAGGACATGGATGTATCTTTTCATATTTAAGGTGCTGAAGATACAGGAATTATAGTAACTGAGAGCATTACCACTAAGCTCTGCTGACTTCTAACTATGCATCCTCAGGCAGGTTATTTAATTTCCTTATGCCCTAGACTCATTAAAAAAAATACATAACATTATTCTGATTTCGTGAGTTACATACAAGCATCTGTCACACTATGCATGACTCAAAGTAAAGCATTGTGTGCTTTTGATCCTTTTAGACTGGGATATCTAAATATCTTTAGATACTACCTTCTTCATGAGAATTTCTTTAGCCTCCATTTTTCTCTGAACAAAATGGCATGGTGGACCTTGTATGTGGTTGATACTGGTTTGTTTTAGTTACCTATTTAGTTTATTGGTTCAGCTAGTTACCTTATTTGTAAGTCTGTCTCTACTATTTAGTGGAAGCTATGTGAAGTTAGGGAATTATTTAGTTTGGACATACAATCTATTACATTATGTTATACCTTCATTATACATAATGCATCATAATGACTCAACATTGATTGTCAACTGAGAGAATTATCAACTTTACTATGCTCATTCTAATTAATCTTTGTGTGATACTTACTATATTTTCTCTGTTCCACAGTTATGTCTCATGAGCTAGATATTATTAAGCCCACCTCCAGAAGAGAAAGCAGAAACACAAAGATTAAGCAACATGAACACAATTAATTGCCAGTGAGAAAGGGAGTTTTATCAAGCAATCTGATCTATGAGTTCAGATTCTTGCTACTTTTCCTATCTGCCTCCAAAAGAATTTAACAGGGGGAAGAAAAAAGTTGGAAAAAAAAACAAGGAAAACAGTCAAGAGAGGGGAGGATGGGTTAAAGCAGCCAGCAAAACAGAGCCTCAATGGCATTACCAAAGTCCTTGCAAAGCTCCCTCACTGATTGTTGATTTATGTTAAATCCTTGACTTTTCAAAACAGTCACCATAAAATATAGCCATGTAGAATCCACTTCTTCATTTGCTGTGAAAAATAACGTGTGCGCATTACCCATTAAATCATTCAGCTCTGCATAATATCCCAACAAGGGGAAAATGTTGGTTTCTACATAAACCTTTGTGTCCCTGGAGGCTTTGGCCTGATCGACTCTTTCTGATGCTTATGTAACAGATTTTCCCTGGATGCTGGAAAATAAATGTGAAGCCAGACTGTATGCTTGACAACAAGAATCATATCAACTTTCAGATAAGAATGTTTTTTTTTTTTCTCATTTGGCTATCGGCTATCTTTCCAACCTCAACTTTCATTTCTTGTGCTGGTTAACTTTTTTTTTTTTTTTTTTTTTTGTCAACTTGACACAAGCTAGAGTCATCTCAGAAGAGAGAATCCCATTTCAAAACAAATGCCCCCATCAAATTAGCCTGTAAGCAAGTTTGTGGGAGCATTTTCTTGATTAATGATCGATGCT
Organism: Rhabdomys pumilio; assembly: GCA_030674055.1. NCBI lineage: Eukaryota > Metazoa > Chordata > Mammalia > Rodentia > Muridae > Rhabdomys > Rhabdomys pumilio. Next base: position 36,579,658 of record JANHMN010000007.1, on the reverse strand, counting down.
GGAGCTCACTGTGGGCTGAGTTGTATATGAAAGCAAGCCAAGCAAACCATGGGGAGATTCAGTTGCTGCTTCCAGCTTCCTACACTGACTTCCTGCCTTGCCTTCTTTTGACAATGGACTCTGATATGAAGTATAAGCCAAATAAATCCTTTCTTCACTAAGTTGATTTTGATCAATGTTTTACCACAGCAACAAAAACAAAATCAGGATAGTTCTATATAATCATAGAAATAAATGCACAGACCTCTATCCTACCATGTACAGCTTTGTGTCAGTCTAGGGTGCTATGTCCCAGCTTCTTCTTAAACAACAATAGTTTAATTGACAATAAACTTTATATCGAAGTTCAGCCAGGTTTACGACATTTTATCAAATTGCAAAGCTAATGAATTAGTTGCAGAGTGGAGATAAAACTTGAGAACCTGCAACCCTATGTTGCTGTTCTATCTCACCTGACAGTCATAATTTCTAGTATGATAAGGTTATAGAAAATTAGGGGGAAAGTCCATATGAAACATATTAAATATCCGTTTTTTGAGATAGAGTCTTAGCTTTGTGGAATAATATTATGACTGAGTCTTGTGAATTATTGGACCTTATATTATCTAAGAAGACTAACTATTGTAATTAACCTCTTCCTCAGGTTTAAAATATGAATTTGCATTTTCTTCATCACAAATGAAATATTTCTTAATGCAGTACAATAGTATGCTCTACCATTGAATTCAGTCTCTAGCCCAGCACTTGCATATGCCCTTTTAAGTATTTTTATGCCCAATTATTTCTAAAATTTTTTATAATTTTTATTATATTTCATATTTTTGTTGTTTCAATGAATTTATTATACATATTTCTCTGCGTAATGATTGACATTTCACAATAAAATTTTAGATAAGTGCACACATACTCAAAAAGTAATTCATTCTAATTCTCTTATCTTTTCACATGTTGAGTTATGAACTTGTCTTTAGTATAGTTCAAAATGTTGTAGGAGAGTTGGTACATGTGGCTATCCTTGTACAAACAGCTGAAAGGCATCATATTAGAATGTGATAAAGAAATTTCAGGCTTTGATGCCACAGAGAAATGTTTTGGGGTATTGCTAGTGCTTCCTACAAGCTCTGTGATTTGGACACTTTGTATTAACTTCAGAGATCTTTGAGTTCTTCCTCTATACAATGGCCATAACTGCTTCACAGATTATGAAACCATTTCTTTAGTATTCCAAGGTTTTAATGCTTTTGCCAAATTATTTTCCCAGATAGTCACAAATAAGGTCTGAAAAAATTCCATTTCATCTCAACCTTCTCAGCATGTTCTTATTATAGTGTTTGGATAACGTGATAAGTTATAATATTTTGCTATTATTTCTTAAGTCTTTGCCATGCTTCTGAGAAGGAATAAGCATGTTGTTGTTGTAAACTGGCTACCAGCTATTCTACACTGGTTGTGTATTATTGATACCCATTTCTCATTTGCTGATTGCAACTGCTTGCTGACTTAGGAAAACATTTTTCTTCCCTAGATGAAAAATCTTACATATAAAATTATTGTTATTTCTAATTTATATTTTCCATTATTAACAAGTTTAAAATGTCCATTTTTTAACATACTCTCTAGTTTCCTTCATGGTTTCCCATAAAGCCTTGTAATTATGGGATAAATCAATAGCCAGGCTTCTTGCACACATAGGGTATTTCACATCTATGCTTGTGTGTAGGTGAGAGCTAATGAAACCTTGTCTGCATAAAATATAATGTTCTTCGCTTATTTAGAGTAAATCACCGAGTCTAAGGAATTCTTTCTAATACTTGGTTTCCATCTACAGAGGACTTTAAAACCATGTTTATTTCACTCACTAGATATCTAGGTTCGCTATTTACCATACATGGTGTCAGCTCTAGGCAGGAGTTCTACAAACCATGAGTACTTTGCAGATAGAAACCAGCAGAATCTATGACCTTGTGCGGGAATAGTCTTTATCCTTAACTCTTGCTAATGGCTGACTTCCTCCAGTGTTAACAGAACTGCAGAAAATATCAGTATTATTGGAAGTAACTGTATAACTAACAGAAATTACAGATATCTTAATTTAGTTACTATTGATGACTATTTTAATTTATTTTGCTATTATTTAAAATTTGTCAATGATTATTAGATCTTAGATCTTATTTTGTGATATATGTGTTAGTCTAGAATAACTATATATTCCATATATATATATTCATAATATATATGAATATATAGGGATATATATATATATATATATATATATATATATATATATTGGGATTTATTAGAGCGTCTTACAGGCTATGGTCTGGATAGTTTACAACTGACTTTCTTGTAATAGAAAAGCAAAGAATCTAGTGATGTTTTTAGTCCTTGAGGCCCAGTGTCTCAACAGTCCCAGTGTGGTCCAGGAAAGTCCTAGAGAGCTTCTGGCCTTCAGTCAGCATTGGAATTTTGAAGTAGATTCTAATTCCAGCAGAGGAATGCCGCAGCAACAGAAGAGATGAACTAGTCAGTGAGAGTGAGGACAAATAAGCTAAAAGGGTACATCTTCTCACCTCAAAGAATTAAGTTGTGAAAACTCTCAGGCATGCCCAGCCACTTGAATTTTAGTTGATTCATGTTATAGTCAAGTTGCCAGGCAAGATTCGCCAGCAGGCTAACTATAAATTAGATGCCATACTACGAGTTATTCTATAGATAGTCTGATCTTTACTTGATTATGTAAATTGTTTTGTAAGTTACTTTCACCTGTGCATGCCCCCCATCCCCAGCATTTAAAAACAGATTATGGCTGGAATGTGAAATGCCCCCTGCAGGTTCATTAATCTGAACACCTGGCCTCTCCACCTGATTGTGCTGTGTGGGAAGTTCTCAAATGTTCTAGAGGAGTTCTCAGGCTACAGGAGATGAATGGGTCAGTGTGGGCAGGCCTTCGAGGTTTGTATTCAGCTCTGCTTCTGTTCTATTCTCTGTCCACTAATCTAGCTATGTGAGGAACTCCAGGATATTAATTTTTACTACCATGAAGCCACTCCACTCCATGTTCCTGTCAATATGGTCTACACCCTCTGAAACCCAGAGCCCAAATAACTTCCCTCCCTAAGTTGGTTTTAATCAGGTATTCTGATCACAATGACTGAAGAAACAACTGATGGAAATCCCTATTCTGAAGTTTGTCACTTCTTATAGTTTTCAACAGCTTGAAAATGGAATGGCATAGGATTAATTAACAATACTTGACCCAGTTAATTGAAAGTTCATAGAATTGTTCCCTTTATGATAGTGAAATTCTTTTGACGTCCCTATAAGTCTACATTTGTAATTAATATAGATATATTATTCAGAGAACAGTCCTTGGGGATGGGGACAATTACTGCTCACACTCAGATCTGGATACTGACTTCTTACCATGTGTGTGCCACAAATATCAGGGATTCCCTTTACCTCCCTTGTTTCTTCCGAATATTATTTCTTGTTTACCAGAGGATTTGGAGTTTGGAGAAAATAACTTTTTTTTTTTTTTTTAACTTCATAAGGCTATTGAGTGAAGGACACAAGTTTGATATACTAAGATATACTAAGATTCATGATATTAAAGGTGGCTTCTTTAAACCAGGAGTTGTTTCACATTTAATTTTATAAAGGAGGCAGTATACAACATAAGCTGCATTGTAAATGCAGAGAAATTCCAAGAAGGAAAGGCTAGCTTATTTCTCCAGTAGATAGAGGTGTCCCTGTCATGGTCAGGCTCCATCTCCCTGCCCTGCTCAGTCCAGGTCCTTCTGCTTTTTGCTTCTGAAACCTGATTTCAATGTGTTTATTGTTATACTCCTCTTGAGGCTGCTTCTGGGTTCTCATAATTCTAGAGACCAGTGAAAAGATGAAAAGGATCGTTAATAACTTTCTCTGCTTTTCTTTGCAGGACCATGGCTTCAGCAGCAAGTATCTGCTTTTGTCAATGGCCATACATTCTGCATGGTAGTTTTGCCTCTTTTGCAACTTTTGCTTGATCTTGGTACTAGTCCTTCCTGCTTAACCCCTTCAGGGCTAGGCTGCTTACAGTGTACCACCAGAGCTGGATCTGAAGTGCTCCAACATCCTTAGTTGGGAATTTGACTTCCATTTCCTTTTGATAGATAATCCATTTCACAGAATTGAACTCAGTTAACTCTTTGAAAGGAAGTTTTATTCTCCTTTACCGTCTGTTGAAATCATTTACTTTTTATGAAGGAATGGCTTCAATTGCTCATTGAACAAGGAAATCACAGATCCCATTTTCTTTGTCATTTCTAGTGAAAAAATTTAATGTGTTCTGAGTAATGTCTGATGGAAGAACAGTTGGCCAGAGAAACAGAAACAGAGAAAGAAAGAACAAACTAGGTTTAAAGTATTGATCTTCATTTTTCATTGGTTACAACCTAGTGAAGAAAATGGGGAAAAATTCCAGAACCTCTGTGACAGTTGACTTAGGACTTTTGAGAAGCCTGCTGTGAGGAACAGGATGGATGCTTCAATGACACCGTGCATTTGGAAGGAATGTATGTAAAGCAGAGTAAGTTTAAATCTATGTACTTTCTCATGCATGATGCTTATCAACATGGGATCACTACTGAAGCACCGCAACAACTCAGTATTCCATAGAAGTTATTTAATTCCAGAAATTTAACAACTCAGTATTCCATAGAAGTTATTTAATTCCAGAAATTTATCAAATTACCTATTATTCCCTCATGCTCTACCAGGCTAACTGGCAGATACTAGCTGCACAGTCCACATTTAGAGATATGTATTACGTCTCTAACTTGTAGGAGAACTGAAAACCACATTTATATAAAACAAGTTAACTAAACTAAGAGTTCAGTTGACCCATCCACACCAGCCAAGAAGAAATTTACTGAATACTAAAATGGAACTCCATTTTTGTGACTGTAACAAAATCTATGAAACTGAATGACTTATAAAGAACACATGTTTACTGTCAATATTTCTAGAAACCTCAAAATTCAAGATTGACATGCTTGCAAATTCAACTGTCTGAAGAGGGCTGCCCTTATTTTCCAAGATGCCTGCTGTTACCCATCTTCCAGAGGAGATGGGCACTGTGTTTTCCCATGACAGAAGGCAGAAAGGCAAGTGATACACACACCACCTGAAGCCTCTTATGTATGGGCCTTTAATTTCATGTATGAGTGTTCTACTCCATTTATCACCCAAATTGCTGTTCTGAAACTCTTTTTCTTTTCCCATGTACACTCACCAGCAGTTTCTTGGTAACATCTATGGGTTATTTGTCACTGAGGAATATAAGTTTTGGTTGATTTTCTCTGATATCCACTTAATGGTTTGTCACTTCAGCTCAAGATATAATTTCCTGTCAATTATGTTGTAGATTTCCCGTGCATCTGTCAGCATGTCACTTCACATGCCTCTTTTTATATCTTATCTTTGAAAATTGTCTTCTTTCTATTACCTTTGGTTTTCTTGCCATTTCCTTACCTGTAGCCAAAAATTCATTGCTTGCACAGTCAGTGAGGCATGCCGCTTATGGAATCCACAGTTACTTCTAGATCCATTTGTTTTCAAGTGATAATTTATTCATCTAGGGATATGTCATTAATACTTATTAATAAGATGCAAAAGGCAAACTGGAAAACAAAACACATACTGAGAGGTAACACACTTCCTCCAAGCTTTTCTTTCTTTTGCCATTGGTGCAGGCATGCAAACACCCTGGGAGAATATAGTGTAAAGACTGGATGCTCAGCTGTTCACCACCACATGCAAGGATCTAGAAGTAAGAGGAATTCTGCCTGCAAATATCATGCACATGTCCCACTATACTGTCAGTTAAGTACCCTTAATACCTTAGGGTTTTAATAGATGTTTCTGTATGTAAGCCATTCTGTTTATATTATGTTATTATGGGAGACTCAGAAAACTAAATCTAACCTCATGATTTAACTATTTTTAAAACAAAAGCAGAGAAAACATTTTTCTTGCTTACTTTCTGTTGTGATAAGTAGCATGATCAAAAGCAATGTGAGGAGGAAAGGTTTTTTTGTCATCTTATACTTTAATGTCTATCATTGAGGGGAGACAAGTCAGGAACCTGAAGGCAGCAACTGAAGCAGAAGTAATGGAGGAATCCCTCTTACTGGCTTGCTTTCCATGGCTTGCTCAGCTTCCCATTCTACACAGTCGTGAACTTTCTGCTCTTGGTGGCACTGCCCAGAGTAATTGAACCTTCCCAGATCAATCATTAATCAATAAAATGCTCCCACAAACTTGCCTATCGGCTAACATGATAGAGGCAGTTTCTTGAGGGGTTTTTTTTGTGAGTATAAAATTAACAAAAATAATTAGTAGAGTCATTCAAATGATAATTATGAAATCCAACTTACAAGCCGCATAAGAAGAACCTCTGGTTTCTATGTCAAAACCTGGGAAGGATTCTTCCTAAGCCCTAGAGTACAAAATCCTCAGGGTAGTGATTCCCAAGCCTGATCTCATACAAAGACAAATAAAAATACTTGCAGGCATTTTTTTAAATGCAGGTATCCTAGATACATTTATTTCAGCTACATATCCAGGATGTTGTGGAAGGGATATCTAGTTCATGTAATCTGTCTAGATAATTCTTATGATTGGTGAGGTGTAGGAAGCACTCAGGTAAGGAACTGAGTAATGGAGGAGAAACTTCAATAATTGAGACATATCATTCTTGGGAAGAAGATCGTCCCGTATAGCTTTTACTCCCTTGCCTCCAATTTCATTGATGTTAAGATGGAATAAGCTAACCGAAAAACGTCTTTCCTGGACTTCATTCTTATAAAGCAAAAGAGATAGGGACTTTGGGAGGGAGTGCATATAAAACACCTCTTGGAGCTTCATCAGTCAAGGATTGAAATTTCGGTGTAGCTGAGCACTTGCGGAAATCACATTCCATCAGTATTCATTCTGCAGACTTGCAGAGCACCTTCCCCAAGCCAATTAAAGTGGACACAGTAAAGAAGAGCTGTGCTTCACTGACTAGAGCTTCTGAAAAGGGAGATGGCCCAAGAAGGAAGATCAGCAAGCTTTGAAATGTAATTTGGAAAATATGACCTCAGGCAGCTATAGAAACCAATAGGCCTGCACAGGGAGTCCTCATATGAATCCAGATTCTAAATATCAAGTGTGAAATATGAAAGGAGGGACACATAATTGAAAGTACAAAAGAAGTGCATGGCACTATGAAAACAGGGTGAGAAATCTGAACCCTTTGAAGTAGCAAAGCAAGTATTATGGTTTCCACTCACAGATTAAAAACCAAAGCTAACGATGATTAAGTAACTTGCTTGCATCCATGTCTAAACAAACAACCCACGTCCTGTTTCATTCTTTTATCATCTTACTACCCAAAGTGAACACCCTCACCCCCTGTGGCACAAACCTAAGGGTTCACATGTTTTTCTGTAAAAAGCAACATCAAACTCTCTACTCCATTTTGTGTATATAGATTTGTTCTACGTAAAACAGACAAGAGAATACTCACAAGTCTTCAGAAAAATCTTTAATCTGAGACATGCTATGAGATAATTTCTGAAGGAAAGGGATATTAATGCATCTTCTAATATCAAAAGCCAAGACAAATCATGTAACTATATTTTTATTTTCCTGAAGTCAATTTTTATAACCTTCAATATGGTTTGAATCATTGCAGTCATCTGCTTGGTTTTGAAAGGATGCTTGAATGTTCTTTAGTCTCAGGCTTGAGAGTTTGGAAATTAATCTCTTTTCATGACCAACTCATGGCATTGCCTTATGCCAAGATATGGTTATTACTTAGGCTTTTAAAAGAAAGTCTTAGTTTAGTTTTGATGGAAATCACTAAAACCTCACTGAACACAGCTCCATGACCATAAATGAAACCAGGTTGTGGTTATAAAACACCTAGACTTGGACTCCTAAATTGTTCGCTGACTTTTAATGTATATTGGACAAGATCTAAGAGCTAGGTAATTACCTAATCAATCCTCCCCGAAAGTCTTTGTGCTAGGTTGCTAATACCATTAAACGCATTTAACCAATGGGAAACTGGGAAACTGAGGCAATGAATGAGTCTATGTGAGTATATGTTTGCCTTTTATTTCTGTACTATATGTAATTCTGAAAATATAAGGTCCTACTATCTTTCTAACTTTCCCTAGTAGAATGAAATCTTTCTAGCAAGTAATTAGGATGAGAATAAGAGAAAATGTTAAATAAGTGACTCATCCTGAACTAGTGTGAACATAGAAATGGATTTTCTTTTAGAAAATCCTTCCATTATTAAAGAAATATTTGTAGCTTTTGCCTAAAACAACTCAATTGACTGACACGCTTGATCTTGAATCACCTGTTTTTGAAGGGAGAGAGGACACAATCAGGGTGTCAATAGAAAGAAGTATTCTGTTTCATTGGAAAATAACAATTAGAGTCATAACCTATGACTTCTAGAGAGGTCCATGTACCTTTGGACACATTAACTAGCCAAAAGAGCATCTGAAATAAGGTCACTGAGAAGAAGAAAGAAAACAAAAAAAGCATGTGTGCAGAGCAAGCACAAGAGGAGAGAAAACTGAACTCTGTCAAAAGAGCCTAAGGAGAAGAGTGGGTAAGGTAGAAGGGTAAGGTAGTTGCAGTGAACTAGTGAAGGCTTGAGTCTTTGATGTTTCACTATATTTTCTCTCTATCAGTTACCAGGACTTACGAAGACACTGTAACAAACTCTGGCATTCACTACTCTATTTCAGATGGCATACCGAGTGCCTAGCTTCCCTATGTAGACACCCACAACAGCACAGAGGTGGGCCAGATCAACAGATGATGGAGCAGACACCAAATGAAGTGACTTGTTGAAAGCCAGGCTGATCATCATAGCTGTAGGCTGGAGCGCACGGGTCTTGTTCTCCAGAGTTTCCAATGCCTGAAGAACATACTGTCCTTGCTGTGTTATTTCTTCATTCAATAAATAAATACGTAGTGATGAATATGTTGAGTCAGATTCAGTTCAAGGTCCTGGGATTTTTGAGAAAGATAATCTCTGACCTAGTACCTCACAACACAATAGAGTCATTTTATGTGACATGGAGCAGCCAACAACACAGGAACTTCTATGAGTGGTGTGTTTAGGAAGCTTTGGGGATGGAAACGGAGATTAATTGAAGGCCACTGAATGACACAGACTCTCTTTATTGGCTCTACTTTTTGAAACCAGGTATTGATTGTTGGGATTCTAATTAAAATCTTTGACCTTAACTGAAGTCATTTAAAAAATCATAGCCAAGATATTTGTCTTATTGATTCCAATTATAGGAATACGATTTTTGTGAGTATATATTTTTCCTGGAGGTTTAAATATTTTTATTAGGCTTACCTTATGGATTGAATTTGGTTCAGACCCAATAAACATATGTTTAGACCTCAAACTGTGATCTTTACTTAGAAATGAGGTTTTTATAGAGGTAACCTGTAGGACCCCAAAGGGCTGCTATGCCCTGGCTGAGACTTTCTGTGTGCTGCTGTCTGCAAAGTAACATTCTGCAGTTTTTCTAAAAACAAAACATCCTGTTGAAGGATGATGCCCCAGGAAGGGAATTTACACTTGACATCCTATTGCCCCCCCAGTTGAGTTCCTGTTTTTTCCTAAGTTTGTGTTTTTTTCCCTGGCTTGTTGTATATATGGAACCTTCCCAGTAAAGGCATTGGCATTCTCTCATAACGGATGACCGGAGTCTGAGTCTTTCCTTAATCCCCAGGCCTATGCCCGAGCTCAGTTCTGTGAGCAGCGCCAGAGCTCTCAGTAACCCGAATTAAAATAAAATTATGATGCTAGGTCTTATATGGCTGGTTCTTGAGTATAAAAGAGGCATTTTTCTAGAGATGGAACATGGTAGCAGCATTCAGAAGGAGGGTGTGCTCATGTGACGTATGTACAAGTTAAGAAATAGTCAAAACTCTGTCCTGTCTTGTGTTCTCTATAATTGTCAGAAAATACGTTTATTTTAAGGGATCGAATTTTTGTTACTTTTTGAAGGTTGTCTTGGAGAAGAAAGACTACAAACCTTGTAGGGTGATCAAAGAACAAGATTGAGTTTTATATATAATAGGTTGGCCCTGAAGCAGAAAGAGAGAGAGAGAGAGAGAGAGAGAGAGAGAGAGAGAGAGAGAGAGAGATTGTGATTGTCAATTCAGCCACATTTTTCTCTGAACCACATGGCCTATTGACTCTACAACAAGGACTATAGAGAAATTTAATAAGGTTCTTTAAAGGCTCAATGAGGGCCAGGCGGTGGTGGTGCACATCTTTAATCCCAGCACGTGAGAGGCAGAGGCAGGTGGATTTCTGAGTTCAAGGCCAGCCTGGTCTACAGAGTGAGTTCCAGGACAGCCAGGGCTACACAGAGAAACCCTGTCAAAAAAAAAAAAAAAAAAAAAAAAAAAGAAAAGAAAGAAAGAAAGAAAGAAAAAAGGCTCAATGAGGAAATGGATTTAAGATTTTCCTATATCCCTTCCATGTCCTTTAAATTGCCAATAGTACTTCAGTAAAATTTCAAATTACATATATTATATTATATATATATATATATATATAATTATAATGATATTATATTATTAGATATTTTCTTTATTTACATTTCAAATGTTATCCCCTTTCCAGGTTTTCCCCAAGAAACTCCCCTCCCATCCCCCCTGCTTTTATGAGAGTGTTCCCCCATCAACCCACCCACTCCTGCCTCCTCACCCTGGAATTCCTCTACAATGAGGCATGGAGAGTTCATGTGACCAACGGTCACTCCTCCCATTGATTCCCAACAAGGCCATCCTCTGCTACATATGCAGCTGGAGTCATGGGTCGCTCCATGTGTACTCTTTGGTTGGTGGTTTAGTCCCTTGGAGAGCTGAGGGATCTGGTTGGTTGATATTGTTGTTCTTGCAATGGGGTTGCAAACCCTTGCAGCTCCTTCAATCTTTTCTCTAACTCTTTTATTGGGGACCCCATGTTCAGTCCAGTGGTTGGCTGGGAGCATCCATCTCTATATTTGTCAGGCTCTGGCTGAACCTCTCAGGAGTCAGCTATATCAGGCTCCTGTTAGCATGCGCTTCTTGGCATTCACCATCCACAATAGAGTCTGGGTTTAGTAACTGTATTTGGGATGGTAGTCTTTGGATGGCCTTTACTTTAGTCTCTGCTCCACACTTTGTCTCCATATTTGCTCCTGTAAGTATTTTGTTCCCCCTTCCAAAATAGACTGAAACATCCAAACTTTGGTCTTCCTTCTTTTTGAGCTTCATATGTCTGAGCTTAGAGGCTAATATCCACTTTTCAGTGAGTATATACAATATAAGTTCTTTTGTGATTGGGTTAGCTCACTCAAGATAATACTTTCTAGTTCTGTCTATTTGTCTAAGAATTTCACACACTCATTATCTTTAATAACTGAATAGTACTCCAGTACCACATTTTCCGTATCCATTCCTCTGTTGAAGGACATCTGGGTTCTTTCCAGCATCTTCTTATTATAAATAAGGCTGCTATGAGCACAGTGGAGCATATGTTTTTGTTATCTGTTGGAACATATTTTGGGTATATGCCCAGGAGTGTTATAGTTGGATCCTTAGGTACTACTATGTCCAATTTTCTGAGGAACCATGGGACTGATTTTCAGAGTGATTGTACCAGCTTGCAATTCCACCAACAATGGAATAGTCTTCCTCTTTCTCCACAACCTCACCAGCATCTTCTGTCACCTTAGTCATCAGAGAAATTCAAATTAAAACAACCCTGAGATTCCACCTCAAAACTGTTTCTGAATGGTCTGTCACCACTGTGTCATATAAATCTGATCATTGTGATAACACAAAAGTCCCTTCACCCTTTTGTCATAGGAAAATCAAGCTTCTTATATTGAAATAGTTGGTTTACTGGTTATCATTGAAAGGCTTTAATTTGGTTGCTCTTATCAGAGAAAACTTATGGCTTGAAGATTTTGATGACCATCTCTTTCGTAATAGATGTAAGAATTTTCAAACTCGTGTAATAATGGCTGGAAATGTTATTTCAAATATGTACTGTTCCAACATAAAACATGCCTAAATGTTGTTAGGTAGCATTTTCAGAGTGTAATTATATGTCCATGACAATTGCGATTGTTTAAGGGATGAGGTACTCACAGATTGAATGAAGAACAGCAGCTCTCTATATCTTAAGCTAATGGACAGGCATGCATTTTATATGACTCACATTCTACAGCCTGCTACTTAATATAATAGACAACCTGAATGACAATTTTTCCATCTCTAAATTATGAAAAATGTACAGATACTTGTGATAGGGATGATTTTAAGTATAACTAGAGTGAAAAACTATTTTAAAATATAAAATATTGGATTTCTTTATTTTAGTTGTATGTAGATTATTGTTTTGCATGTATGATTTAATGTGGCCAAAATTGAGTTCAGATCTCCTGGAACTAGATAGAAATATATAAAGTAGTAAGACATGATACGGGTGCTAGAAATGAACCATAGTCCTCAACAAAATTAACAGTTGTTCTTAAGCACTGATCCATCTTCACTGCCCCAATTTTAAACCATTATAAGATTTCTTATAAAAAGATTTTAATTGATGGAGAGAAATAACATTTTCCTGTATTTCCAATCCATAATTTGAAAAATGATACTATCTCAAAGTATTGGTAAACAATGCAGTTAAATGTCATTAGAATATCCTGAAAAATCTCAAGAATAACAAAAAATTGTGTATAGTCAAGTCATGGAACTAGGAAGGACCTTTCCAACAGGAAAATATCAGATAGTGTGATGAAGTAGAATAATAGCGTTAACTAAGCTATGCATACTAGCAGAGGGACCCCATGTCTTTTTTAAACAGATTACACAGAGTAGATGGCCTAATAGGAAGTCCTTAAAAGGATTTTCTTTTTAATTTTAAAAAGAGTGACATTAAACCCTTGATTTATTTCTTCAGGTAGAAACCCTCCTTACCAGGTATGCTGGTTAAATGTGTTTTTTTTTTCTTTTTTTCTTTACAAATTTTTCTTTGTTGTTGTTCTTTTACTTTGCTTTGCTTTTGTTTTTTCAGCTTTATACAAACTAGAGTCATGTAGGGAGAGTGAATTTCTAATGAGAAAATGCCTACATCAGATGTAGGCAAGTCTACGTTGTATTTTCTTAATTAATGATTGATGTGGGATGCTCCAATACATTGTGGCCAGTGCCAACTGCAGGAAGGTAGACATGTATGATATGAGAAAGATAGCTGAACAAGCCATGTGGAACAAGACAGTATACAGCGATCCTTCATAGCTTCTACTTTGTCTTAAATTCTCTCAGTGATCAGTTGAGACCTGTAAATTGTAATTTGAAATCCACATTTTACTTCCAAAATTGCTTTTGGTTATGGAGTTTATTACAGCAACAGAAAGCAAACTAGAACACCATGTAAATATCTAATGACATCTACAGATATTATTTAGATAAGTATATTAGCTTGAGACTTTACAAGAAGAAAGCCTTCATGAGGTTGACTATATTTTTTTCCTATAGCAAAAATTATATATAATGTACTACACATGTACTCAATGAGCCATGAAGAATGTTACCAAGAATTTGAATTTTTTCCCTCTAACATATTGGTGAGGATATATAACCAATACAACAAATTGCTGATAATCTATAACCAATATAAAAGCAAGAAGAGGTCTCATTTGTGTCAATCTGGTCTACCCTGTTTATGGGCATTACACAATACTCTGGCTTTCTGCTTTCTACTTTTTGTGGTAGATAGATAACAATTACTTACTTAAATACTATTGGTCCTAATTTCTGAAGTTTATAGACTTGAGGTGTTGACTCTTAGGTCTTCCAGATGGTTAGCACTCTTCTTTTGAGTAGAATGAAAAAGTGTGGTGTTTCTTGGAGAAAAGGTGAAATCTTTTGTTAGGAAATTGACTTTGTCTTAGCTTAGAGTCATTCAGTTGGAAAAAATTTAGATTTATTTTATTTTATTTTATTTTATTTTATTTTAGTAGCAGATGCCATCTAGTTGAGAGTGTCATGCCATTTCAACATGACATGATTAAATTGTTATGTCCATAGTAGTTTAGAAACACTGGTGTTACAGCTTATGTTGATTTGAATGAGGATGTCCCACGTAAGCTCAGATATTTTGACACTTGTTTCTCAGTTCGTGGCGCTCTGTTGTAAGGTGGCATATCCTTGGCAGAGAAAGTAAGTTACTGAGATAGGTTTTGAGAATTTGTAATTCAACCCACTGCCAGTTTTTAATGTTCTTGGTTCTTGGGGTTAAAGATATAATCTCTTAACTTCCTGCTATAACCCCCTCACATTCCTCCCTGATCATTAAGGATGTTTACTCTGCAGATAAAAGCAAAAATTAAGGTTTTATTGTCTAAGTTGCTTTTGGTCATTGTAGTCTATAGAGTAACAGAGAGTAACTAATACCAAGCTCAATTAAAAGTAACATTATAGCTTCAGTGAGAAATTATTCTTCTAATCTTCTCCTGCTTTTTCTCTTTTCTACTTTCTTTTCCTTCTTTTAGTACTTTCTAAGTAGTTAGGACAGACTAAGCACTGTAGAAAGCACTTGACAAATAAAGATAAAATAACCATATCCTTGTGTTCTACTCAAAGTTTATAAACCAGTAAAGGAGTGAATCAAGTAAATAAAAAGGCATAGAAAGAAAGTCTCAGTAGTGAATGCAAAGCCTGCGCAAATAACCATGGAACACCAGAGGGAAGGAATTAATGAACTATGTCTAGAAGAAAGGTCTGAGCTAGAAATAATAAGCAAATTACAGCCCTATCTGCTTATGTTTTACCATTGTTCTTCACAGTCTGAACCACTATCATTCAGAGTCCTAACATGTTATAGCATGCCTATATACCAATCATATCTATACCATGTTGAAAATTTACCAAAGGTCTTCAGGTTTTAGGTCACCGTACATATCCATATTGTACATTCATTCAATTTTTAGTATCATGAGTTGAAGTCAACAATGTGAGGCCATTGTTTAGAGTATCAATATTTTGATGTCTACATGAACTCCCCAATTATTTTTGTTCAAAATAGAACACAACATCTCCTACTACAATGGCACAGCTAAGTATTTCATTTTGATGTTAAAAGAATGCCAGGAGTCAACGTTTGGCAGTATTCCTCCAGCCATTGTTCTAGCAATGAATTCAATGTAATGTAACTAACATTTGAGCGTCTATTGTGAATAAAACTCTGTGGTAGGTTTTATGGAAGAGAAATAGTTAAAAATAAAGTGGCTATGGACCCAAAGTTTATAATTCAGTGGCTAAAGAGATATTCCCATAGAAAACCTTATTGCTGATACACGGGATTCTCTATGTAGTAACAAAGAGGATAGAAAAATGACTTTTATTGGAAAGTATGTGAGAAATCAGCGAAGTGACAACATTTGAAGTGAGTATACCACCTTGAAAACACTTCAATTGAATTCCAGACAGTTATTGATATGTTTGCCTGTAAAAGGACAATATATTCTTTGATTAATTTTTTGTGTGGTCTTATATACCTTAGCAGTACTTTAGCTTTTGTTTTAATTTATAGTCATGATTTTAACATAAAATCATAATATGAACTTCATGAGTTGTTGAAAAGACCATTATGTAAGAGAAAAAGCTTTGCCAAACCTGGTAGACTTAATATTCTTTCTCAAATTTTTGATATTATTATTTTGCTTAAACTCTGTGTTGAGAAAAACATTTCCTATATGACAAACAAAATAATAAGAAAATAATAAGAAGGTATTAGGTGGCAAAGAGACTATAAAAACCAAACTACCAGAAAGACTATTCTAGGATTACAGAGAAGACAGAGAAATGCAACCACGGTGTTTCAACAATATAGCTGCTCAAACAAGATGTGAGTGATAACAATACAAACAGAAAAAATAACATGAAAAGGAAAAAATCCCATGTGACTGACCCTAATACTGGGAAATATATGTAATTCCAAGACTTCTAAGAAAGGAAGAATCAGTCTTTTTATGGTTGAACCCCCTAATTGATTATCTGATACCAAATAATCACCCTTGAAATCATATAGTACAAGCAATACTAAACAGACTCAGTTATGGTATTCAAATGTAAAAATGTGTGTGTGTGTATGTGTGTTTTTGGGTGTGTGTAAAAATAATAAAAAGAGATCATGAATTTGGGATACAGTGGGAATCAAGGAGACTTGAAAGGAGAAAAAGGAAGGGAAATAATGTAATTAAATTTTAATTAATTTTTTTAAATTTTAAATAAACAAGAGTAATGATAAAAAATAGAGATCAAACATGGAAAAGTGATTTAATAGGTATTGGAATTATAATTATAATGGGACCAGTGACTCCACACCATTTACCCAAAAGCAGAACACAGGTTAAGTCTCATGCTTTTGTTCCTGGCTTCCGTAATAGTGTTATGTAAAGGCAATCGGCAGTTACTAGGATTTCCTTTTTTCTGAGCTTAACTATGTTGTTCAGAAGGCAGTTGTGTGAAAGGACAAATTATATCCTGGTCCCAGAGAATTTATTACC
This sequence comes from Rhabdomys pumilio, assembly GCA_030674055.1. Lineage (NCBI taxonomy): Eukaryota > Metazoa > Chordata > Mammalia > Rodentia > Muridae > Rhabdomys > Rhabdomys pumilio. Next base: position 36,563,024 of record JANHMN010000007.1, on the reverse strand, counting down.
CACAGCATCTTCCAAACTTTATAAAGTACTGCTCTGTGACAGTGCAATGGAATGCCACGTTCCTAATTGCCAATTGAGGCACTCAGGCTGGTGGCTGTCCACTTCTCATTCTGCTGGCAAACCCAGAGCTCTTTTTAATTCTCTCCAAGAAGGCCTTGGAAACAAAAGCCTTTGGTAACTTTACCGAAGATTTGTGACTCTCTGAACTGCACACATATTACTGGAGCTTATTTCCCTTCCAAATCTAGCCAGTCGTTTGCTCTGGAGTCTCAATTATCTCTTGTTGCAGCGGAACTGAGCGGCCAAGTAACATTTCATTGCTCCTTGCCATCACTCAGACATACAAAGAGTCAACATAGCAAGGAGGAATATCAAGTTCATTAGTGGGACTTTGAGGGTCACCAGCTGGGACTCCTCCTAAATCAGCTGGAAGATGAAACTGTGAATGATAAGCCAGATGACAGCCTTGACAAGTCCCATCTCCATGAAAAAAAAAATGACACTGTGGGTTTCTTCAGATATGGATGTTCATCTTCTGTTGTCTGGAAACTATTGCAACTTACTCAGTCCGAGCAGTTGAAAACGAAGGTGAAAAGGTGTGCTGCTTGTGCAAGGGCTATGCACTGGCTTTTCTAGGTTGTCTCAAAAAGAAATTACTGTGGAAATATTGTACTGCCATTTTCTTGTTTGATGTTGGAACACTGACAATGTCATCAATGCACAGCTGTCCTGAGACTTGGCATCTTTAAGTAAACTTGCAGAGCTAATGCTCTGGCTATTATGTTCTGCACTCACTGCCAGACCACTGAAGTCCTTTGTCCTCCCCAGAGTGGATAAATTGTTCCAGTTAAAAGAGATAATTTGGTGCCCTCCAGTGGCTAGACCTGACATGCTTGCTCATGACCTTTCAACCTCTTTTATCCTTATGGGAGAGTTACAATTTAGTGCTTTCTTCGAGAGCTGTCTTCAATTGGAGGGAAAAAAGAAATTTGAATTTTCTCAATCTGATGGAGATCTGACAGAATCAGGAAGTTAGCAATAAAGACAAACTTGTCAATTTGAAATGATAGCAGCAGCAGCAGCGGTAGTAGTAGTAGTAGTACTATTAGAATATCTCTGACCAACATTTATGTGGCAGCACCATTCTTCAGAGCCTGATGGCCTTCCACAGAGCATTATTTACCTTGAAGCCACATCAATTTGGAACCATTATCAATAAAAAAATTGTCCAAAACCCCCTGCCCCACCCCGCCCCGCACACAATGATTCTGAGATTCCCAAAGAAGGGAGACACATTTCTAAACGACTTTTACTTCATTTAATAAAATGAAGGAAAATTACTTCAACACTTAGTAAAATGGCTCTTGCTACTCAAAGTAATTTGCTTTACAAATCCAGCAAGGAAGTTATAGTAAAATTCTTGCCCCAATAAACCATGTCATCTATTTAAGCATCTTCTCTCCTGTGCATTGCAAGGCCACAGAGTCTTGTAAGCAGCCATCTCAGAAGGGTGTTCCAAATCCTATTTTTGGCAAATATGAAGAACATGTGCTTAAAAATACTCAACTCAGTTCTTGATACATAGTGCTTAATAAATTATTAAAAGAAATAAACAAATGGATCAGAAAGAAACGTCTGTCTAGAAACATGTGTCTAGAAACACTTGTCTAGAAAGAAACAGACCTCTTTACTGTCTAGCCAGAGAAGCCACACCCTGTAGCTTACATGAAAGATGAACCACTTCCCTCCTTGTTTTGTTTTGTAATAAATAATTAGGAAAATAAGTAGACAAAAATGACATTGGTTGTCGACTTGTATACACAAAACAGTAGTCATTGCCCAACTATGTCTGTTTCCCTACTGAAACACAGCTACATGGTCGAAGTCTGCTCTCACTATAAACTGTTCTGAAGAATTTTACGAAATGATCTGACGTAAAAGTGACAGTTTTGAAGAGTTAATGCAAAATAATAGTATAAAATACCCAACTCATAGCTTCTCCTATTCTTTATTTTCTGGACAAATACAGTGGTTGCTTAATGTAGAAATAAGTGGCTGAATTCTGAGCATTATTTTAAAGTTGACACACACAGGATTTGCTCAGAGTTGAATATCAAGTATGAGAGATAGGAGTCAAGAATGACTCCAAGGATGGATTTGTCATTAGTGAGAATGTAGGGAGAGTGTGGGAAGAGATACCGAGAAGTCTCAGAGACTCTAAATGAGTCACCCAAGGATGCACTGGTGAGTCAGAGAAACAGTTACTTGAATTGGTAGGAAACTAAAAGATCTCTTCATTTATTTTTTTGTGTTTTACAATTGGAAAATTGGAGTTCTAATGAAGACAAGTGATTTGTTCAAGGTCACAGAAGAAATGAAGAACAGAGCCTCTGAGACAGGCTTCTTGACAGGCAGATGAGTAGGTTCATATTTGCCATGGCATTATAGTTATGAAAGTCCAAATATAATCAGGTTTAAGCAAGTCTGTAAATGCACTAAGGGATAAAGAATGCCTGGAAACATTTGGGGTAAAAAGCTCTTAAATCCCACAGGTTAAAAACTTATTCTAGTCCCATGAAGGATTACTCTAGTTTGATTGTTGGATAACCCCACTTGAACCATTAATAAATGAAATACTCTCCTTTTAAGATGTATTTTAGGTCAAGGTGAGCAATGGTAACTATCATTTAATAGGAAAAGTCTCCATCATGAACCAGAAATTCCATCTTTAAGCCCAAGAAATCTCACAGCTTAACTCAAAGCAAAGGAGACAGATAAAGTATCACAGATTACAAAAACCATCCTTTAAAAACCTCCCAAATGAGACTTCAGTGTAAAATTGATTATGGTGATTTATATGTTTGAAGATACTATCATAAGACCTGGATACATAATTGCCTACTCTTTTATGATCTCAACTCTGTATTTACATAATATATAATATAATTATATATAGTATTTGTTATAAGTCAGCTATTGCTATAGATTGCTACAATAATGTTGTAGAAAAAGTACACTAGTCACTTACAGAGTAGGTTATCAAAATTTATGCTTGGATTTGACTATAGTTTCTGGAGAAAGCTTCCAAATCCTTATAATTTTCTGGGTGGTATGTGTCTCTTCCTTATTTATAATGGACCACAAAAGAACAGACTTATATCACATCCACAGAGCAAACCATCTCAAAAACTGACCAGACAGTTCTGATTTGTCTTTGCACATAGAACTTTTCAAGACTTCTGTTTCCCAGTAGTGTTTAATATCTCATTCAAGGCTCTGAGCAACTCTTCTTATTTTGGGGATGCACACATCACTAAGACAATCTAAACCCCGTATAGTGATGGGTGCCTGTTTCTTTAGATTAGCTGTTAACCTTTCTAATGCTATGGCCATTAATATAGTTCCTCATGTTGTTGTGACCACCAACCATAACATTTTGTGTTGCTACTTTATAACTGTAATTTTTCTATTATTGTGAATAGTAAGTAAATTTATCTGTTCTCCTGTGCCTACAGCAGCCCCTGTGAAAGAGTTAGTTGCCTCCAGAGAGGTCGCAACCCCCAGGTTGAGAACCACCACTTTAGATGCAGTTTGGCAATCATTTTATGTTGCTGACTGTATATTCCCATTGATGACAATATTACATGATACCATTCTACTAATGACAGCATATTTCTCTTTATGTAACCTCGGACAAATGCATAACATTCAGGAACCTTGACTTTCTTGTTTGGAAAATCAGCTTGTATTATCTCCCACATAGGAATGAAGTGAAAACTTCAATGTAAGAATAAGTTAAAGACCTGAGAATAGAATCTGGAACCAGAAAAAAAAAATTCAGTATGTGTTGTCATTCTTTTCAACAACTCATAAGCATTATAATAAAATGACTTTTAACAATGCCAAGAAGTGGAAACTTTTGTTTTTTGACCTTAATCCTATGTGAAATGTAGCTGAGGCCCAGAGATAGCACTCAATACAGTCCACATAAGACATAAATGGGAACTGAGCTCAGGTAGGCAAGCACCTGAATCCACACATTTACTCTGTATATACAATTCCATCATCTACAGACCTCAAGTATGTCTTTTTTCCACTCTTATTTTTTATTAAAATATGTCCTTTGGATCTTACGCTAGTGCCAAGAGTCATGTAAGAAGTTCATTTACAAGTACATCTAATAATATTAGTAAGTAGAGATTAAGTAAATGTGCTTTCCTCTTTATTCTATTTGGTTGTAAATGTTTTTGGCAAGCTCAAACAAAATGACAGGACAGAACTCTGAACGTGATCAAAGAGATTATGGTTTTTTGCACAGTAAAAAATATTATCTAAAATCTTCTGTTGACTTTTCAAAGAAACCAACATACATTGCTTGTGCCAGGCCTGCTACAAATACAATGGCATGCCATGACAGTGCTGTTCTTACCATATCTATCCATTCCACTTAGGCTCAAAGTGTCAAAGCACATTCTTATCAAATAGTTTAAGAGAGGCTACCTCTTGGCTGAGGACTGTAAAATCCCTAACACAGCTTCAAACATCCAGATGCTTTTCTTCACTATGTTCCAAATGTAATTACAAAAAGTTGTATGTTTCCCTTAAAGTGTTAGTAGTCTAGAAAGAAAGATGAGCATAAATTACTTCAACCTGAACAGAGCATCATAACTGCTATAGACAAATAACTGAAAATATGCCATGGTGATGTGGAAATGAAAGTGACCAATCCAACCTGCATCACCAAGGAACATTTCATGGAAGAAGCAACATTTAAACTGATCTTGATTGCATAACCTCTGAGCATTAAGAGATTGAGAAGACAGAATACATACAGATGCAGGACTGGGCCTTCTCTAAAACTGGGGAAGGATTGGTTTGTCGAGAGAGAAAATGCAGAAACTGGAAAGTGTGAGTAGGGCTTCTTTTCAGTTCAGTTTTAATCTGTGTCTCTGAGAATGATCAAATAGGTCATCAGCTCTGTGGAAGAGATCCATGTGTCCAGGCAGAATAATTAGGCATCGATAAGAACAATACATGAAATATTAAAAGACAGGGATGTCAAGGTGTTTGGAGTCATAGGCAGGTTGTATTCTTGGCTTGGCTTTGGAACTCACTTTATCCAACTAAAGCCTGCTTTCCCCAACATGTGTTAACCCCCAGCACTTTGTCTTTGCTGTAACTGTTTCTATAATTTCTTTTAACGTGATTCAGATTATCATTGATTTAAATGCACTTGGCTAGCCTATGTGTATAATAGTGTCTTATCAGCAGGCTTTCATGTATACACACCTGCACAAATGTATAAACACTTGGGCAATATTCTCCAACACAATGACTGTGAGAGAAAACACATAGTAATTGTGACAGTCATACAGTCTTCACAATTATACCCTGTTGTTCGTAACCTTGTTGTCTAGAACTGTGTATTCAGTCCTTTCCTTTGCATTTTTGTTTCCCTCAGTTTTCCACTTCCCCTTAAAGAATATGATGAATATTAATTATGTTTTAATATACAGAAATATCACTATCATTACCTTTGATTTTTCTTTTTTGTCCTAAATTTCATGTCTCTTGATTTCTCATTATTTCACGTGATGCTAAATCTATACGTCCTCTTTCTTATTTTATCTCCTCACTTCTTCCTTGTGCAATTGCTCTTTATTTCACTACTCTTTAACTACTTCTTATTGTCTTCAAATTGCTTATGGACGTATCCCTCACTTCATACAGACAGCATCTAAATGCAAATATCCCCAGAAAAAAAAAGCACAGAGTGGCAGAGGGAAATAATGCTTTGAAATAAACACTATATATTGAATTGATTTCTAAATCAGCACCAGTAAACAAATGCCAAATAGCAGTCTCCAGAGACACAAGATGAGTACATTTTGAAATAGGAAATTTTCTTCTCTCTCTCTCTCTCTCTCTCTCTCTCTCTCTCTCTCTCTCTTTCTCTTTGTCTCCCTTTCTTTATGAAAATAGCAAAGGACCCTTTTAGCTGAAATTATGGACTATCTAATCAGATACTCCATGTGTGTCTTTTGACAAATTGATGAGCAAATGGAGTTTGAGAGGGAAAAGCCTCGATTTGACTTGCAGCTAGTCATTTTACATACAAGCAATGTAGGTCTTTGATGCTACTATTCCATCGTGAATGTGTGTACCTTATAGAGATATTCCTTCAGAAGTCAAAACCTGAGTATAATCATGGACTTTTCTAGGATGTGGTTTATGAGGATTGCCAGCTTTGTGACTTTAGGCATCTGCCTGAGTCCACATATCTTACTCTAGTAAAGAACATAAACTCTTATGGTTTCAGAGGGTTATAAGAGAGCGATGTGAAAAAGTGTCTAAAAACGGCTTAGAAGAATATTAACACTGAGAGCTTTCACCTGTAACAACAGTACTGTTCCCATTACCTGTTATAAGCCACAAAAATAACCTAGTAAGTTTTCCTCTGGAATATGTGAGGATCTTTTTATACTCATGGATGCCACTCTATTTTTCTAATTTTTCTTGTTCAGTCAGTTCAGAAACCAAATATATCCACCCTTCAAATCCTAACTATTTTGCCATCAGATTTCCAGAAACTTTGCCTTGATCTCCCTGAGAACTCGTCTCTTTATTCATTAAGTCATTCAAGCATTTATTTATTCAATGTCTCTTTATTTTGTAAGCTATGAAAATATAGTCAGGGAAAAGGTAAAACAGATAAAAAAAAATCTCCACTTTATGGAGCTTGTATTTCAGTAAAGGACATGAATAGTAATATTAATAAATAAAATATGCAGGGTTGAAGATATTTACCGATGCTATGTAAAATATAAAGCAGAAAAGAAGTCACAGGGTGCCAATGCTAGGAAACAGAAGTAGCTTCTAATTTGAAGAGATAAGGAACTTATATATTTGAACAAAGAAGAGAAATAATAGAGTTGTTGGAAACTGGGCAAAGGCTGTTCCAGACAGGAGGATGCACACATGTGAAGGCTCTCAACCTTTTCATTTATTGACCCTCTATTGGCCCTGCACTGTGACTATTTCCTTAAGTTCATTTGCTCTAGTCTGTGGTTGGCAATTACTATGAGTTTAAATAAAATATATTCATATTTTATAACTGAGGTATTTCAAATTCTGTATTTAATTTCTTAGAAATTGAAAACAGGTGTTGACTTATCTATCTATTCTTCTTACATTGTTGTGGGATTAAGACCTAAAGATCATTCAGCATAACCAAATCTGATTTTGAGAGTCATTACTGGAGCTGGCTGGAGATTGCCAGGAGAAAAACAGTTCTCCCAGAGTATCACTGACTGCTTTCTGTAGCAAGAAATATCGCGTACTGATCAGAAGTGTCACAGGCCCTTAAAGCAAGCAAGCAATTTGACAAAAGCCAAAAAAACCACGCAGTTAGCTGGGATACCTTGAGCCTAAGTTTCTAGAACAAGGTTGGGTATTTTCCTAAGGGCTTTTCCTGCAGTGGGCATAGAAAAGCAGGGGATGTGTTAATTTCAGGTTCAACTAAAGATGACTTCAAATGAGACAAAAGACAGGAATCTTTACCCTTTCACAAAAAAGTGTAGAGTCCAGTCTTCATAGTACTCAAATTGTTCATTAAATTTAATAATGACAATGTTAATTTCAGTGGCTGAAATACATGATCAGGTGAGGGTATTCTAACCATAAGTGACAACCTGCTAACAGTTTCTGAGCCTTGAGAGATTCCCATGTTTACATTCACTTTATGTTTTTCTTTCTGTATTATTCCGCCTATGGTAGTCTGTTTACTATTCTTGGATTAAAAGACAGACCATCAAGATGTAGAATCAGTAGTCATATGTAATAAAAAAAGAAACTAATAGCTTTTTACCTTTTCATTGTAGTTCTAAGGAATTCTGCTACTTTTTAGCATTTAAATTGTGGTTGTATAACCTGAAGATTTTATCATGTCTAGTACCATCTAGTCTTAGTAGCATGATGTCCAGTGTCTATAGTACTAGGCAAGTAGGTTGATAGACAGGGGTGGAATTATGGCTAATAGAGAGAGTTACCCTGTGCAAACACACTGGCCTTCCAACCATTTGGTATCATGTTGCTTCAAACCTGGAATCAGAAGGTAACATGAAACAGATGCACATTTCTGTTATGTGAAAAACCTAAGTTTCCAAAGGTGACTGTGTCAGAAGCCAGGACCCTAGCCCCTCACCCTCACCCCCTATCTCTCCCCACCTATAACCTCTCCCCACCTGCGCAATGTCCCCTGCAGCTTGGCAACCATAAGATCCTGCCTGGCAGCTGCAGGTAGATTCAAAGCAGTGTACCATGTCTTTTGAGAAAAGGAGTTAGATCACCAATTGTTTCAAGGCACAGGCCGAGAAGATTCTGTACTTTCCCACTATACTTTCCCACCACCTGGCCTTTCTCACCCCCTCCCCTTGTAAAGCATATTATAAAAAGGCGCCCCGCGCCCAAATATATGACTCTTGACAAGCAACTGCTTCCTTGAGTCCTTTCTCTCTCTCGCCCGTTCTTCTTTTTCAGGTTGGGGTCTCCCTCGCCCTCCCACGAATTACAGGACCCGCGGGTCGGGTCATGACTGCATATTTAATATTTTAAGGAAAAAATATGAATAGACAAAACAACCCTGAACATTGACTTCTATGATGCTACCATTTCTGATTTGGTTAACCCATGCTTTTTATCGGTAGGGGCAATGGCAAGAAGAAATGACAAGCATTTTGCTTAGTCATACTGAAGCAGGAAAGATTGAGAACTTCCAAAAAAAGCCAATCTGTTGTAAAGTCATTTCAGCTTTCACATTGAACACTTTAAAAATAAATACACTGCTCTGATGCTCATGTGCATCCGTAAGCATCACGGGTCTCGAGCCTTTTTGTTTGTTTGAAGGTTGAATGTAGAAACAGCTTCTGTTACATCAAAGATCAAAACATCAAGGTTTGGAACGTTTTGTGTGCTCATTAGAGTTAGTGTCAGATGTGTCTCCCAGGCTCACACCTACCTGTCATTGAAGGGGAAGCATCTTGTCAGCTATTTATGGAAAACCCCAGGGGTTTCCTACTGAGCGATCCTGAACATATAATTTTCAGCACCTCGTGGATAATGCTACATGTCCTCCACCTCTGCACCTTCTCCAGAACAACCTGCTCTCTACTGTTAATACTACTGCAGATCGTATCAATGTTTTGATTTTTAAGTTGGCTTCTTTAACTTTGCTCCAAGACAGTGCTTGCCTACACTAAGAGCAAACAATGGGAAAGAGAGAGGCCAGTTCCTGATCATTGTCCTAATAACATCTTGTAGCCCACCACAACAAATTACAGGGTAATGTGTGTGTGTGTGTAACGCATGTACAAACATGTAAATGTGTACATGTATGTAGGCAAAAGAGAGAAACATAGGGAAGAAAAGATGTTGTGAGACACATACAGAAAATGTTTCAACTTTAATTTATGGATTATTTTCACCTCAAAGGAGAGTTTAATGTCAGAAGATGTGATAATAATACGATATTACAATTTTACTGGACTTTAAAATATGTTCAATTTTCATAACTCATGAACATGTATCACCAGATTATTTAAATAATTAGATTAATTCATTAATGAGTTACCATCTCAGTCAGTTTTCAAGAGAATAATCAGTGTAGAATTTATAGTAGGAAGTTCCATCTTAAAGTGGACAATTGGAGGGATTTTTAACAAATGCAAAGTATAATGAAGATTTGAATAGGATTTCCTTGTAGGCTTCTCTAGTCTATGTTCTTCTTCTAATGCAGTCCCAGGCAATAAGTGGTAAATGTTCTAGAATATCAGAGGAAAGTCTTTCACTGAATTATTCTTCTGTGCATGGCCCTGTTCTCATATTGTATAATGCCTTAGGGATCCATCCACACTACAGCTGTATTAATAGTCTTTTTTTTTCTGTTTAAAGTTCCATTATGTTTTTACTTATGAGCCTAGCCTTCAATGGCTGGGTCATAGCCAGTCAAGACTCAGTGGAGAGATTTGACACCAACCTAGCCACAATGTCTTTGACCTACTATTTCTTCTGCCTGCATGATATACTGGGGTAAAGGTGATACAGAACTTGTAGCCAACCAATGACTGATAAACTTGAAACCTATGTCATGAGATGGAGTCCATAGCTAACACTGCACAGAGGGTCAGGAACCAGAAGCCATATATCCAAGAGACTTAGGATAGAACCAAATGTGCCCCAAAAATGTCAATGAAATGAGTCCTACTAATACTCTGCTATCATCTTAGACTAGAGCCTAGCATAATCATTATCAGAGAGGCTTCATCCAACAACGAATGGAAACAGTTGCAGAGGCCCACAGCAAAACATGAAGTAGATCTCAAAAAATTCTGTGGAAGATGGGAAAAAGAATTGTAACAGCCAGAGAGGCCAAGGACACCACCAGAAAATGGCTCATAGAATCAACTAATCAGGGCCCCTATGGATTTATGGGGACTGGTTTGACCATCAGGGTGCCTATATGGGTTTGACCTAGGCATTCAGCATATATGTTGTAGCTATTTAGCTTGGTGTTCTTGTGGGATTCCTAACAGTGGGAAGGGGACATATCTTTGACTCTTTTCCTTGCTTTTGTGACTCGTTAGTTCCTACTGGGTTGACCTATTCATTCTTACTATGAGGGGATATGCATAGTCTTGCTGCAACTTGAAATGTCATGTTGAGTTGATATCCCTGGGAGGCCTGCCTTTTTCTGATGAAAAACAGAGTAGTAGTGGATCTGGAGGAAAGATGAGGTGGAGAGGGGAGGTCAGAGAAGAGGAGTTAGGAGATATTGTAGTCAAGATGTAATATGTGAGAGAAAATTACATTTTAAAAGTTGCATCCTGTTTTATTGTATGAATGTATGGTAGTTTGCAAGTCCACTTACCAGGTGATGGAAGTTTGATATATTTGCATGTTTGAAGCTTTTATGAATAAAGGTATCCTGCACAATTTCAATGCAGATTTTTTTTTAGACAAATACTTTATTGTTTCTTGCTATAGGACAACAAAGCTATGTGATAAATAATTTGTACAGTTAGAAAAATTCTCAAAGTGTTTTCCCAAAGTATGTGTACCATTTTAGATGGTTGTTGCATTTTTGGTTCTTTGAAAATTTTGTATAATATATTTTGATCATATTGGCCACTGTGCCCGGACTCTTACTAGATCCACCCACCCTTCCTACACACTCAACATGGAATCTTCTGTTTCTAAACTTACAACATCCAATTAGTATTACTTATGTACTTTTGGATAGATGGCCTTCCACTGGATTAAGGTTGACGTATCAGAGACTGCATCCTTAAAGGAAACCATTTCTTTTAGCAGTCATCCGTTGATAATAGATACTAAAGAAGGAGTGGGATTTGTGCCCATATCCCCTCCCAATGCCGGATTTTCTCTGATTTTAGCTTGAACTTGTCTTGTGAATGTTGCTAGCAATATATGGGAGTCAGTGTTATTTTCAAGTTTTGTACTATTTTTTCCCCGTTGTTGTGTGTGAAAACTTACTTTTGGTGCCAGCTTCATTGGGACATTATGATGTCTTATATTGATTGTCAACTTGACAAGTAAGCAGTCACCTAAGAGATCAGTTTTTGAGGGCATTTCAAAATTATCAAGGTGGGAAGCACCATTCCTTGGACTGAGGTTTTGGACTAAGTGAAAAAGAGAAAACAAATTGAGCATCAGCCTTCTCAATTGGTCATGCTTTGATGACTATGATTTCCCTTAATGGACTATCTTCTTTTTTAAGTACAATCTAGGAACCTCCCTTAACACGCTTCTTGTTGAGTATTTGGTTAAAACAATAAGAAACTTGTAGCCACGGTTTTTAGTAACTTGATCAAACAAGTCACAAGTCTCAGAAAAGGTGTTTTTGCTTGAGGTTCATATTCAGATTAGTGGATTTTTAAGTGGGCTATCTTTTGTGACACGGTTAGACCTAATTTAATCAGCTGGTGGCTATTAGAAAGCAAAGGCTGACCTCCTTAGAGAAAGAGGAAATTCCAGAATGCTGTTCGTTTTTACCTACAGTATTTGTATTGTGGCTTACCAACACAGGCTTTGAGCCTGGACTACACTTTTTTTTCCCCCAGAGTCTCCAGTCAGTTGGAGGACTCTGATTAATATAATATTTAAGTGGGCTGCTGCTGATGCACTCTTTATGATGACTAATGATGAGTATTCTTCTTATGAGTAAAAATATTCCTGAACATTTATAATATGCTCATAATTTGCACATAATTTTTGGTGAAGTATCTGTTTAAATATTTATCCAGATTTTTCTTGTTATTGAATTATAAGAATGTTTCAAGGACGCTGTAGCTCAGATCTAAAGTATCACCCACAAGTTCATGACTCAAACTCTTTCTCCCTAGTGTCTGGCTATGAGACCTTTTGGAGAGTGGGCCTGGCAGTTAGAAGGGAGTCAATGGGAATTGGCTTTTCAGGCTTTGTCTACATTTATCTTTAGACATGTTCTTTTGTCCCTGACACTGGCTATGCAGATAGATACCAACTCTCTTGTGTTATTGTTTTGTATCATAGATACTGAATTGCTTGTATTATTTAATTTGGTTCCAAAAATTACATGGGGGCCCTGTCCCCAGTTGGCTTTGATTGGTAAATAAGATTGCAAGTGGCCAGTGACTAGGCAGAGGCAAGACTTTAAGATTCACTGGCAAGGGGACTGAGGAAGGATGAGAATCTATCTCCATTGCTGGGAAAAGAAGAAGATACTGGCTTGAGGACAAAGTACTAATCATGTAAGAGCAGAGGAAAGGTGGCCCCAACACCCCCCCCATTAAACCTATGGTAGCAAAGATAGAATATAGATTTTAGTAAGTAATAATTCAGGAGTATTGGAGGGGAGGTCTTAGAAACATGGAAGTTTGGGAGTGGGTCAGCCATTGAACTGATTAAGGTATATTAAAATTCAAGGCTGTGTGTGTGTGTGTGTGTGTGTGTGTGTGTGTGTGTGTGTGTGTGTACCATCCATGAATCTAGAGTTTTGAGGTTGTAGTGAGGAACTTGTGCCTCCACCGCCGCTAGGGAGATTAGAACTGATTAATCAACTACCACTACACGCCTAGTGTAGTCATTCTTTTAGCCGTATCTTCAGAAGAGCAGAGATTTTTAAATTCTGATCCAGCTTTGTTTCTCCATTTTTCTTTTATGGATGGCTTTTTGGGTCCAATTAGCAGAACTGTTAACTAAGCGAGTTTTAAAGGCCTTCTCTATATTTTTTTCTATGTCCTTTATAGTTTTCTTCTTATGTTTATGATTGGAGTCTAGTTTGAGGTAATTTTCTAAATGCTGTAAGGTAAGAGTTCAGCAACAGTGAAGCATGTGATTATCCAGTCACTGAAAAACATTGTTAATAACATGTTAATAATATTTTCCCAATATAATTACCTCTTATGATTTGAGAGTTAAATAATTATATGTTTTTAGTTTTATTAGTATATTCTCTATTTTACTCCAGTAACTTATCTATATGTTCTTATACAAAGGATACTTGAGATTGAGGAAAATCCTGGACACAGGTAGTATGAGCCTTCAACACTGTTGCCTGATTTCAAAGTTGCTTTGTCTATTGCAAATGTTCTTTCTCTTTTTCTACACACATACATACATGCATGTGCACATGCACACACGAACACATACACACACACACACACACACACACACACACACACACACACACACACTCACACCCTTTATGTCCAATGTTCAATATCTGTTAAAATGTGTTGTGATTTTGACTGGGGTTATGTTATGTCTGCATATCAACCTAAGGAGTTTTGACACCTCATAGTTTGAAGTCTTCCAATCCATAAACATAATATTTTCTTTAATTTTCCTATCTATGATTTTTATCTTCTTTACTAAATTGATCTCTAAGAAGTTGATAGTTTAAATCAGACTGTAATTGTTATTTAAGAAACACTTGAAAAATGAACTCTTGAAGATAGAGAAATGCAATCTATGTCTATATATTAATGTTTCTGTTTCTGCAAGTTGATCTACTCAAATGTTAACTATAGTAATTTAATTTAGTTTCAAGATTGTCTATACATGTAATTGTATTGTGTGACATGACAACACTTAACAAAAACTCAGTAAATGTGTTACTATTACTCTTAGTTTCTCACCAGATATCCCTCAACTGAAGAATGGATAAAGAAAATGTGCTAGATTTACACAGTGGGAATACTATTCAGTTATTAAAAACCAAGGCATCATGAATTTTCCAGATGAATGGATGAAACCTGAGAACATCACTCTGAGTGAAGTAACCCAGTCCCTAAGGACATGCATGTACTCACTTACAAGTGGATATTAGCCATAAAATACGGGTACCATGTTTTACTCTACAGATCTAAAGAAGGAAGGAATAAGGAAGGCCCAATCGAGGAAGCTTGAATCTCTCTTAGAAGGGGAAATAAAATAGGCATAAGAGGTAACAACCCACCCTCAAAACCTTGAACCCCAAATTTAACCTTTCTACAAGTAATGCAGGCATAAGGGAGGGAACTGAGACTTAGAAAATGGCCAACCAATAACCAGCCCAACTTGAGACCCATCTCATGAGCAAGCATCAGTCTCTAATACTATTAATAATATTCTATTATGCTTCCAGACAGAAGTATGTCGTCTTCTGAAAGGCTCCACCCAGCAGCTGACTCAGACAGATGCAGATACCCACAGTCAAACAGTGGATAGAGCTTGGGGATTCTTATAGAAGAATAGAAGGAAGGATTGTAGGCCCCAAAGGGGATAGGAATTCCATAGAAAGACCAACCAAAGAACACGCACAGGCTGGACCTAGGCTTTCCTGCTCATATGTAGCAGATGTGTAGCTTGATCTTCATGTGGGTCCTGAGCAACTGGAGCGGGGGCTATCCCAAAAACTGTTCCCTGTATGTGGTATATGTTCTACTAGCTGGGCTTCCTTATTTGGCTTCAGTGGAAGAGGAAACTCCTAGTCTTGCAGAGACTTGAAATGCTGCTGGGGTAGGGAAGGGAGGGGGGAGTAGAGGAATACCCATGGGGGCTCTACCAACTCAGAGATGAAGGGGAGGGAGGAAGGCAGAAGGATTGTGGGAGGGGGTGACCAGGAATGGGGCAGTGATCAGGATATAAAGTAAATAAGTAAAAAAAAATAATTAATTTAAAAAATTCTATGTGTAGCCTTTTGTGCATTAGAAATTATTTTACATTTTTACCATGAGAAGCTTTGCGTTTTATCAGATTATTTTAGTACACTTATTAAAGTAACCACAAAGTTTTCTTGTTTTGTCTTTTTTTCTTTTATTGGATATTTTCTTTATTTACATTTCAAATGTCAACCCTTTCCAGGTTCCAGGACTCCCCTCCAAAACTCCCTATCCCATCCCCCCTCCCCTTTCCTCTATGAGGGTATTCTTCCACCCATCCATTCACACCTGCCTTCCTGCCCTGGCATTCCTGTACACTGGGGCCTCAAACCCCCTTAGGCACAAGGGCTGGTCCTCCTACTTATGTCCAACAAGGCTATTCTCTGCCACAGATGCAGCCAGAGCCACGGGTTCCTCCATATGTACTCTTTGGTTGGTGGTCCAGTTTCCAGTAGCTCTGGGGAGTCTAGCAAGTTGACACTGTTACTCCCAACATCTCAGCTCCTTCAGTCCCTTCTCCAATTCCTCCATCGGGTACCTGACACTCAGTCCAATGGTTGCTGTGAGCATCTGCCTCTGTATTTGTCAGGCTCTGGCAGAGCCTGTTTTATCTTTTGATAGGACAGTTATATTACTTACTTTTCAAGTATTGATCCCCCTTTTATTTAGATGAATCTCATGTCTATGTGTGATATCCTTTTTATGTCCTGTTGGCATCCATTTGTTAAACCCCGGTAATAATTACCATGCTCAGGTTCTTAGTTTTGTTTTTGCTGTCTTTTTTGCTTCTGACATCAAGATGATGTTAACCTTAAAAAGTGAACTATAAGCCATTTCCTGTGGTTTAATATTTTTCTAGAGGATTCTTGTTAGTTTGTTACTATTTCCTCCTTACCCATTTGATAGATTTCACCAGAAAAGTCATGTAGGCTTAACAAACCCTGACACTCCATCAGACATAAGAAAGCTATGCCTACCTATCCAGAAACTTTTGATTATAGATTTTATTTATTTATTTATTTTTGTAGACAGAAATTTCTCTATTTCTTCTGTAATGGACTTTTACTACTCCACTCATCCATTCCGTCTGAGTTGCCTAAAGAGCAAATTTTTATAACATCCCTTTATCCATCTGTCAGTGTCAATAGAATCAATAGTGGTTTTTAACCTACATAATGTTGGTTACTATGACCCCTATCTTCATTTGTTTCTTAAAATTGTTTGCTGATTTTTATTTTATGCTTTTTCAAGATGATGTTTCTCTGTGTAGCCCTTGCTGGAAGTTGCTCTCTAGACCAGGATGACCTTGAACTTAGAGACACACCTGTCTCTACCTCCCAAGGGATGGATTAAAGGCTGTGCCACCACATCATGAAATTTGCAGGCAAATGGATGGAACTAGACAAAAATAACTCAAATGAGGTAATCAATTCTCTGAAAGATAGACATGGAATATATTCACCTATATGTGGATACTAGTCATTAGATAAATGATAACCAACCTACAATCTATAGATCTGTAAGTATAAAGGAGGTGGCTGTGGGTGGGGCGCAGATTTCCTTCTCTTGGAGGGGGAAATAGAAGACATTTTATGAGTGGACTAGGGGAGGCCAGGACACAAAAAGGAGGAACAGGTAAAGAGGAGAAAGGGAGATAGGACCGAAGAAATACATGAAAGACAGTTGAAATTGAGAGTCATTTGAAGGATGGTTTGGAAAGCTAATACAGTGAAAACTTCCTAAAATATATGAAGGTAGTCTTAATGTGGTCTTCTAATGTAGCTACCTGCAGCTACAGGAACCGGTTTCACCTGAGAGGAAGCCTGAGAATGAAAGGGAATGGAGGGCAAGAGAAACATGGGGCCAAGACAAAGTTCTCTGATCAAGGCCCGAAGTTTAATATTTTGCTTTCACTTATAAAGGGGAAGCCCCACCCCCCAGAGTCTCTTCTCCTTCAGCCCAGGAGATAGTAGTCGGGAAGGTGTCAAGGCTAGCTCAGCAGGCAGTCCATTCTTCTTAGCCTGGTAGCAGACTGCAGTGCGCCAAGGCTGGCAAGGCAATGCCTCCTCTTAGGTCTTACTTAGGTCCTACTGTTGTTTGGTCTCTCGTGGTAAATGACTCGAAGGCCTGCTCAAGACTGGGGGAAGGGCACATTCTAATAATGGGAGAGACATAATCCCAACTGGTAATCTCTTGACATTAAAGAGAAGGCTTCCAGTACTGGGACTGCATTACATTTAATTGCCTTTCAGGTGCTGAAAGTAAAGGTGTGGACCACCATGAAAGATTAGTCTCTGGTTCCTGTGCCTGCTCATGGGGTTCTTTTCCTTCTTATGGATTGCCTCTTCTACCCTCCACGTGATAGTTTTCATTTTTATCTTGTACTTAGTTTTGTCATGTTTGCTTGTGATCTTCTAGAATCCTGTTATGTTTCTAATGAGAGACAAAAAAGAAATTGATCCAAAGGGGATGGGACGTGGGGAGGAACTTGGAGAAGTAGAGGGAGAGGAAAAGTGTAATCTGGATATATTGCATGAAAAAAAAAACTGTTTTCAATGAAAAGAAAAAGAAATTAGAATACAAAAGTGATTGCTAATTAGGTAAAAATTATCAAATATAGGTTTTAATTTTGTTGTATTTTCCTCTTTTCATTTCTGTTTTACCTCTTATCTTTATTATTTCCATGTTTTCTTTTGAGGTTATAATTTAACTGTTTATTTGGGTGGAAAATTTAGGGCATGGGCTTAATTTTTTGTCTGTTCTAATATAAGTATTGCATGCTCTAAAAATCTACTTTGGGGTGTTTTAGATGCTTTGTTACAAGCGACAATGCTTGATTTTCAAGCACTTCAGAGTGGTAGCACCATGTGCAGCATCGATTTTCCTATGACCCTGTATTTTTAGATGTGCATGGCTCACTTTTTAACTTTTTTTTTCTATTTGATTAACAGCACATAGCCAGAAAAATATTGCATAATTCAAATTAATTTTTATTTATGATGTTCATTACTTTTCAGAATAATGGGTCATCATAGAAAAAAATATATTTTTAGTTTAAATTGTACTTATTGTACTTTCCTCTTGCTGAATGGCATATTCTATAGACATTAGTTAGTCCAAGATATTTTGGAGCATGTTTCATGCCTTCTTAAGTTTTACTATTGTTTTTCAAGATGTTCTTTCAGACTCTTATAAGAATGATAGTTATTGATGTTAGTATATCTAGTTTCTCTATCAAGTTGTTCAAAGTATTATCTGTATATTTTGATATATATATATTAAAGAAATATATTTCTCTAATATGATATTATTATTATATTAATATATGATAGAGAGAAATATCATATTTATAAGAATAATTTAGGATAACTTAACCATAGGTCAAGGTTAAAGATGATCTTAAATCCTCCACTCCTCAAATCTTTTATTTCAGGCCTATGCCAGTGCACTTGGCTTCATCATGTTTTTTAATGTCCCTTTAATTAATGTTGCTAGCATCAGTAAACTCTTTTAGTATCTCTACAGGTAAGTGAATGGATGTGAAGGCTGAATTACATGACAAAAAGGCATATAAGCCCTTTGTGATCCTGGCTGGATGTGAACCAAGCATCAGACTCTAGAATTTGGTAGAATATTAAGGAAAATAAGAATGCCAAACAATTATATTTATCATTGAAAAGAAAGCAAGGTGAGTCTAGCTGGGTGAGAATAGATGTGATGTGGTAGATTATGTGTGGTCTCTTTCTTTTTACAGTTCTGT
Organism: Rhabdomys pumilio; assembly: GCA_030674055.1. Classification (NCBI taxonomy): domain Eukaryota; kingdom Metazoa; phylum Chordata; class Mammalia; order Rodentia; family Muridae; genus Rhabdomys; species Rhabdomys pumilio. The sequence goes on along the minus strand of JANHMN010000007.1, from coordinate 36,544,064 downwards.
ACTTTATAAGCTTTCAACAATGTATATATACAAGTGCTAGGAGGAGAATAAACTGTCATTAAATCATCATCTTATTTGTCTCATTCACTACAGTGGCTTAAAAGGGATCAAGCAACTGTTGTGATGTTCATCTAATAATTTCTGTAATCTACCTAACAAAACCATTAATTTCTTCTTATAATGCATATGAATTTATTTTTCTGCTCTATGTTAAGTACAATTGGATATATTTGACTTTCTAACTGATTGTTTGTTTCCTAAGCATAAATTCCTGAAATTATAAAACAAGCTTACTTATTTTTAGTGATCTACTTTGCCTTTAGATTCCTTTACAGAAAACCTATGTTCCTATAGATAAGAATACTGTCACAGTTTAACATTATAATTGCCTTTTAAAGAAATATTTTATGAAGCCACAAAAGAATCAAGAGGTAAAAGCAATTTTCTATCTCAAATTGAGCTAGGAAGACGATTCAATGCAAACATGAGGAACTGAGGTCAAAATCCCAGAGCCCAGGTAGGTGTGATAGCCAACCGTAATTCCTTGACTTGGGAGGTAGACAGTGGCAGGGATCCCCTGGGTGAATTTGTTGTCTAGAATAGCTGAGTCAGTGATATCATGTTTCAGTGAGAGACTCACCTAAATTAAAAAAGTGGAGAATGACAGAGATAGACATCTGATAGCATCCATCTTTTTGTCTGTCATCTATCTATCTATCTATCATCTATATACATATAGATAGTATATATGTCTAATGTAAAACTTTACAATGTTAAAAAGAAGAAAATAAGAGAATGAAGTCACAACGTCACTATCTCTACTGTTCAATGGTCTTTGTTGAGGATATTTATTTTAGTATTTTTATTTTATTTTACTGTATTTCTTATTATTCTTATTAGTAGTAATATTACTACTAGTTGTAGTATAGTAGTCGTACTATATATGTATGTATGTATCTCTTTGAGTGTATGTGTGTGTATTTGTGCATGTGTATGTTTATGACACATGTGTGTGAATGAATGCAGGTATGTACAGACCATTATATGAGTTTGTGGATCAGAGGACAAATTTTAGGAGTTAGATCTCACTTTCTACTGCGGGTTCAGGGGACCTGTTTCAGGTTATTAGATTTGCACAAACAATGTTATCTTCTGAGCCATCTTACTGGACTAGGACTGTGACTTTTATGCCCATCTAAAAGTTTTAATAGTGCATAGCAACTCCATTGGCATGAGTTTGATGAAATTATTTATAAGGGTGATTTAAAATGACTCCATGAATCCTAGTTATCTCTCTTATCATCTCTCTTACATCCTTAAGCCTTGGGAGCAGGTAAGCAAGAGCTGCTGAAAGCCACAGACACTGGTAGTTAAAACAGTTAGAAGCCAATGCAGACAAGACTGGTGGTTCCTATGATCAAAGCCACTCATGATCTTCAAGTCAGAGCCAGGAATTACATTGCCAATCATGTTCCTGGGATTTCTCTACATTTATTTCTACTTAATTAAGTGTCCTCCTTAATGAAAGCGTCATGTTACTAATTTTATATGCACTTCTTTTAATAAGAAGTTCTATTTGTTAAATAATGCTTGAAGAATAAGAAAATAATAACTTTTAAAAGTTGTTTAGTTATCAAGCACTTTCTATTTTGGCTGTACTTTATTTCAGACACCATTACCCTACTGCTCACAATCCCTTTGTCCATGACAAGCCATATTTATTTGGTTTGAGGGAGGTGTAGTAGCATTTATCTGTACTTTTTAGTCTGACACCAGATTAAAAATGAGAATTTTAAAAAGTGAACTTTATCTTCTTCATTTCAGGTTATTCTTATGATTAAAATGAATGACTCAATGAAATTCTTTTTCATTTAGACTTTTCCTACATGATACTGTAAAATACCATCAGTGTCTAGTTATCCCTGCAGACTCATTACTGGGATTAATTCCATCAAATTTATCATATAAATTGATGTTCTTCTTTAAGACTCTGAGATATAAGTCCACCTTGATTAGTGGATACTGTGAAAAGAAACCACAGGTTTTTTTTATACTAAAATGTACTCATTATTAAGGAATAAATCTGTTCAATCTTTAGTTGGTTGATAACACATATGTATCTGTTAAAGTATGTATATCTAATTTATATGTCCATGCAGTTACATTTGTATATATCCAGACAACAGACAACAGTATACACACACACACACACACACACACACACACACACGGGGAGAGAGAGAGAGAGAGAGAGAGAGAGAGAGAGAGAGAGAGAGAGGAGAGAGAGAGTGCTTTTTTTTCTTTCTTTCTTTCTTTTTTAAACTATTGTGTTCCTGAGAATGCTTTTTATCTTAGTAGAGGATTAGGGAGTTTGCTGTGAGATTGTATCTCCTAGGAATATCTGAAGGTATAAGCATTAAAGTCTTACCAACATGATTGCCCAAACATTATCTAAAAAAGGATGACACCAAGAATTATGACAAACTGAATGGAGTGAAGCCCATGAGGCCTCAACCCTATATAAAAAATATATACAATGGAGGAAAGCTTACCAATTGGTTGTCCGATGGCAGTGAGCCCTGAAAACATACATACATACAGGTAGCATAATGAACTGGACATGTTATATTTAGGGAATTGCATATATTGTATATACGCAATAACAGTTAGTAAAAAGTGCCATGAACTTGAAAGAGAGTGGGAAGGACTTGGAGGGAGGAAAGGGAAGGGGGAATGATGCAATTAAATTGATTAAATTGTAATCTCAAAAATAAATCAAAACATGAATGAGATATGGCAAACAAGACTTGTAAGATCCGTATTTATAAAGCTGCTAATGTCCTACCTTTGTTTTATATAAGAAATCTAAGGTTAATTTTGTGAAACACAGATTTATTTTCTTTTTTTTTTATTTCTATATTTTCTTTTTTTTATTTCTATATAAGCAGTTTGCTTTTTCCCTTGGCTTTGTTAGCATAGGACCTTACCTTTTGCAGTTGTAATACCAGAATTTTGCCAGAATATAATGTAAAACTTTTGCCAGAGTAAATATACTGATCCTTTTCCTTTGTTTTGCTAGAAAGTTGACAAGTTTGTTTAACTCTATATTACATTTTATTGCTGTGTAACAAATTTAACTTAGCTGATTAAAGTAGTACACTCTTTTTTTATGTTTAATTTTTTTTCCCCTATCTTCAAGATGATTACCCTTCCCCCTGGCCAGATGTTTCCACTCCCTGGGGCCTCAAGTCTCTCAAGGGTTAGGCACATCTATCACTGAGACCAGACCAGGTAGTCCTCTGTTGTATATGTGTCGGGGGTCCTTGGACCAGCTGCCTGGTTGGTGGCTTAGTGTCTGAGAGATCCCAGGGTTCTTGGTTAATTGGAACTCCTAGTTTCCTTATAAAATCACCCTCCTCCTCAGCTTCTCCCATCCTTTTTTTAATTCAACCACAGGAATCTCTTACTTCAGTCTAATGGGTGGGCTTAATGCAGCTTCTGCATCTGTCTCAGTCATTTGCTTGTTGGTTCTCTTGGAGGACAGCAATGCAAGGTTCTTGTATGTAAGCATACCCCATAGCATCAGTAATAATGTAGGAACTGAGAGTCTCCCCTTGAGATGGATCCCAAGTTGGGCTGGTCACTGGCCTGCTTTTCCCTCAGTCTCTTCTCCATTTTTGTCCCTGCAGTTCTTTCAGACAGGAACAATTCTGGGTCAGGGTTTTTGACTATGAGATAGCAACCCCATCCCTCTACTTGATGCCCTGTCTTTCTAATGGAGGTAGACACTATGAGTTCCATCTCCCTGCTGTTGGGCATTACATCTAAGGTCCCTCCCTTTGAGTCTTGAGAGTCTCTCACCTTGCAGGTCTCTGGTACTTTCTAGCAGGTCCCCCCACCCTGTGAGGTTGCATATTTCCATTCCTTCTGCTGGCCCTCAGAGCTTCTTTCTTGCCCCCCAATACCTGATCGTGTTCCCCTTTTCCCCTCCCTCTCCACTCTCCCACCCAAGTCCCTTCCTCCCTCTGCTTCCCATGGTTGCTTTCTTCTTCTTCCCAAGTAGGATTGAAGCATCTGCACTTGGGTCCTTCAGCTTATAAACCTTCTTGAGTTCTGTGGAATGTATCCTGGATACTCTGTATTTTTTGGCTAATATCCACTTATTAATAAGTACATACCATGCATATCCTTTTGGGTCTGAGTTACCTCATTCAGGATGATATTTTCCAGTTCCATACATTTGCATGCAAAACTCACGATGTCCTTGTTGCTAATAGCTAAATAGTATTCCATTGTGTAAATGAACCACATTTTCTGTATCCATTCTCCCATTGTGGGACATCTGGGTTGTTTCCAGCTTCTGGCTATCACAGATAAGGCTGCTATGAATATAGTGGAGCACATGCCCCTGTGGTATGGTGGGGTATCTTTTGGTTATATGCCCAAGAATAGTATAGCTGGGTCTTCAGGTAGATCAATTTCCAATTTTCTGAGGAACCTCCAGGTTGATTTCCAGAGTGGTTGTACCAGTTTACAATCCCACCAGCAATGGAGAAGTGTTCCTCTTTCTCCACATCCTTGATAACATCTGCTGTCACCTGAGTGTTTGATCTTAGCCATTCTGATTGCTGTAAGGTAGAATTTCAGAGTCAGTTAGAGTTGCATTTCCGTGATCACTAAGGACTTTGAACATTTCCTTAAGTGCTTTTCGGTCATTCAACATTCCTCTGTGGTGAATTCTTTGTTTAGCTCTGTACACTATTTTTTGATTGGGTTGTTTGGTTTTTTGAAGGTTAGCTTGAGTTCTTTATATATTTTAGCTATTAGCCTTCTATCAGGTATGGGGTTGATGAAGATTTTTTTTCCAATCTATTGGTTGCTGATTTATCCTATTGAGTACTATGTCCTTTGCCTTAGAAGCTTTTCAGTTTCATGAGGTCCCATTTAGAGCCTGAGCCATTGGAGTTCTGTTTAGGCAATGCCCTCCTGTGCCAATGAGTTCGAAGCGCTTTCCCACTTTCTCTTCTATTAGATTCAGTGTATTTGGTTTTATGTTGTGGTCTTTGATTCACTTGGACTTGAACTTTGTGCAAGGTGACAAGTGTGGATTTACTTTCAATTTCTACATACCGACTGCTAGTTAGACCTGCACCATTTATCGAAGATGCTTTCTTGTTTTTCTCTTGTATATTTTTACTTCTTTGTCAAAGATCAAGAAGTGTCCATAAGTATGTGGTTTTATATCTGGGTCTTCAATTCTATTTGACCTGTCTGTCTCTGTACTAATATTATGCAGTTTTTATCACTATTGCTCTGTAGTACAGCTTGAGGTCAGGGATGGTGATTTCCCGAGAAGTTTTTCTACTGTTAAGAATTATTTTTGCTACCTGGGTTTTTTTGTTTTTCCATATGATATTGAGAATTACTCTTTCTAACTCTATGAAGAATTGAGTTGTTGTTTTGATGGAGATTGCATTAAATCTGTAGATTGCTTTGGATAGGATGGCCGCTTTTATTATGTTAATTTTACCAATCCATGAACATGGGATATCTCTCCATTTTCTGAGGTCTTCTTCAATTTCTTTCTTGAGAGACTTGAAGTTCTTGTCATACCAATAATCCATTTGTTTGGTTAGAATTACCCCAAAATATTTTATTATATTTGTGACTATTCTGAAGGATGCTGGTTCTCTATTTTCTTTCTCAGCCTGTTTATCATTTGTATAAATGAAGGCTACTGATTTGTTTGAGTTAATTCTATATCCAGCCACTTTGCTAAAGTTATTTATCAGCTGTAGACGGTTCTCTGGTAGAACTTTTGGAGTCAGTTATGTATACTATCATATCATCTGCAAATAGTGATACCTCCATTTCTTCTTTGGCAATTTGTTTCCTTTTGATCTCTCTTTGTTGTCTTATTGTTCTAGCTAGAACATCAAGTACTATATTGAATAAATATGGGGAGAATTGACATCTTGTCTTGTCCCTGATTTTAGTGGGATTGCTTCAAGTTTTGTTCTATTTAATTTGATATTGGCAGTTGGTTTGCCGTATATTGCCTTTACTATGTTTAGGTATGGACCTTGAATTTCTGATCTCTCCAATACCTTTAACATGAAGGGGTGTTGTATTTAGCAGTACACTCTTATTATCTTGTAATTTCCATATGTCAAGAGTCTTACACAATTTTACTAGATCCTGTACTGTAGTCTCCTAAGGCTTCAGTCCAAGGGCTGACCAGGCTACATGCTTATTGAAATGTTTATGCTGGGAAGAATCTGCTTCTGAACTCATTCAAGCTGCTCTCTGTGGTGCTTTAAAGGAGAATGGCTCCCAAAGTGTATATTCAAGTGCTTAGTCACCAAGGAGTGAACTCTTTGAGGATTAGAAGAATTAGGAAGTATGGCTTGGTCAGAGTAAGTTTGACCTTGCTGAAGGAAGTTTTATATGGGGTGCTTTGAGATTACAAAAGCCCACAAAATATCCTCTCTCTCTCTCTCTCTCTCTCTCTCTCTCTCTCTCTCTCTCTCTCTCTCT
>JANHMN010000007.1:36471927-36531305 GCA_030674055.1 Rhabdomys pumilio | reverse complement strand
ACACACACACACACACACACACACACACACACACACACACACACACAAATGAAATAAATCTAAAAAAGAGCCCAAACTCTATGCCAGGACTCCAGCTGCAGAGCTTCAGAAATCTTAATCCTGTATTCCCTGTCACTTTCCAACTTTTTCATTCAATTCAGCCTGCTTTCTTTCTTCTCTTTTTTCCTTTCCTTCTTTCTCTTTCTTTCTTTCTTTCTTTCTTTCTTTCTTTCCTTCCTTCCTTCCTTCCTTCCTTCTTTCTTTCCTTCCTTCTTTTCTTTTTTCTTTTGATTTTTCCTTTTTACATTCTTTGTTTCTTCAATTTTTAATTTCTTAGTTCTATGTCTTGGCTGGTTCTCCACAAAATTCCAATATGAATATCCTTGTTACTTGTTTGAGGTTTTTTTTCCTTCACTACCTAACTCCACATATTGCAGTGCCCATTAGCTTTATCTATCAAGTCTATACTTCAATGGTCATGTATTTGTATCCACTACCAGTCATCATTCTAATAAAGAATATATTACCATGTAATAGGCAAGATAACAATACTATATTTTTTTGGAACAAAACAGTCTATAGAGAAGACAGTTTTAGTGTTCATGATCACCAATGAGGAAGTAACCAACCTGAGATCTCAACTCAAGCCAGAATCCTGCAAACAAAAGGAGATATAGCCCTTGAAACTACATCGAGCCCCTGTCCTGCAGAATGGAAAAGGAAGAGGGGATTTTATGTTTAAACTAAATCTGGATAAAAATATCCTTCTACAAAACAAATGTGAGCTGTTACATCATTCAGTCCTCCACTCAGTTCTTTGACTTTTACATGTCAGTAATTTTCACAGAAATCATGGTGACTGCTGGGAGAAAGAACCTCTAATAGGATCCAAATTTAACAGCCTTTACAATAAGGAAGTTTTGAAACCAGAATTGTATATACAGGTTTGTTTAGTATCACTATAGAGAAGATTGTACTGTCTCTTCCCCAACCAACTACCCCTGTTCTCTTCCCTTGAATATCCATTTTCCCCAAACAACCATTACGTGACTGGCAGGAGAGTCCTCCTTTGCTGAGTGCAGGCATGGCTGTCTGTGAGTGCTGAGGATGGTGGCACTGTTTTCAGGACCACTAGACATTTATTCTTCAATGGAGGCTCCTGGTTTCAAATGCAGAAGGAGAATATTTCTGTCCACTATTGTTATTTCACTTCTTCCCTGCATTTTCTCCCCCCTGTTGTTTTTCCATGTGTGTAGAGACTGTTTCCTCTGCTTCTTCTAGCTCTGGGAGAATGGTTTTCTTGAATCCCCACTTAAAGAAAATTATGACCCACTGAGAAGAAGTCTCGTCTCTTGAATTTTTCTTTTTAACTTCTCCTTTTGAGAAAAAATAAATGACTAAAATATAAATTTGATTTGAATGGTTCTTAAATGTCTTTTTTTTTCTAACACGGACAGGGATTTGCTTCTGCAGGTTGAATTTGCACAAAACAAAACAAACAAAACAAAACCCAGAAAGTTTCCTAATAACTGAAAGAAGAAGCTTCAAGAAGCATTCTAAACACAAAGCAACAAAAATGACCATAAGAGGTCTTTTGCATGTTTGACCTATAAACATGGATAATGGCCCATCCACGGGTTGGTGGTATTATTACTGCAAACAACATATTTTTGTAAAGTAATCTTCCAATTCAATCTAAAACTGTCCCAGAGAATTTGAAAAGGTTGTCAAATGTGAATTCAAAAACCACAACCCTCACAAAGCACTGTGCTATAATTTTAAGAAGATACAAAAGAAGAAGATATTTTTATTGTTACCAAAGGGGGTTTGCATGCTCTAGTCCTTAGACATGTCCAAATAATTTTAAAAATATGTTACATTTTGATTTTTTTATTTTATGGGTTTGGGTGTATGTGTGTATAGACATGTGTTTCGGTTCACATACGGAAATCAGAGGATAACTTCTAGGAGACCAGTTCTTTCTTCTAGTTTGCGAATCACAAAAGTCATACTGAGGATGTCAGGCATGTTGGTAAGTGACTAGCTCCTCAAATATCTCTAAGCATAAAATGAGCTGCCTCGTATTATAACTTTATACTTTTTTTCTGTCTTATTATTCAGCAATAAAAGAGATCCTGTACTAAATTCCTATTCGTAAAATGTTGTAAATGCTCTCTGCATCTGATTGGCACATCGGATGGATAACTTTCCACATGAGTTAGTTTAATGGAGCCTTGAAACAAAACCAAGTTACATCATTCCAAATGAGATAATCACCATGAGATGGACTGCTGATAATCAACATAATAACCATCCTGAGAGGAAGCTAGCTGCCTTGATTGAAGGCAACTCAAAGATCAAACCCATAATGACTCAGAAGTTAACCAGTTCCCTCGTACTGTTATCCATTGCTCTCTGCAAAATGCTCACCAACACAGTATTTCCTTCTCTTCCCCAAGTGTTCCTGCTCCTCCATCTCCATTCTACAGCATCATCATAGCTGGATGCTGGAAATGGAGTTGGAAGTTGAAAATACACCAATCTTCTGCTTCCTTTATTGAAACATGTGAAGGAAACCTTCACAGTGGAATTTCTGCTATTTATCCGAACCCTGGGTTGGAATCCTCACATTTTGCTATTTAGGTAAGTAGAGAGAGAGGCCTTGAGACATATTAAGGGACACAGAGAGACCCTAGACCAAAAACTCCATCTGATCTGCTAGTTTAAAATTTTGTTTGTGACATAAAGAAATGAACCGTTTAATTATATAATTAAACATGTCTTAATAGATTACAAAAATAGCAATGCATTCTTGATTCCTTTGAGTGCGTATTACTTTGCAATACACTGATACTGCTTCTCTCACTGAGTGGACTCTGCCTAACTCCTTGAATCCAAGGCTGTTTGTGTAATTTGCTTTTATAATGTGATATACACAGAAGCTTTTGTCTTTCTTTGCTGCATATAAAACAGAACATTTTTCCCTCATTGGAGAAGTCTTAAAACAAAGAAAAAAGGAATAAGCTTAGTAAAAGGTGAGATTCAATAGTGTAGTCTTTTGAGAGCTAAAAGACCTGTCAGAACTACTCAGTCCCGTTTAACAGTAGACATAAAATATTCTGAATATAGTTTTGAACAAAAACTTAGTATGTTCCAAGGACCACCTCTCTTACCAATTACTGTTGGAGATTTTCAAATCCAGTAAATCATGTGAGCAATTGGGACCATCCTGGGTCAGCCAACCTCAGTTGAATATCTAATAAATACATATGTCATGAGACCTAGAGCAGAAAAGCCATCCACAGAGACTCCTTATTTTTCAGAGACTAGCCAAATGATAGGTATGCTTTTTAGGAATTTGCACATTAATATATATACTAATGAGACACCAAAATCTTGGAGGAGAGTGATGTATAAAAAGATATTAGTGTACCATGTTTCTTTTTAATGAATAAATCTTTCCAGAATGGCTGTAGCCCCATTTCTGCTATCCCAGAAACTTGGCAATCACCAGTTCACAAATTCACGTTGAGAGTTTTTGAATATGAAGCCCATGTTGCCAACATCTTGAGTTTTAAAAACTTTTAAAAAATTATAAGGGAATGGCTTCTTTTCTTGGATATTTATACAAACTACTGATTTTCCAATGAAGCTGGGTGGGACTGCTATTGTGTAAGAAATGCACAAAGGCAGATTTCAGATCCATAGCCAGGATTCATGTGCAAAACCAAGGCTTTAGATTTATTGTCTCGACCTCTTTACCCACACTTTTGATAACAATATTGTTATCTGATACATCATTTTTCTCCATTGAAAGTCTAAATTGTGACTCATAACACCTGACTGTTACATGTCACTTAATGTCATCTTTCAAGTCCAGAACAATCAGCCAAAGAGACATAGGTAATATTTTTTTTTTCAGTGATATACTTACTGTAAGTCACAATCTTCTTTCCTCTGGAAACAGAAAGTGGTGGAAGACAAAGATGACAGGGGCACCTGTGCTTAGTTGCATATGATTTGAGACTAGAGTTAATAGCATGAAATATATTCATACAGCAAACTTCGGCAAATGTGAAATTTCTGTGCTTCATAATAGAAAATCATTACCACCGGAAAGGTTTAAAAATCAGAGAAAATGACGGAGGGAAACTGCTTAAGAACATAACAGGCTTACAAAGCACAGACAACACTGGATAAAACTACAAAGAACAACCTAACATCATTAAGTGAGTTTAGTAAAAGTTCACTTATACATGCAAATAAGCACAATGATAAAATGTATGTTGTCATAAATACAACTCCCAGCAAATCTCTCAACTTCTTGAAGGTCTACTTCCCTCTCCTCGCATGTTATTTTGGATCCTCTATGTTTTCCTCATCTATGAAGTCTAATTTGTGCTGTCAACATAGTCTGGAATGGGTGACCTTCCCTTGGATCACAACTTTCCTGGGCAACATTTTGAAAGAATAGTGTCTCTCTCCAACCAAGCAGTTACCACTTGCCAACATATCCTTGGCTATGAGAAGAACTTCTTGTCTACCTCCCCTCTCCATGCTGAGATTTGGTCTGGACTGTGCTTGTGTGGGGCTTGTGCATGCTGTCACAATTGCTGCGGGGTTTTAATGTGCAGCTGTCCATTTGTGTCTGGAGAGTACTGTTTCCTTGTATTTATCTACCATCTCTGTCTTCTTACAGTCTTTCTCTTACCTTTCTTGCAATTATTTCTGAGTCTTGGGGAGGAAGGAAGGTCATATAAGGTTAAGCATCTCACTTGAGGTTGAGCATTACCTGAAAGCTTCATCCCTATTTACTAGCTACCATAGTGCTGAAAAAATGCTATGCACGATACTGGAGGAAAAAGGCAATCATCATTCATACTCAGCTGTGAACCCTGTGAACTAAAATAATGTCTACCCTGCCACGACATGACTATAGGTGTGGTAGTAACATGAAGATCATGGAAGGAGCCAATCACTTCAGATTGGATTTAAGTCTCATTCCATAAGACAAAATCCATTGCTGGATAAAGTATCTCTGGTAAGAAAGTTCCTAGATCCTAGGAGAGAACCTACTGTTATTCTGCTAAATGGGCATAGTGTTACACTGAGTCTTGTTCAACCATCATCAGAGAAGCTGATATTTGTAGTAGACGTTGGTTAACACAGATACTTGTAATAGGGCAGGATACACAAAAGAGACAAGAAAGAAGAAGGAGGAGGAGGTGGAGAAGGAGGAAGAGGAGGACTTTTGGAGGGGGAAGAATGTTTCAGGAAGAAAAACGAATAGTCTCCAGAAAACAACTGAGGAGTTTATTATTGTCAGGCATGTACAGTCAATGAAAGGGAGAAAACATTTCAGGCTCAGGAAGGTAGCAAGTAGCAAAACCCAGTTAAGTGGTTGAAGAGAGAACTATGCAAACGAACAAAGAGAGGGTGATGAGAGGGTGACTGCCACTCAGTTGTTGGCCAAGATCATAGAGTCAAAGGATGTTACTGAGCACTCTGGGGACCCAAGTTCAATTTCTTCACTTTACAGGTGAAGAAGCAAGCTCAGAGGGGTTACATGACTTGGCCAAGGTGACATTGCTAATGAGTGGTGGATCTGGGATCAGAGCCCAGGGCTCCTAATTACCCTTTTAATGCTTTTCCACTACACCATGCTGATTCTTTGTATCTGTGCTAATGAGTAGATCAAGATGCTGTGAAATTAGCATAATAATTATTTGTATATCAATACTGCATTTAAAATAGTGCAATGGAACATAGCTTATCCTTCACCACCCACACTTGTAAACTGTCAATGTATTAGTCATAAATAAATAAATAAGAACTGGATTTTCATTATAGAAAATGTATGGACTAAAGCCCAAGCTTGAGACTTGTAGAGTTAACACTATGTCTGTCTTAATGGATTTTAGATTAATGACATTGATTCTTCTCTGTACTCAATAATTTTACTGTTGTGTCTGAGGAACCAGGCTAGGACTACATGGCTTCATGATAGCGAACAAGATTCAGTCACTGCTTTCAGTAAGTTTAGAGTCCACTACATATGGACCACATTTTGTTTTGGTTTGTGGCATGCAAATGAGAAAGTGTTTTTGTGTAACACCTAATAGAAAGAATGTGGGACGTCTGGCCAGAATTCTGGAAGAATACCCTCTCCTAAACTAACATTTAAATCCAGTCATCATTCTCTGATGAGGGTGGCTAGCCATGGAGGGTAGGGAGCAGGAGAGGGAGGAAATTACAGTTGTTGTTTAATTAGACCACTGTTAGGTCTTCACAGTGAAATTACCTGGTGCTCTCCTGTGACAGATGACAGTGCTATGGGAAGCTGGTGATGAAACCCAGCCACTGAATTACATTGAACTGCAAACTGCATTTGTTCTTAGGTGCATGGTGATTTACTATAATAATGATCATCCATTTGCAGGACAGCTGAGATTTTTTAGGAGCTTGATTGCTTTTGGCATTGCTTTATTAGTCTAGGAAGCAAGCAACACATTTGCAACAATTCTTAGCTTGTACCAGGTACACTATTTCCCCGCTTACAAAAGCCTGCCATTTAAGACTGGTGTGTCAGCTCTGAGTGTGTGTGTGTTTTTTTCTTGCAATTCTCTGACAGTATAGACAATTGCTCAATCAACATCAGCATGGAGATACCCATCCCTAAAATTTCAAGTTCATTTGAACCACTAAGTTTTATGGACAGGGTGGGTATTTTTGATCAATGTTCCTAGGGGAACTCAGTTCCCCACAATCTCTCTCTTAAGAATCACACAAACATCTATATCCTACCATTCATCTGATAACGCTCCCAAGCCTTCACTGAACTGCACTGGACGAGAACCTAATGGTGTTGACTCTTTCCAGATCACTGAAGAAATCAACTCTCATCTCTGTTGCTGATACTTTTCAGCCCATCCATCTTGAAAATGTCTATGGGATGAATCTGCTGGAGCTTCAGAAATGAAATTCCTAGGCCTGGATTCTCTTGCACAGCCACTTTATATACAAAGATGAGAATAGCAGAAAGGTCATTTCCAAAGAAAGTGACATTTATTCTGTATTCACTGAAAAGCCAAAAGAGTTTTCTCATTCACCCGTACCCACTGAGCCTTGCATCTCTCTCAGAAGAAGTGAAAAGAGGCTGCGCCTATCTGCAACGGCATCAGAGTCCAGGCTCAGACCTGTCTGAAAAATGGCTTCTTTCAAAGTAAAAACCTGCAGGCTTCATCAGAGGCTTTATGTTGTTTAGATTCCACCTTCCTTGAAGGGTTATATTTACTTTGATCTATACAGCTATGCTATGCCCAACTTCTTTCTCAGTTACATATTTTCCAACATTATCTTTTTGCAATGTTCTCAGATAGGGTAAGGGAATAATAACTGTGTTGGTTAATGAACACATATCTAGATCCTACACATGAATAACAGAATATATGATATCTATCTATCTATCTATCTATCTATCTATCTACCTATCTATCTATGCACATCTATAGATACACCATGTTATACCAACTATTAGTTCTCTAGAGTATACAAAAAAAGAAATTAAGATATAAATTAATACTATTAATTAAAATCAAGACCAAGTATATCTGGGGAAAGTAAAATCCAAAATGTCTCAAAACTCATACTACCCGGTAGCTTTGACTGTATTTTCAGTAAGAACTTTGGTGAGAGCCTGTGTTGAGCAGATCATCTGAGTCGTTCAAATATTACACTGGCACAGAGCAGCTTCTACATAGCTGCTTTACACAGACTTGAGAGTCAGTGCTGTTCATCCAGAGAATGCTATGGTCGGTGAGGGGCACCGGTTCTAGAATAGTGAAAGAAAGGAAAAAGTCAAAAGGAAGCTTAGTGACACATAATTAGCATATTGTATAGTCTTTGCCTCAACTGAAATGTTTAAAATCAGAAGACCATGCTGCTGAGCATATAGTTAAAGGCGCAGGCTCTGGTTATTCACCATGGCTACACTGATGAGTAAACTACATCATTAACTAAATTACTAAAAATGCTTTGTATTTTTCTTGTAAAATGAATTTCATCTCACTTTCTACCTTGTTGGTTTACTGGGACAGTAAGTGAATTAACATAGGCAAGGTAATCATAACAAACTCTGACATACAATAAGGACTTGTTATTGTAGACCATTAAGGAATGCCCTCATCAGAGGCAATTCAGGTCACTGTGAAATTGAAAAGTTTGGAAGGTGAGAGCCCATGTTGTTAAAGTTAAGGCTGGAGTGGAACTGTAAATCTAGCTGTTGAAATAATAAACAGAGTAATTATTAGTGAATTAGCAGCAAGTCGGATGGCATTACATTTAAGACTTGAACCTTGCTCCAACTACTTTTAACTTCTTTAATGTTTAAGACCTATAAATGTCAGAGCTCACTAATTTCTTTGGCTTTCAATAAATGCCAGTGACTTTGAGAATTGCTATCCCTTTAGCTTATCTGGCAAGAGCACAAGCTTAAAGGGTATCCAAGAGGGCAATGATGGGCCATTCTCTTCCCAGTGGAAAATGAGGGTTATTGAAGTCAGACAGCTTCCCAGGCTACAAAAGTTCTGGGGACCTTTTGCATGGAGCCACCTTAACTAAGGTGCACAGTGGGGTTTCCAAGGACAGAGATGGCACAGTCCCCCTGTCAGTTAAAGGATACCAAAGTCATTAGCAGAAATATGTTGGCAAGCATATACAGTTAATTCCTCTGGAATACTTACAGGGTAAATGTTTCTAATAAGATGTTCTAAATGTCTAAAGCATATCTCATTTAGTTCTCCTCAAAGGTGATTTAAATATTTCAACTAGAAATTCTTCTAACAGAAGTGGAATACACCTGAACAGAAAGTCTAGAGAAAAATTTTTTCTTAATAATACAAGATCATCACAGTGGATATCAATTATTGAACTATGCTATTATGTAGGGGCTACTGAGGTATGAAGGACTATTTGCCTTGCCTTAAATGAACCCAGTGGACATTCCTCTTAATAGCCTAATTGTTTCTTTCCTGATGGATAGGCAGTTTAGCTTTTCTCTCAATAACATAGCCCTTTCTCTTCTTGCATTGGATTGGACATCAAGAAAAAATAGATGGGAAGAATTTCACAGGAACTAAAAAGAATTAGATTCACTCTGTTTTCTCAAAATGATTGTCTTATGAACACAGTAACTGTTAATAACTCATGTGTACAGCATCTTTATTTTGTCTTCTTGTACTTTTTTTGCAATAAGAAGGGAGTGGTTGGTTTTGGAATTTTATAGTCTGACATAGAGCAATACTAATCAGAGTGTTAGGTAAAATTCATGAGAAGAGTTGGAAGAATGATGATCACGGTGTGCGCTCCCGTGCACTTGCGCGTGCGCGCGTGCGCACACATACACACACACACACACACACACACACACACACACACACACACATACACACACCACACCCCATTTAAAAGTAATTTTATTTTTGTAAGTGTTGTCAGCTAGGTACTATTAAAGGTGCTGGTGGTAGAGCAAGAAACATTATTCACTGTTTTCTTCTGAATTTTACATTCTGTATGTGAGGATGACACACAATCAGGAACAAAGGAAGAGGATGATATCAGAATACAACTGTTTTGATGAAACAAGAAAGGGGGTGTGATGATGAAGGGAGAGGAAGTGGGGGTGGTGAAGCTAAAAGAGAAGAAGAATATGTAACTTTCAGTGACCTGGGAGAAGAACCAAAGCATTGGAAAGTCTCTTAGTGAGTCCTTTTAGGTCAAACAGAAAGCTGGGTAGTCAGCTAAAGCATTTAAGGAGGAAGATGAAGCCCTAAGTCTATAGTGTACATTGATCACAGAGTAGTGGGAGGAGAGTGGGCAAGAGTGAGAAGAAGGCATAGATTTGCTGCACCAACCACTTCATGCTGGCAAGGAAGGTAAAGGAAGCCATGGGTATAAGAATGTGACCGAGTATAGGCACAGGGCTCTGAGAAGGCCTGAGCCACCCATGGGCATCTAAAGTAGCCAGGGCTATTCTTTGTTAATGGTGATGTAGAGGGGCGAACATCCAGAGTGTTTGAGGGAGATCTAACTCGTGCAATAGCATCAGCTATATGTTGAGAATATTGATTAATTTCAGCATCACGTTTTTTTTTCTGATCAATGTGCATTCACATTTCCAGTGCTGTCAAGAGTTAATGGCAGCAAATACCTCAGAATTCACTTAGGTTTTTCTACACCTCAATTTAAGCTGTGGTTAACTATAGCTATGAATTAGACTCACCTGATGCTTAATGATACAGCTGCCCAGACCCCATTCCAGATGAATTAAATTGGAATCTGTGGGTAGTTGGGCCTAGGGTGATGTGTGTGGATCTGATGCTCACACGACTCCCAGCTGAGAATCATTACCCTCGAGCAGGTGTTCACAACCTTGACTGCACATTAGAATCACTTGGTTAAGCTTCAAAAAATAACCCATGCCCAGGCCTCACCTTGGATCAATTAAATAAGAATCTCTGGGGGCTGAAGACCTGAACATTGGTATTTCAAAAACCAAACCAAACAAAAAATAACGAAACAAAATAAGTATCTTAGAAACCCTGCCTAAGGCTACAAAAATAAATGAAGCAAGGCCACTGTCTTCAGAGTTTATGCTCTAACAGGGAAGCTATGAGTACGTGCAGTGCAGGATGGAATTCAGAGTGACAAAAATAATAACAAAAAAAGCATAAGAGACTTAGAGGAGAGGCACAGGGTGTGCTGACTTAGTCGAACAGGCTTACTTGGAATTCTCCCTGTTTTAGTACTGAAATTCTGAGTTCTGGGGAACTGCTCAGTCTCTTGCAAACCAGAATGGTAGGTCATTTCGTAAGGAGCTAGATATTTCTGAGGAGAGTCTGGAACGGTAAAAGACGCTTTATATTCTGCCTTATTGCAAAGGTTGTAAAGCCAGGTGAACATCAACCAAGAAATCTGAAACTAAAATAAGGTAGGAATGGGGTCTACTTCTGGCAGTGAGAACACTATGGCATAAGCACCAGATGTGAAAGAGTGTGGGAACAGAACTCTGATTGCTGTGAAAAGCTATGAAGGAGAGTCTGGAAGGGAAGCATTCTAGATCACAAAGGGCCTCCTTTGATATACTCAAAAACTTGCCTTTTATCTCAAAGGCATCAAGGGATTCTGGGTAATGGTGAAGAACATAGCTGCGATTTTCTGAGTGTGGAAGTTTGTGTTAGAAAGAGCCTTGGGGAAAGTTCTGAGGTCATGTGCTTATTTCCGGAGAGCTTGCAGACCCAGTCAGAAACTAATTCATTTAACCCCTCCCACCACACGGGACTCATTAGAAAAATGTAGGGGTCACACTTGCACAGAGCAGAATTTAGATGAAAGCAGTTTTTATTACTTGTGAAGATGCTTCAGGTGGCACAGTCTCTGCAGTTGCCTCGTATTCAGACATCAGAATCTGAGAGTCTGGAGTCCATTTGTGCTTCACCACATGGTCCGAAAAAGTTCATCAACCCGAGTCTCAGAGTAGCAGCTGTACAGAACAGAGCTTGCCCTCTGACTGGGATACTGCTGATAAGATTAATGAAGTTTAGTTTGAAATGCTTTTCTGCTCTTAGAAGAATTTTCCAACCTGGATGTTTCTCCTATTTTACAAAGTATAATGAAACTACAGAAGGATAAATCATAACTGTTTCCCCAAATTTAATTCCTTGCTGAATATTATGAGCTAGGTCTTAAATGTTCCTCAAAGGTCATGTATTGCAGGCTTAGTCACCTGCCAGAGGTGTTATTGAGAAGTGGTGGACCATTTAAGGGATGAGGCCCTGTAAAAGGAAGTTAACAGAAAATGGAGAAATTGGGACCCTGGTACATGTGGTATGCTTGCTCCCCACCTCTCTCCCCTCCCTTCCCTCTCCCCAACCCCCTTTTCTCTTTTTCTTTTTTCAGCACCAGACATTACGATGTGAGCTGTTCTTTTCTAGCACATGCTCCCCATGATATTCTGCCTCCTCAAAAGTACAAAAGTCATACAGTCAGGTAACCATGGATCCAAACCTCTAGAATAGATAACATGACTCTCTCCTCCTCATCTGAGTTGTTTACCTCTAACATTGTTTCACAGAGATGCTAGGCTACCCTGATTATTTCATTATTTCTTTATTCCCAGTATTATACACCAAATTCTCATAGGAAGCATTTTTGCATCACTATATTATTCCAGTCTTTTTCTTGCACATGCATGCCTGTGTGCATGTCTGCTTGTGTGCGTGTGTGCATGTGTGTGTGTGTGTGTGTGTGTGTGTGTGTGTGTAGAGGTGAGAGGATAACATTTGATGTCCTGCTGTCACTCTGCATCTTATTTGCTGAGACAGGGTCTATCATTGAACCCGAAACTCAACAGATAGGGCTACACAGAATGAGTGCTGAGGCACAAGGATCCTCCTGAATTCTCTCTCCCCTGCAACGCTAGGGAGAGAGAATGATGCTGTCATGCCTGGCTTTTATTGTAGGTCCTGGGATTCTTAACTCTGGCACTTTGCCCACTGAGCCATCTCCCAGGGCTCACCTGTGCTTTTTTCTTCTCTATTAACTGATCCACTTAATTAAATGAGTTTATATAATGTTTAACATTGACTTTCACCCATGACTCCTAGCTTTCTATTTTAAAATAATAATCATTTTATGAACTATGATATCATATATAACAGAAACAATTATAAAGGTAAGTAAACCTTCAATAAATATAAAACCTACTCCAGACATTATTACAAGAAAGTGAGGGTGTACGTAAGATATTTGGCAGTTTATAGGAGAGAATTAGTTTCAATCCCTATTTATCAAATTGTGTATTTGTATCTCGATAGCACACTTTGGGTTGTAGTCCACTACTATGTTATCAGCTTTATTAATCATAAATTTCCATTTTGACCATGTGAGAGTCTTTCTGATTTTTCCTCATCTCCCTTTAGTTTCTCTCCATTGATCTGTTCTGAAGGGACTTTCTTATGTAGTAGCAGGAAAATATGGTCTAATATCATGTCTGTATTTTCTATATTGGCCCTAGTTGCTAAACACACTAGCTTAAGAGGACATTAGAAAGCACGATCTAGGAGCTGATATGTCACATTTGTTTGTGGAAGTTGTCTTTAGCCAGATGAAAATATTAAACTTTAGTGTGCATTTGGGATACTGATTTATTGTTAACTGTGCCTTCCAAGTTTTCTCTGAATGCAAATTCTCTCTAGGCTTTTGGATACTGGCACACAGTGATTAAGTTCGGCTGTAAAACTCCCAGTTTTCAGTAGCTACCACTTATGGTCTGACACTTGATTTCTGGCTTTCTGGTTCTTTTCTTTTCTTTTCTTTCTTTTTTTTTTTTTACTTAGTTTGCATCTTCTGGATGGATTTTACAAACTTTTTTTTAACCTAGCTATGGATTCTAGTTTTGTTCTGCATTGAGATACCCTTACATGTGTCTTTCTACCACCTGAGTTCACTGAAAATAATAAGTGCCTACCTTAATCTACTATAACAAAATCATTTTTAAAGTACTATGTGGATTCAAATGAGCATGCAGTGAATAGTAGGCAAGTGAAACAATCGTTAATACATTTGATATTAGGTGTGGTGTGGAAGTGACGATGGTTGTCAGGAGTGATCCTGTCAAGCACTTTCCTACCCAGAAGACCTTCAGGCTACAGGGGTCTTCCCTGCCTTTAAGTTCAATGTTGAGACTTCTTTAGCTAATGTAATGCCTAGTTTATCTGTGGCTTAACGTGATGAGACATTCACAAAGGTGTAAACACCATACACAGAATGGAGGCACCATAGAAGAGAGCAGCCAGCAGTGTGGAGCAATGCCTTTATCATTTATCTTCTGACATACCATTAAGAAATGGAGAGAAGCTCACATTTACTTAAGGTCTAATAGCTAGCTACCAGAACTGGGGTAAGGGTTACATATGTCCTTCATTTTATTAATGTTTCTTCTTCCTTTCACTCCATTTTCTTCCTTTTTTTCTCTCTTTTCCCTGCCCTTTTTCTTAGATAGCTTCCTTTCAACCTTTCTCCACTCTTTTCTCCTTGCATATGCATTTCTTCTTTTCCATCATCCAATTTAGCAACATGACACTCAGTAGACTTCCTATTTCTAACCAGCATGTTGGGGGTTGGAAATCATTTCTCTACCTTAACAACAATGAAAAAGTTAAACAAATGAAAAGGTTAAGATTTCTTCTTAGACTTATTAGAAAAGAGAAGCCCCAGATAGTCCTTCGATTCCTAATATTTGAACAGGTGCATAAAAAGAGTAGAAACTTACCAGCATGAACCTCCTTGGGAATAAATGCCAAGAACTATAAATGAAAAAATGGACAGCGTGGACAAGTTTAAGAGGCAACAACTCTAATAGAACCTACTAGAGCAGGATCCCCACCCCATGAACTTGACCAGATTCTTATAGTATCACAGACAAATACATTTTTGCCTTCAGTGTAGAGAAGGAAACCATTTGCTATAAGTAGCAATATGCTATTCTCAACAAGACCTGATATTTAGAGAGGTAAAACTAAGTCACCTGATTTTCTCAGCACCTAACTAACCTGAGAGAAGAGAAATATTCAAGCCCAGGCCATTACAACTCTTCTGTCCCTCCCAAGATGGAGAGAGATAAAGCAGTACCTCTGACATTTTCAGAAGAGAGGCAGAGAATCACCATAGGATGAAGCTTTGTCACTGTGCTGTTAACTAGTCCCTTCTCCAAACATCATCACATTAAATTTAGAAAACACAATTTGGAAAGACAGAAAACACCGAAGCCAGAGTCAGAGAGGACAGAGATGGGTGTATCCAGCATACATATGTACATACAGAGCATAGAATCCTCACAGCTTCAGGAGCTGTGAGCTACTTCTAGCTCTTGCATAGTCAATGAAGATCCTGAGTCTTAAGTGATGTATCCCACAGCTCCTAAAGACAGATGATGAGATTGTTGATACTGGGAGAGAAAGAATCTTTGAAATGGTATCTATTAGAGCTGTGCCATCCAATATGGAAGCCTTTGGAAATTGGTAGTCATTTAAATACATACGCATGGCAGTTAAATGTAAGTTCATTGAGATTAAGAATTCGTTTCACCAGTGAGAGCCATGATTCATGTGCTATCAAGGTAGGTGAGGCTTGTAGCTCTCATGTTGGACTGAGCAGATGCATTAACATTTTCATTGTTGTAGAGAATTCTATTGGGTAACAGTTGTTAGCTACCACAGAACCTGAAAAAGTAACCAGATTTCTCCACAGACAAGCTCAACCTACCTGTCCTGGAGAGTAGGCTCCTTTCTGCCTTCTTCCCATATCTCAGAAGAGGATGCTGTCCAGCATCTTTGCTACTTAGACAGCTGGACATTGTCTTGGGGAAGATGAATCTCTTGCTAATAACGGCTCTGATGTCAATTTGGCATCCAGCCTTTCTGGATAAAAAAGAAAACCATACAACCCATATTCACTCTGCTTGATTATGCACTCACTTGGGTCAATGGAGTTTTTTCTCAATTTTTTTTTCTTGTTTGGCTTGTAATAGTAAACGTTATCTAATTTGTCTTTTCCTTACTTAAATTCATAGGTTGTTTCTTTTTAATCTCTAATTTGATATGGGGGGAGGTAGTGTCAAATTTTTCTCTCAAAGCTAAGGCCATGTTGTCCTCAGAAAATAAGCACTACCAACCTTTAACATGCCCACTGGTGCAAAGACTCGAGTAGCTTTCCTGTGCTCTCCAACATCCTTCCCCACTCTTAGCCACCCCATGGCCTTTTTACTTCCTCCTAGCCTCTCTCCTTTTCTTTAAGGCTAACAAGACTTTGTACTTCTACCATCAAAGAACCCTTTAATGTGTCCACATGTCAAAGAGACATAGACGACCTTATTATTATCTCCTGCATCACCCCTTCTTAATTCTGGTTGCCTAGAGGCTGTTAGAACTAGATCCAGCCTATTCAGAACATCTAGTGCCCTGACCCATTTTGTTGAGTCCACCTGATTCTACATGACTTGAACCATTTGTAATCTCCACACTGATGCCTGGTCCAACAACAAGGACCCAGTTCAATTGTGATGAAACATACACATACCTTTCCCAATCTCCAAGTTCAAACCAGGTAGCAATGTTCCAGGCACAAACCCAGCCTTCTATCTAAATCAGGCACACAACCAACACAGGAATTCCACAAGCCCAACTCACACTGCAAAAACAATAGGAAAAGTTAAGGCCACATTTTAGCCCATTACATCCACAAATCCAATGAAAATGTTCTCCAATAATTCAAGAAGTTTAAAGAACACATAAAGAAATACCTCAAGGAACTTAAAGAGAATAAACACCCAAGTGGTACTAAAAACCACACGTATATGGATGAAGGAAATGATCAGAAAACCCTCAATATCTGTACTTAAAGACAGACATGGTGAGCCCCTGAGGTTAATGCAGGTAAAGATTTCATACAGATTTGGTGTTGGATTAAGTTGTCTTTTCAAGGGAAGGTGATGAGTTCCTGAGCTAGAGTTTGTCAATTAAGAGGAGAGGTATGAAGGTATTAGGATATCTGAGGAAACCCTCAAGTATTCTCTGACTTTCCCAAAACAATCTTCCACAACAGAGTTGTCCTTTGAAGAGAGTAAAATGAAGGGGAGAAAAAGAGAACCATATGTGTCCTCTCTCTCTCTCTCTCTTTCTGTGTGCATGCATTTGTGTGTGTGTTTTCTATTTTGATCCAGTGTCAGAAGGCACGCAGGTAGCCAGAAGCCTGCTACTTCATTCTTGTTTTGTTGTCTGAACTAATATTTAATTTTAAGCAACTTTGTGACAAGAAAGGTGTCATGGAGAAATCTTAGGATATTCTTGGAGAATAGTAATTTGAAGGGTCTCTCCTCTTCTGAGAACAAGGATAGGGAAACATATGGTTTCAGAGAAAGCCAGCAAAATATCCTTGGAAGTAAAAATATTGAACCAGTTCACTTACCACACCTGTCTTTCAGGTTTAGTGTAGTGACTCAGGTTTCTCTGACAGGATAGCTAAAACGGAAGTGGTTATAAACAAAGCCTAAAACAAGAAGATGGACTACCTCAAGAAAGTTAAATGAAATCATGAAGAAAGTCCCAGACAAGCATATCACTGACCCTGGCTTCCCAATGTCCTCAAAGCGCCAATTACCCAAGATGAGAGTGGCAGAAAGTCAGGAGTTTCCTATTTAAAACCTAGAGCAAAGCTCGGACCCCTTCACACATTTTCATTCCATCCATGTCTTTGGCTCGTAGATGGAGTACTGAGTGATTCTTTCCCCTGTTAGGATTGAAGACCTGATTTCGAAACACTACAATAAAACTAACTCAAATTCCCAAGGCACAAAATACAGGAGCAGACATTTATTTCTTCTTCAATACAGTGGAGATTTTCTATAAATTTAGCTTCTGATTAGAAAACTTCTTACATTGGAAAATTTGAGCAATGAAATTTCAGTAATAAGCCAAATACAGGTCTGCTTGAGGTCGAATGAAATTTAGATGAAAAATCCAGGATTATCAAAAAGAATGTCCGGACCTTCAAGTTTCTGTTCAGTCAAGGTCAACGGGTTGGATTCTTTCATTTTTGATTTTTACAGCAGCACATAATTTCTATTTCTAGTTGGCTCTCTGCAGTTTTTTTTTTTTTTTTGAGCAATAAATTTTGCTTGCAAACTAAACTTTAGTTGCAATCTGGTTGGGAAGTTTCCCTGTCTGAATATTATTACACCTATCTCTTTAGCCAGTTATTATTGATTATAAGAAAATCAATAGAAAATTTTTTAAAAATTAAACAGTTCTAATAGTATTCTGGTAAAATTTGTACCAGGTTACTCTAATGTAATTACTTAAGTGATAACGAGGAAAAGCACCTACTTTCATGAGTATTTTCCTAAGGATTTCATAATTCTTGTTATTGCAGTGGATGGGAAAGCAGAACTAACTATATATCCCTTGTCTTTTCCTTGTATGCTGTCTTGCATTCTGGCATCATTATGGTGCCATTAGTACTCGGTGTTTATAAGAATGGAAATTGCTTAAGGGCAGTAATAGCTTTGGAAGCTTGTGTTTCTCTGTTACCCACCTGATACCAGTGTTCAACCAAAAATTACTACAAGACATATTATCCAGAACAGGCAGTTGCTGGAGACTTCTACATTTTAGTGAAGGAAGTTTCCCTGATTTGTGCCTTTAGGAGAGAGTTAGCAGAAACTTGTAGGAACTAGTGGGCAACCTTAAAAATATTCTTACCCTCTAAGATTTTCCTGAAATATGTGCTGTCTTCACGGTCCCACTTGTGAGAGACTTACCCTTTACATAGGCCATATTGACTAAAGGGAAGGGCTCCCCAGAAGGGATTTATGGCTGAAAGCTTCCTTAATTATAGGCTAGTATAATAAGTCCTTCCAGTGTCTTAATGATTGGGGAATTAAGAAGTTCCTTAATAGAAATTGACAGGATCCATTGTCATTGCAAAAAAGGTTCTGTTATGGTCTGGAGTACCCTGCCAACCATCCCAGGATTTAAGGTTCCCTAAAGGCTCATTAACATCTCAGACCATAAGGTCTCCAAAGGAGACACTAATGGCCCACCTCGTTATGATCTGAGGATAATGACGGTGTGACATCCGTCTCCACTGAGAAGATAATGGCTTTGTAAAAACTGTTATGATGTCAGCAGAAGAAGAAATCTCATTTGCACTTTATAATCTTTGGTTTCTAATATGCCATAGTTTCTAAATTATACTGGAATTATTTTACAAATCAGGCTTAATAGAGGCAATGCAATATGCTCTGGAAAATCAAAATAGTCTCTTAAAACAGCTGTTAGCATCCTTATGGTAGTGCATCAATGAATGGTAAGATTAGTAATGTTCTCACAGACCTGAAATACATATGAGTAATAGAACAAGAATTAAAAGCTTAACTTTCTCTTGATTTACATATTCATTTACTCCTAGGAATAGTGAGTCTTGTTTTTAAACTATGTCAAAACAAAGGAAATTACCCATTGTAATAATAATACTGGTTTAGTTGGGTACTGTCTTCTACTGAGTACTCACTCTTCTTTATGTCCTAGGCTAAGTAATTTTCATTCAAAAAAAAATCTATGAGGTGGCAAACTCACTCTCTAAACAGATGAGACACAGATGTATAGAGGAGCTAAGGATGACATCCACATCAGCCAGTCTAGTGTGTAGAGCCAAAGGAGATTCCCACCCTGTCAGTCAAACTCTGAGTTCATGCCATAGAAAGGATGACAGATTTCAGAACTAGGACAAATAGGTTAATGCTTGGTTGACAAATAGAGGTATGAACTTGAGCAATTTATTTTACCTCTGGACATTTTGAACTTGAAGTGATCCTTCACTTTCATCATTTTAATTGACAGGAAATTCCCAATATCAGGGAAGGGACCAGAACTTCCACAGTATCTTCCCAGACATGTCCAGTGCTCATTGGTACTGAGATTATCACCTTCTGATCAGTTTGGACAAATCATTTTCCCTTTTGATACTCAATAGTTGATTTAAAAATAACGATGCCGTTTATATAAAGCATATGGAGGAAAAGCATCTCCCATTATTGTTTAACTGTGTAAAACATGCTAAAACCATTTTCCAATCAATTTCTATTTGGCTTTAAACAAGGGGAAATGGAGATGAGCATAAAGAAAAATCTATTAGTCAGTGTTAGTACTGCTTTTTATAGCTTTAAGCATTTCCTTGCCTATAAACGTAAGAAAGAAAATTAGCATTTTAAGGAGATTTCTCTATTGGATTATATTTAATAATAAACCACCACAAAACAGAGAGTTATATAATAATAATTAAGAAAATAAAATCAGTAGATACTGTTTCAGCCATAAAGCCTTGCTAGCTAGTGGAGTTCCAGCTGCAATACCCAAATCTTCCCACTAGAGGGTGAATTGCTCTTGATGAAGAAGACTTTAGTGTTGGGGGAGGGGGATAGAGGAAGCTAATAACTTATAGTATCATAAACTCTCTACATATATTCAGAGTAACTTTGTACCATAACACTAATACTCAATAAGTATTTACAGAAAGTTCTGAATATCCAGTCTCGATGGAGGTTTAACCAATTATTACATGCTAAGACATGGGTTATATCTGGAAAGAACCTGACCATGTAACAAGGATGTAACAGTATGGTATCTCAGCTATATGAGGATGGATTAAGATAAGGCTTCCAGAAGATAGCAGGATAACTTTGAATATCTTAGGAGAGTCCTCCAAACCTTTATGATCTCTAGAATTTGTCTGGCATTAGTGTAGTTATTCCGTTTTATTCAATGCATGATAATTAGAAAGCAATCAGCCCATGCATAAATACTCTGTGATTCCTCATATTTTTCAAAAGGAAATGGAATGTATGGTTGACAAGTTTTCCTTAGCTGTTGGTCTCCTGTGTGTGCTTTCTTCTAAGCTACAGTGACTTTGACATCTCTGAATGCTGCAGGCTATGTATAGAAGTGTTAGAAGAACCCTGTGCAAAAGGTTAGCTATGATTTCCATGCATCCTGTCAACCAAGTTTTTAAAAAAGCCAAAAGCTAGTTGCTGATGTTGTGGCAAAAGTGTGATTCAGGCAAAGAATCTCCCTGTATTTCTAGTCCTGGTTTGTACAGAGGCTTGATATGCACAGAATGTAGACATCAGTTTGACAATCCACTTAGGAAAGAGGTCCAAGATATTTAAAAAAAGAGCAGAAAGGATGCACATAGTTTAAAAGAGACATCTTATTAACAAAAATAAAATGCCATTTAAATGTTAGTTCTAATAACTACCAAACTTTCCAAATTTTCTAGCAGATCCTATCTCAAGGAGATTTCAGAGAAGACTCTATAATCTAAATTATACTGATCAACGGCCATGAATTGTTTCACTTGTTGGAAGTAGACTCCAAAAAAAGGAGTTCTCTCTTGCCCCAGACTCATTAATGTTTACGTGCCCTCTAAAAATGCTTTTCTGGTTCAGCCTGGCTTTCTATCCCTGACATAAAGAGAAAGTAAAACAGTAAACAAGAAGGGTTCCTAAAACATCACACACTTTCAAATAGCTAAGGGTAAATCATTTCCAACAGAGGTAACTATTGTTTCATCTATGGTAATAAAGTGCCTACTGTGGGAACAAGAAGCTGGGAGCGCATCAATGGAAAGATGCTTTCTTCCTGGGACTCTCTCAATCAGGAACCCTGGACAGATGATTTCAGTCGGAATTCCCCATTCTACTGGTTGTTGTAAGTGTCTGATTTCATGATGTCTTTCTATTTATCTGCTACTTGGTACTTTTTTGGTCTCTTGGTTTTGTTTGTTATATGCTTACCAATCTTACACATTTGAAAGTGAAAGCACAGCCATCATGAATCATTCTCCATGTGGAGCATGCTGTCTGTCCACACAGTGTATTCTGCTGTGAGATAGTTTCTGGTACATCACTGTGACTACCATTCAGTGCTTGGAATAGCATGGACATTTATCTCTCCCACACATATATGTACATACATGAACACATATATACACATGTGAAATCAATCCTTATTAGCCAGGTATCTCATACTTACATTTTTGTCTACGTATTTGAAACCTTAAGTAAATACTTGAGATTTTGCTGGTCATTTGTAGACAGATGTTAAGGGAGAGAATTTGCATCTTCCAAGAAGGATAAGGCATTCTCAGTGGGAACAAAGCTGGGCTACATTCTGCTTTCTTGTTTCAGATACAGACTGCAGAAAACTGTACTTGTTGTGGTCTATTAGTGTCACATACATTTTTAATTTTGCATAAGTTGTTGATAAAGTTGCCATGTAAAATAGCCCATGAGGAAGTGTAGAAGTGTTATCAATTATCACTACGATAAGACTCTGACATGCCTTCTGGAATAACTAGAACTGGATAAATAACATAGGCACTGGTATTCTTGTCTGTGTGAGACAGTTCGTTTGAAGTGCCAACGTGTTGAGAATGAGCAGTTACTACTGACGTGGTGCCTATAAGGTTGTATCCAGAGAAGATAGATACACAAGCTGATGGAATGCATAGAAATCTTCTCTCAGTGGTGCTGGCACCTTCCAGATGGCTGGGCACCTGGGCAAAACCAAACAGGAAGATCATGAGGGTATCATTGATCAATTTCACAAAATGGGCAAGAATCTATAGTTGTCCACTAGCCTCCAAAGAGAGAAAGAAAAAAGACAGTTCTCTCCTCGCTCCTCTGTCTTCCCTTTATGTTCCTCTAGCCTAGGCATGAGACATTCTTCTTAGTTCTCATAACTTTGGCCATCAGAACTTCGGATTCTTATGCCTTTGGAGGCCAGAGCTTAATCCAGTAAGCATGTTATCAGAACTATATCTTAACACTGAGAAGCACACTTTCAACTTCCTAGGTTTTGTTGGAACCGTCACTATGTAGAATCCTGGCTAATACATGCAGCAAAATTAGTATTGAATAATGTGACTTTATATATGGTTATGTGTTATCAGTGAACCCAAATGAGGCAAGATGCTAAAAGAAACTCAACCTTGCATTTCCTTTAGCAGGAGCTGTTCAGTTGGTACTTATTCATTCACTATTTACAGAGACATTCTAGAACGTAACTACAGTAGGTAATGGGAGCTATGCCCCTCCCCCCAATATGTGGTGTATATGTATGTCTAGGAAGACAGGAAAAGATAGGGACAAGTGGGCAAAGGAAGAAAAGAATTTCAACTGTGAACAAATACATATCTTTGTGTTTCTCCTGAGAGGATATTCATCTCTGCTGACAAAGACAAAGGCGTTTATTTTATTTTTAGCATTAAAATCAAATTTAATTGAAGCAGATCAAATACTTTGTAAATGAATAGGAAGGAAAAAAACACACTGTACAACAAAGGCTGATTAGAAACCATTAGCAGCAGTTTGGAATCTATTTCATAGCTGACTTTGAAGGAGTGCCCTGAAAGGTGAGCTGTGCAGTATTGGTAAGAGAAGAAAGAGAGGAATTAATAAGGAAACATAAATATCTAAGTGGAGATTTGTTATTATGATGATATGTCTGGAAATAGCATAGTTTTCATGATGAAACTAAAACTTTCAGCCTCAATTTCTTCGTTCAGTGAGAGAAAGTAATCATATCTATGTAGTTTCTGTCATCGACATGTCACATGACAGAATCTTATCTTAAGCCTCCAATGACATGTTGCCTAGAGGTGGGCTATTAGGATGGATCTTGTTCACAAGTCTGGAGTCCTTATCAATATAGTTGTGGCATGAGACGATGCTCAAGGAACTTTCTAGCCCTCTTCCTGATACATGAATATATAGTGAATTCATCAGCACTAAACATTTTAACAGTCTGATAGTGGACTTCCAACTTCCAGAGCTATGGCATTAACTTTCTGCCTTTATATGTCACCCAGTCTTTTGTAGTTTATCATAAAAGCCTGATTAGACTATGACACTTATTTCAGAGAAATGAATTTTCTCAGATGCCTCCCTCTCAACTAACTCAAATTATATACATCTACACTGTCTTTAATAGCTTTTTGCAGCAGTTAAAGACCTCGATTCTCCAAATATACCTATTTGAGCAAGGCTCTGAAGCTAAATGGAAACATAATGAGACAGAGGTCTGTGATATAGACTGTACTGAGAGCACTAGACTGGATGTTGGCAGGCATTTTTCATGAGGGTCCCATCACTCCACTTTCCAGCATGAGATGTACATATTGCATTTTCCTTCTCTGTTTGTATATTTTGTGTTTGTGTGTGGCATATCTATATCTGACGGTACACTGGTTCATGTACGGAGGCTAGAGCCCGACATTGAGATACCTTTCTCAATTGCTTCTGTGCCTGATTTGTTGAGACAGTCTCTCATTGGACGTGGAACTTGCTATTTCAGCCAAACTGGCTGACCAATGAATCTCTAGGGTTCCTCTAATCTCCATCCTTCTCCCGAATCCAGGAGTTATAGATGTTTACTGACACACCTTGCATTTGTATGAGTACTGGGGATCTGAACTGAGGTTGATTCCTCTACACAGCCAATCCCTGGTGCCAACACATTATCCATCTGCTTCTCTAATCCACATTTCCATGGTTGGCTGCATTGTTCTCATGCATCAGATTCTCATGTGGCAGTGCCATCTATTTCTGTATTTTTGGGTATTCTATGTTTCTATCTTATTTTTTTCCTGAGGCAATATCTTTAGTCCTCTGTGAATATCTGACAGGCTTAAGGTCTTCAACATATCCAAAGCTATGCTTATATTCTGACACTTTAACCTTTCTTTTTCTTCAATGAATATCAACTTTAGGAACTGGATAGCCATCAACTGCCCCAGTCACCACTAATAGACACCTGGAATCCCCAATTCCACCTTTCCTGGAACAGTTCTTTTGATTATGATCCACTCTTTCTTTTCCACTCTCTCTACCATCAGCTTGGTGCAGATTCATATTATTTCATACCTGGATTCCTGCCATATGCTGTTAGTCTCTCCCAGCTTTTTCTTTCAACACATACAGTTCACTCTACCACGTTGGTAGTGAAGATCTTCTTGAAACAGCCATCAGTCCCAGTCCTGCTCTGCTGAGCTCCATACAATACCTCTTTATGGTCTTTGCAAAAGAAAAAGTCTTCTTGGCTCAGCTCCCAGAGTCTTTTGTCCCTACCCCTCATCTTCCTCTTTAGTCTTCCTTATCATCTGTTCCTTATGCTCAGTCCTTTATTATAACCAACTCTACCTTCTGTCAACTCTTTAAACGTCACATAGTGGCTCTTGCTTCTGAGACAGTGGTTTTGTAACTACTCTTGCTTTGAGACCTCTATTGTTTTCTTTTCAACACAGTCACTTCACACTTAAAATGTTTAAGTCCGATACAACTAATCTAGAAATCTTGAATAAAGCTGTTATCATAAAAATCATATATTACTATAGTCTCTCCTTCTGAATGTGATGATAGATTGCAACATGTTATTTTATAATGGCCTACTAACATTCTTCATCTTTGTCCTCTTTTTTAATTATTATTTTATTTCACATGAATGAAAGTTTTACCTGCCTGTCTGTACAACATGTAAACAGAGACCAGGGGAAAGTGAGATTTGCTGAAGCTAGACAGATGGTTGTGAGCTGCTATCTGGGTGTTAGAAGTCTCAGTCCTCTGAAAGAACAGCCAGTACTCTTAACTATTCATATCTCCAGCCCCTTTGTTTCTGTATTTATACAGTTCACTCAGAAACAAATTCTGGTATAAGCTGTTATTATTTGGATGTGAGATGCCTTTCAGAGCTCCATGCATATTATGTGTGGTTCTTAACCTTTGGCAATACTGGGAGGCAGTGTATTTAAGATGAATCTCAGGAGAGAGTTTTGGATCATTGGTAGTATGTCCTTGATCAGGATTATAAAATCCTCGTATTTTTTCTCTTTTTATTTTATATTCTTATTGCCATGTGTAAAGAGTTTTCTGTACCATGTTTTTACTGCCATAATGTATTTATTTACTTCTTCCCACAAGCCCAAACCTATGGGTCCATCCAACCATGGACTAAAACTCCCAAGACTATGAGTCAAAATAAACTTTTACTCTGCATGGTTGATTAGCTAAGGTATTTTGTTACAGTAATGGGAAGCTGAAAAACACACAAGGATTCAAGAGCAAATACTTTGTTATAGAACTGCATCCAAGAAACTCAATGGAGAAATGACTCAGAGAAGAGAAAACTGCCTACAGAGTGCATATCATCAGACACATTGACAATATTGGCAACTGGAACATAAATGTGCTAGACAGATCTGGGAATCAATGTTGAACATGTGCCTCAGAATTGTTCTAACTGAAGGGTGAGGGAGTTAGGCCATTTACACAGAGGTGCCCATTAGTCACTGGTTAGCTGTGGCTAATGGGGTGTAGAACTGCTGGTAGGTAGGATATAATTCCCAACACATCTTGCTGGCTGTATACACAGACCTTTATCAAAAAGATGACAATAATATGTGAATATGTAGACAGAGCAGTAGTTTAATGTAGCCACTTCATGCCATTATATAGCAGCCAGTGTGAGAATTAAGACCAATGGATAGAATAATTAATATTATAATACTGAGTTCACCAACATAGGATAGAGAGTAAATCATAGTCCTACATTTCTTTCTTTCTATTACGTCTATAGTGCTGTTTCCCACTTTAGGGGATTTAATGATGCAAAGTGGGTTTTATGTGGAGGTAAATACAGGAGAAGGAGGGAGGAGAGATGAAAAACACTAACAATAATTGCAAAAAACATAAGAGAACATAATATTTTATATTTTCTTAAAATTACATACGTGTGTGTGTGTGTGTGTGTGTGTGTGTGTGTGTGTGTGTGTGTAATTTAAATTAAATTATGCCACTTGGAGTAATAAAGCTTCCCCCAAGAGCCATATACTATTTAATAGAAACCCCAGTGCCAAGTATGAGAAACCTCCTTTTGAGTTATTGGTAGAATTATTCAAATGATCCTCAAAACAATATAGGCTATTTTTGTTCCCTTGGTTACCTTCCAGAAATTGAGGCTAAGTCTCTATTGCTGAAGATAACACAGAATTTGGTGACAAGACTTGGATGAATTGAGCAGGAAATGACCCTAAAGCTTCCCAGGAGACTACCTTCCATGGTACTGAAAGATACTATACAAGGTACAAAGGAAAGAAATCCTGCGATAATCCTACCCAGCTGTGACACCTAAGAGCCACAATAATGATCATTACAGCAAGCCATCCCTAAATGTGTAATAGTGGCCTTTATTTCTGGGCTCTAACATACAGCTGTCTAGTTAGACTTAGGGCCTGCTTAACATGAGCAAAATCATACCTGCTACTATCAATTTAGCCAGTAACCCAGGGCTAGTAAAGTCAGAGATCTCAAAGGAGAGCCTGCTACTGCCACTTTCCTAAGCCACTATGATTCCTAACTATTCTAAATACTTATCCTTATACCTGAAGATAAGTGTAGCTCTCACTCCTTACTCAAATTTTCCCCCCTCCCTTAAGCCAGAAAATGTGGGCCATTATAGAAAGCTACAACTAGTCAAGATGCAAACAGAAACAGATTTTGACATGTCCAGACCCATCTCTAATCTCACTTTAAATGTGGCAGACCATTCTTTACTTTGTGTCTTGCATACTACCTTTCAGTACCATGAAAGCTACTCTTTTAGAAGGCTTTCGGGTCATCTTCGGCTCAATACCTTCAAGTCCTAGTACCAAATTCTGTGATGTCTTCGGCAATAGAGACTTGCCTCAACTTGTAGAAGGCAAACAAGGGCAACCTATAACATGTGCTTTTCACCTGTGGCTCAGGAAACATAGAAGAAGGGCTGCAAAACCTGTGAGACCCAGAGACCCAGGAATAATGCTTGGTTTCTAGATATGAGAAGGGGAGCTGCATCTGAGGAATCTCAATAATGTGGTTGCAGAAACAAAACCTGAAGAAAGATAATACCAGGTGATGTGCCAATGTAGATAGAGAATTGCATTGAGAAATCCACTAAGAGACGAAGAGCTAGTCTTCACCAGAGATGAACATACTCAGTAATTATCCAATCTCAAGCACTACTCATTACTTAAAATATGTACATAAAAGCAACACCAAATGAATTCAGGAGGTCCTATGTATATGTTTATTTGTGTGTGTGTATGTAAAAAAACAATAATAAATAATAAGAGGGCATAAGTTTGAAAGGGATTTGAGGGAGCAATGATGGGGGTTAGAGAAAGAAGAGGGAAGATAAAATGATGTAATTGTTTTTTTTTTTAATTATATAATACTTGCTATTGTAGATAATCTTGGATATTAACCTCACTGGGTGTCAAAGGCCAGTCCCTTTACACACCAGTGAGCAATTTTTTGATCATGTTATTTGACCTGAAAAGACTCACTCTTAATGTGGGCAGTGCTTCCATATGGTAGCCAGGTAAAGAGAGTCTCAAAGGAGCCTTTTGCTTTTCCAGCTCGCCTTGTTCTCTTTAGCAAACACACCAGCCACCATTGCTGACATCAGATCTATTTGCTGATATCAGAATCCATCTTCTTCCAACTTTCACCATGCTGTTGGTGTAGCAGCTCTCTCCAGGCAGCAGGCCTCAGATGAACTGCTTAGGTACCCAGCCTCAAACTGAGAAGATCTTGGGTTCTCATCTCTCATGTGAAGGATGGCCATTGTTGGGCTATCAAGACCATATCATGAAAGCTGATCTAATAAATGAGTCCTTCATCACCCTCTTCCACTAGTCAGCCACTAATCTATTATTTCAGATAGGAGAGTTTGAAAGTGAAGAAGGCAAAGACAAGCTGTCAATATCAAATGGGCAAACTGATATTTTAGAAATATTAACAATTTCTAGGAAAATTTAAATGTAACTAAATTATGTGCAAGAGATTGTATTTGTTTTCTGGAGACTACATCATTTTCAAGTATATCATATCAATCTCTGTATTTGTATTTAAGTATGTAGGTGTCAACATGGCATGAACATGTAAATTTCATAATTACCTTTTAGGAAATTGATAAGAACAAGTACTCTACCTCAGTAACGCATTGCTTTTATCTTTCACTAGTTTTAGGACAGCCATATTTTTTTTTTCTCGGATGAATTGTTTCTGAGGAATGAAGCAGAACAGGGTAAATGCAGCATCTAACAGAATGCCCAAATCTTTGGAGTCCATGGCTTCTTTTGTTGCAAGACAAATGAAAATCAGTTTTCCTGACCTCATTTTCTTTGGAACGGGATGGTTATGAGTGATTTCCACTTTGGGAAGATATCTAAGGCTCAATAATGGTTAATCTCAATTGTCAACTTGGCAAATGCATATTCTCCTCTAATGGGAGTCTCAATGAGGAGTAATTGATAGTCTCAATTTGTTTCATGGAGAAAGAAAGACCCACCCTACGTGTGTGAGAGGCACCAGTTCATAGGCTGGGTCCCAGAATGAATGAAAAGGAGAGAAAGGCTGGATCCCTATTCCTCTTGGCTGCTGATTTTGGATGTACTGTGACCAGCTGCTTCAAGGTCCAGCTGCCTTGACTTTCCTACCATGAGGAACTTTACCTTGAACACTGAGCTACAATAAGCATTTTATCTCTTAAGGTGCTTTTATCAGAGCAATTCTAACAGGAAAAAAACTGTTAAACTAAGAAGGGCTTCTACCAGATTTGAAGCTGCTATACCCTGACTTGAAACAAGGGGTAAGCCAGAGTGTTGCCAGCGAATGTTCTTTAATTTCTTTTGTTTCTGATGAGCTCTGGGATAATTTAGTATTTGTCTTTTAA
The DNA here is from genome assembly GCA_030674055.1 of Rhabdomys pumilio. Taxonomy (NCBI): domain Eukaryota; kingdom Metazoa; phylum Chordata; class Mammalia; order Rodentia; family Muridae; genus Rhabdomys; species Rhabdomys pumilio. The sequence goes on along the minus strand of JANHMN010000007.1, from coordinate 36,501,924 downwards.
AAGAATTCTTGTGTTTTTCGTCTTGATGACTAAAAAAGTCACTCATTGATATTCCAACCAGGACATTTGTTAAGCTTTCATTTCACAATATGACCCTTTGCACACTATTAGTCAGAACCTAAGACTTAAATAAATAGAAGTTACTGTTTGTCTCAAGGATTAAAGGAGAACAAGTTTGTTATTGTCAAATAGTTCCACAAAGAATATTACAAGGCCATGCATAGGCTTTATAATAGAACAGAGCAAATTTAATTTTCCAAGTAAAGGTTTGGAAGAGAAAGTATTATATGCAAAAATATAAGTGGAAAAGTTATACATATTAATTTGTGATTCCCTAAATGTGAATGTCTGTAGTATAAATACATATACAGGTACAATGCTTTTTAGTCTCAAGCATGGTTCATATGGTTTACTTTTTTTAATGTTTGAAATTTTAGATCAAATTTTAGATCATAAAATCAATAGGTGGTAGTTTTTGAAAAAGTCTTACTGATTGGTTTTGTCAATTGAGATGAAATTTTTATTATTTAATAATTTCACATGTTTTTAATCTGAGAGGAAGGCAATATAAAAATGAAACTTACAGTGTTAGACCTGGAGAAAATAGCATATAGATGACCAGAAATGCTGAGACATACATGATTAGAGTAAAATATTTTGTTGTCATACTTAGTCCTTTATTTAATTCCTATTATAGAGATGCAGAATTTTCTGTTGGTTAAGACCCAATCCCTTGCATGGTTTGCTTACTCAGATTGTGTTCTGGAGACTGCATTCTTAGAAGTGTTCATACCTACTGTGATTTAATTCCCAGGTAGTCCTTTCATATGGCCATATGTGTTTCTGGTCAGTAAACCAGTCACTAGAAACCAGTGATAATTATTTCTGTTCCTTTAGCAAAGCAGAACCCTGAATTGGGATAAGAAACTAGAATGAACATCAAGATGGATGGCTGCTTAGAATTCTAATTTGTTCCTTGAGGCTCAGAATTCTATTTAAGCTTTAAAAGAGGAAAACATTCAGGCCGAATTCTGAGGCAGCATTCCTGTTTTGTCAAGCTCTTCAACCATCTCTTTAGGCAAAATAATGCATATTTCTGTTTTGATTTTTTTTTTTTTTTTGGTAATTGTCTATGTGAAGCACTAGCACATTTCACCATCATCTTCTTACTTTTCTAAGAAAAGTAAGTCTTCCTGTTACTTATTTTAAAATGCTCCATAAACAGAGGCACATTAGTAAGTGTGTATAGGGCTTTTTCTTGATCCTAGAGAGCATATAGTGTCTGCTCATCTTCTTACAGCCCATGTCTTATGCCTAACATAATGCTAAATTATTTTTAAAGGGTTATTTTTTTTATTAACTCTACCTGTGTGTTTTTGTGTATGGGTTTGTGAAGAAGTGAGTCCAGAAGAATGTATTGGGTCCCCTGGAAGTATAATTGCAGGTGGTAATAAATCACTTGATGTGGTAACTGGGACCCAAACTAAGGTATTCTGCAAAAGCGCAAAGCTGTCTTAACTGTGAAGCCATCTCTCCAGCTTCTCAGTTTATTTGTTGGAAAAATATGGCACTTTTTTTCTCAAAAAATAGAAAAAAAAAAAAAAGGAAATCTCATTCAGAGAGTAGTCACTTAATGTTTGAATATTTAAAAATCAGACTTTAAAATGAAATGGTTTATTATAGGTTTGAATATGGTGTACAATTGGAAATAAAGTTATAAGACAAGATCACAAGGAAATGCACTGATCCAGTGATTCCACATTTATAGGCAGACTCATATTTACCACAGTAGGATTTTTGCAAATTTTCTATATTTGCTATGCTTTATCAGTCACATGAGGTTCACTTCTTATGAAGAAGATATTCAAAGAATTGGAGGCTACCAGATGCTTGCTAACAAGAAAATGGAGAAATAATCAATTATATATGTTTGTGTAAAAGAACATTAACCACAAGACAAAGAGACTCAGCTAGAAACAACATGAATGGATCTTAAAAATAAGATATTGAACAAATACAATAACAAGATTGTCCCAGAAAACCATATGCAGAAAACATACCCCCAAACAGATAGATGAGAGATTGGCTCTAGTATTTAACTGAGTGTGTTGAGGGCAAGGAAGATGGAGAGGATAGGAATTATTCTAATTTCTAGATAGTTGACATATTCACAGATTTTCAGTATATTGTCTGTATACTTAAGAGGATTCAATGAGTGTGTGAATAATGAACAAGCAAACAAATAGATGCACACATAAATAACGTACAGGAATCATGTATAAGGTATTCATTGCTAAACTAGTTTTATGATTAACCTGATTCTATGTGCCTGAGATCCACCAAAATATATTAGAATGTACTATGAGTGGAAAGGACTTTTTAAAACCTCATTTGTCTCAAGACTCAGCTATCCCACTCCTAGGCATATACTGTGAAGAGGGTCCAACATCCCACAAAGACATTTGCTCAGCTATGTTCATAGCAGCTTTATTAGTAATAGCCAGAAACTGAAACCAATCTAGATATCTCTCAACTGAAGAATGAATAAAGAAAATGTGGCACATTCACACAATGCAATAGTATTTGGGTATTAAAAACAAAGACATGCATTTTGCAGGCAAATTGATGGAATCTGAGAAAAATCATCCTGAGTGAGATAAACCAGTCTCAAGAGGGCATACATGCTATATGTTCACTTAAGAGTGGATATTAGCCATAAAATACAGGTACTATGTTGCACTCCACAGACCCAAAGAAACTAGACAAGAAGGAAGACCCAAGAAAGGAAACCTGAATCTTACATAGAAGCAGGAATAAAATAGTCATAGGCAGAAGGAGGAAGGAACTAGGATAGAGAGCTTATGGGGAGAGGAATGGTGTTTTCAGGATCATATGTGGAGAAGGACAGAACAGATAGCTAGATGGCCATGAAAATGAATGGAAATCTGCAACTGATGGTGGTGAAGCCAGGGGTATCTCTAGTACAAGACAGAGACCTAGGATAAGGGAGGTGCTCAAGAATCAATGGGGTGACCCTAGCTGTTATTCACTAAATTGGGGATATGGAATCTGAAGAAGCCACCTTCAGTATCCAGGCAGCAATCCCAGCAGAGCAATACAAGCACCAACCCACCCACAAAATTTTCAATCCCAAATTTATCCTTTCTACAAGAATGCAGTCACAGGGGATGGAGCAGACACTACTCAGTGTCAAACTCAGAAGTCAACCAATAACCAGTCCAATTTGAGACCCATGCCATGGGCAAACACCAATCCCTAGCACTATTAATGATAGTCTGCTATGCTTCTAGACAGGAGCAAGTTGTACTCTGAGTAGCCCCACCCAGCAGCTGACTCATATATAGACACACACAGCCAAACAGTGGATGGAGCTGGGGGACGCTTACAGAAGAATAGGAGGAAGGATTGCAGGTGCTCCAATCCTTTGATTGATACCTATCCAATTGATAGGAACTCCACAGGAAGACCAACATAACCTGGACTTTTGAAGCTCTCAGAATCTGAACCTTCAAACAAAAAAACATACAGGGGCTGGACCTAGGCCTCCTTGCTTATGTGTAGCAGATGTGCATGTGCAGCTCGTTCTTCTTGTGGGTCCTGAACCACTAGAACAACCAGAACAACCAAAAGCTGTTGCCTATATGTGTGATAATGTTCTTCTAGCTGGGCTACCTTGTCTGTCCCCAGTGGGAGAGGAAGCACCTAGCCTTGCAGAGACTTGAAGTGCCAGAGTGAAAAAAATACCCAGGGAGGGCCCTTGAGGACTCCACCAGCTCAAAAGAGAAGGGGAGGGGAGGAAATAGGAGAAGTGTGTCGAGTAGGTGACAGGGAGGTGGACAGGGAGGTGAGTAAGATATAAAGTGAATAAGTTAAAAAATTTTAAAAAACACAATGAATTGACAAGATATGATTATTCTCCTGATAAAAAATAAGAATAAATCATAGTCTGGTACTCAGTAATTACAAAATGAGCAGGCACATTTCTGAAACAGGAATGTGCTACTATACTATTTTACCTTGTTCATTCATTTGGTCATTCATCCATTTGATCTTACCTCATGCTCAAAATACTTAGTAAGAATCTAGTGCACATTACATGCTATCTCCAAGGTAAAGCAGTTGAAATCTTATCAACTAAGTCATGAGTAGGGCTCAATTCTAGAATAGGAATAAACCAATAGTTACTAGTATATTAACTGTTACTAAAGCAAAAATCAACCACGTGAGCTCTTGGTCAATTCTAGGTGTTGGAAAAAGAAACTCAGAGAAAAAAAATGATCTCTGTGTTTCTGAAGGCACCCTGATATCTTAGCTGAGATCTGAAGAATACGTTAAGATTCTTCTCTACATTTGTCATGTTCTGGTTGTCTTACTTTAATATATTTCCTATTTTTGTGCTTCAGTCTAAGATATAACAAATAGTCCCAAATTCACTGATATAACCTACTAAAAGCTTCATTATCGTTTCTGTATGAATGTGCCTATATAGTGTCTTTCCTGATATAATCACATAAGTAATGTCTCTACCAGGGTTCTTTCAGTTTGTTTATGGGTTCATATTCCATCCATGTAAGAATTTTGATTGGCTTGATCTTTTAAACGTATTGCGCTTACAGTCACAGTGTCTGTGAGTTCATACGTAAAAGGGCCCAGCCATGTTCTGCAAATATTCTATCACTGTAACTGTTCACTACTTCTCTATCATGCTGTCTTTGAGGTTCATTCTTTTTGATGATACCTTTACTTTGGATGAGATGATATATGAGAAATTATGTGTCCCATTCAGTGATCGCAGGGAATGGTTTGAATTAACTAGACCCAGAGAAAATTATCTGTGGTCATACTGCTTCTCTTATATTGATGACTGCTACGTTTATAGGTATTTTTCTTGTTTCTCTAAGCCACTAATAATTCTAAATTTCCTATCAGTCTGACTCACCCAAAGCTCAAATATGCAGTGGCAGGTCTTTCTTACCTTTGTATCGTTTCATTTTGATTTTACTATGTTTTTTTTTTCCCTCCTGACTCCAAAATTTGTATTCAGGCCCCTACCTCTACTAGAGACATCTCACCTCTTACATAATTTTACGGTATCTGGATGGAGATTCTATAGTTTTAGGTACTTAGTCCCACCAGCCAATGTGAATTAGAATTTAGCCATGTCCCTAGACCTAGTCATTGTCAATTGATCATCATTTATTAGAAAATATTAAAGGTGTCACTGCATCACAAGTTAGATTAAAACAACTCCTTTATCCCACTATTCTTAGTCATCACAAAGAGTGTAGGAAACAGAATTAGTGAGAACCATGCAGAAAGTTCGAGCATTGCCAGCAACTAATAGTCCTTTAGCAATGTCAAGGTCAACTCACAAGGCAAAAGGCAGCTAATAAATGGTGGCAGGTAGCAGTGAGTTCAGCAGTAATATGACAATTTGACAACTTTCCAAGGAAATCACATGAGGTACTTGGGATTCTTCCTGGGCAGCCAGTTGGTTTAGATTGCTTGATCTTTGAGATAGTGTTAAATAGAAATTCAGCCACAAACAAATCTATGGCCCAGTTCAGATAGTTTCATTCTATGTGGAATACTGAGTAGTTCACATACTGCTAGACTATACTGCAATGATCAAAGTGAAATTTACATAAATATAAATAAGCACTAGATGAGAATAGAGGCCAGAGATCTTGTTTGGGTTTGTCTTAGAATAGAGGAAATTTTTGTTTTGTTCATATTGTGATAATATAAAGAATTATACTATCTGTGATTAAGTCACTCAGTGACTTAGCACAACTCCATCTTGTTTTCATTGAAACAAATCTCATAGTAAGTCTGAAAACTTTTATGGTGGACTCTCAAACTCCAGCTACTTTTATCGGTTTCCCTACAGATGCAACATAAATTATTATTCTGCACAGAGGTAAGAAGAAACTTAATCTTCACAGGTTATGATTTAATAGTTTCTTGGACTCAATTGTAGGATGGCTATCCTCATCTTTCTGAAGCTGACTTCCAGAACAGGAAGTATTCATTCTTCCACAGCTGCATTATGTGAGATGCCTGATTCCCAGTCATCATGGTAGAGGAAGAGATGAGTCGAGGAGGCATCAACTAGCTCCATTCTTCTGCTCAGAAGTATTTTGTCTTAACTGGCTGCATTCTGGCCTGTAATCTTCCAGTGTCCCTCAGTTGTATAATTAATAGGACTGAGAGTGAGGCAAAGAGCAGCATTGATGAAACTAAATAAATTGATTGTGTAAAAATCAATAAGAGTAAGGAAATAACTAATATTAATCTAATATTTGGGGGAAGGGAAATATCAGATATTTGAAACTTAAAAAAAAAATAGAAGAAAGTTACATAAAAAAAATTGAGTTTCCTAACAAGCAAGACGGGAAAACTGTAGGATTTAATGGAATTTAAAGGTTGGTAATATTGTCAGAAAACCTTAAAAATAACAAAATTAAATAAGTTTAGAAAACAATATTAGAATAAATGACAAAGAACTGATCAATGGTTATCCTTTAACAATAAAATTGAGGGTTTTTTGTTCTCTATTTTTAAAAATTGTATATAAGTACATGTTTCCATGCACATATATTGTAATCCTACATATAATGCTACAATGATAAATGATTTGTAAGTCTACTCATTGGTTTTACAAAGTAAAAAGTGTATAAATAATTGTGTGTGTATAGTGTGTGTGTGTGTGTGTTTGTGTGTGTATGAAGTGTGTGTGTTTCTATTCATAACTTTGTAAAATGGAATCTTTTGTTCTCAAACTAGCTTTTAACTCACTGTTTAATTGAGGATGACCTCGAATGTCTGACTCTCCTGTCTATCTCTCAACTACTTGGATTAACCATGTCTGGTTTTGTCTGTCTCTGCTGTCTCTCATGTATATGTGTATGTGTATATGATTTATATGTATTTATATATGAGTGTGTGTTTGTGTATGTGTATATTCCTGATGCAAAATTATATTGCAACCATTATATAAAATATAGTTTTATATCATCTTATAACATCTTTAATCTAAATTGACATTTTCATTGTATGAAATATAAACATAATACAAAGTGTGTAGCCTTATTTGATACTGTTATATGACAGTGACAGTTTTAAAATGTAGAAAGTTTAGACTTATATGTCTTTTTACTTATCCAAGGTCATACAATGATTACATAATGAACCCTGATAAAAATCTCATTTAATACAAGTAATCTATATTCAAGTTTATTATGCTAAATTTTATGTATAAAAGTATGTAGAAATATATAAATTGCTTTTTGTAATTAAGAAGACTGCTGCTCTCTAAAGAATACATTGTACTATAAATCTGAAGTCTTTGTACTGGCAAGATGGAAGGAGATCTATCATTGAGTTTAGTTCAACCTGAGATGTAACAAACTTGAGACTAATTTGGACTCCATCATCTAGATTAATCAAACCAAATAAATACTTACCACTATAACTTAGAGAACCAGGGATTCAGGAATGCATTTTTATTTTTGATTTTGAAATAAATGTTTAGTTTAGTTTAGAATCCAGTCAACTTTCTCAGTGCTTTTTTTTTCATAAATTTTTCTATCTCCAAGTTTCAGAAGACTTAGGGTTTTGTTGGTTTGTTTATGAATTTTAGGGTCTAAGCACGATTCTACTCTTGGTTGTTGACTTGGCAACATTTGGAATTAACTAAAAACCCAAACTGCTGTGTATACGTATGAGGGATTTTTTTTCTTAATTCAGTCATTTGAAGTGGAAAGACCCATTTCCAATCTGGTTCTTTGAGGTAAGAAAATATACCTTTAACTGAGATCTTTTAAGGTAGGAAGATCCACCCTTAACCTGGGTCATATTTTCTTCTGGCAGTCTATGTAAAAAACATGGAAAAAGGAATCTTGCTCTCATTTTGCCTTCTTACTCTTACACTAGTAAGTCCATGACTTAACTGAATGAGAAACTACTGAATTCTTGAATCTTCTATTGCTAGACAATTCTTTTTGGACTGTCTGGTTACATAGTCCATAGATCACTCTAACCTTTCCTAATCTCCCTCCCCCCTCTCTCTCTTTCTCTCTCCCTCTCCTTTTCCTCTCTCTCTCTCTCTCTCTCTCTCTCTCTCTCTCTCTCTCCCCTTTTATCTTTTTCTGTTCCTCTAAAGAACCCTGGCCAATAGAGTAAGTGACTGGGATTCATATATATTTGAAATTCATATATATATTTTAAATATGTGGAATTTGGGGCAGTAGGAATTTTTTTTTTTTTGAGTCTTGGAGTTGTGAATTCAACCTCAGCTTTCAAAAAAGGGAGGCAGGGAGAAAGGGGAGGGACAGATCTGGGATTACTAGAAAGGTTGCAGATAGATCTATCTATCTATCTATCTATCTATCTATCTATCTATCATCTGTCTATCATCTGTCTGTAAAACAAACAAATGTTTCCCAACCTTTGTTTTTACTTTGTTATTCCCTATCACTAGAGATCAAGTTTAAACTTCTCTGTCCACTCAACACATTTTATTTTCTTATTTTCTTGCCATGTGAGACTCTCTATTAGATAAACATTTCATCCTCTTCAGAAAATACCTTTGAGTCCCCATCTATGTTATATTTCTATTTATCTCTTTGGTTTTTCTCCTCTTTTCCATGTAACCTGCCACATATTTATGTCTATGTTGATCGATAGTAAGGCTATTGTTCAGATCATGGTTCTGTCCATTTCTTATCTGTATACTCACCCAGCAATAAGTCCCTAAGACAGAGTTCCACATCAACCATTGCATCAATGAATGCCTGCCCCAAATCTTACTTTCTCTTGTGGAACACATGTAAACAATAAATAAGATACGAAGGGAACACACATTGAGCAGGAATATATATATACAGTAGGTAGGAATATATGATGATGCAGTCATTATAGAAAACAGGATAGTTGGTTTTCAAATATATAAATCTCTAATGGGAGCCTTGCCAGTTATCTTCTAGGAATTTATTAAAAGAAGAAAAATTTGGTCTCAAAGAAATATTAGCATCTCCCTATTTATATGATACCATTATTCACAATAATAATGTGATGGCAACCTTAATGTCTGGCCACAGAAGGATCAAGATATGTATAGTAGGGTTGTGTAGTGCTGTTCTATATTCCCAGCTATTCAGGTGGCTGGGCTAAAAGACTTGAAAATTCAAGGGCTCCTTGGTCTTCATTGTGAGTGCTCATTTCAAAATAAAATTTAAAAGAGAATGGCATGATATCTTAGTGATGGAGTACTTGCCTATTATGGATGAAGCTGTGGAGTCCCCCAGGACATCACAAATAAAAAGGAAAAAAAGAAAAAGAAAGCTATACACACATGATGGAATATCATTCTGTCATTAAAAAGTAGTAAGTTATATGCAATTTTGTGGATATAACTTGGGATCTCTATACTAACTGCAAAAGGTCAGTTTAAGAAAGACAGTTACTGCAAGGGGCAAACTAGATAAGTATCAAAACTGTCAAGTTTGTACGATTCAAAGTGAAGCTGCCAGAGATAAGAAGTGGAAGGAAATGGAGAGTTACTGTTTAGCAGAGATGAAATTTCACTCAAGTGGAGTTGAGAGTCTTTGTCAGCATGGTTAAAAACAGTGTACCTGCTGTCACCAAGAAGGCATTGTAAACTGAGAAACCTGAGGAGATCTACTACTGAATGATCTTATACCAAAGATGGACCTCAGTAAAGTTGCAAATTATTAGAACTTCTATTAAGTATGTATGGATATTTCTATGAAACATTAATTACTTTTATATGTGGGAGTAATAAACTCAATGTAAGATGTGTTAATTTTCAAGTAAGGGCAGGGTTTCCCAGTGAAGATCTCAGGGCAAAGTAAAAATAATGATTAGAGGTGTGAAAAAGACTGTCAAGGGTAGACAGTCATCTTTAATATATGTCATATACAATGTGCTGTTTTTCTGATCTATATAAATGATCTTTCATTTAGGTAGAAATTAGAACAGAGGCAAATTTTGAGGTCACCTCATGAGGTGATTTCGTAAGTACTGAAGTAATTTTTTTCTCAATTCTATTTACATAAAATGCCTCTGCTCACTGAGAGCTATTCTGGAGACAGGCTTGGGCAAAAGGGGGATGCTTCCACACTAAGAGCTTTCTAGTGATCCTGATTAATTCATTTGTCAAATCATTTCTTCATCTCACAGATACTCACTGAGCTTTTGATGATGTGTTCATCTTTTTATAGGATCATGAATAAACCAAAGAGAATCTTTGCTGGCAAGAATGTAGGAGAGAAGAAATGCACAAAATGCTTCTCAATACAGAAACAACGTAATTGGTGTACTAAGTGTATGTTCTATGGTATAAATGAACCCTTGAACTTCATTGCTTTGTATTCAAAGCTAACTACATTAAAAATCATTTTTTATCCTGCTGGGCAAGTTTAGGACCAGACTTTTTTGTATACTCATACAACAAATATATAAAAATCTCTATCAAGATATTCTATTAAATGCACGTGAAAAGATTCACTTCTGTTTTTCCTTATCCAAAATAAATAATTCCCAAGCTCGCTATTTATCTCAAAATGCTAAAAACAAACAAGCAAACAAACAAAACCTTCATCTTGAAACTTAAGTAAATTTGAGAGTTTTCATCTTAAGTTCAATCTACAGTTCAAGATTTTACCCTCCTTTAAACTTGGTACGAATTCCCTGTATCCTGGTAAAAAGACAGGGGAGATTGAGTTTTTGTGTGTCTTGCTTATTTTCAGTATTGATGGACTTGCTCTGTTTTGCTGCAGTGAAGGTTAATGGGACTCTCTGTCTCCCCCTGATGGCTGCCTACAGCTCTAGTGGATACTGTTCTCTGAGATACAATCTGTATTTCTGCATTTAATATGGCACTAATATTGAGTGGTCCTTTCAAAATGCCATTGTCGCTGTAGCAACTTCATGAGATATGCACTAGCTGTCAATTTTAACCAACATCTCTGTCATTCTGGACACTGAGGAATCTGGGCTACCCCTTGCTTCTTACAGAAGCTAGGAGGAACTTGGTGTGTGACAGCATGTCAGACATTTCTCCTACCGTGACAGCTTATAAGTCATTTCTCCCCTGTGCAGCTCCCCATGTTACACAGTATGAGAAACTGCCTCTACCCATAGCCTAAAGAAGAGGGACGCTCCCCACTCATTTTCCCATCCATCATCAAAACACCAGAGACTTTTTCTACTCAAGAATTTTCCCCTTTAAAACTAATTAGGACACACGGCACTACAATAATATGAGAAATGCTAGTTACCTTGACCTATCCTCTCAGACCTCTCTTCTACAGCGGGGAAAAAAAGTACAATTATTTCTCCTTTCAGTTATGAAAGGTACTCATGAGTCATCGCTCTTTCATCTCTAGCTCATTCTGGCAGAATAAATATGCTGAATCGACAGAGGAAAAACACCCCCACAAAACAAAACAAAAACCCAGCAAACAGAAATAAAACTTGAGTTAAAGTGCTCTATGGCTTGAATAGAGCATGTTGCTGGTGGGCCATGGAAGGGTATCCTGTTTCTTGGGCTGTGGGTTCGGCCATGTCCCCAGAACCCAGGCTCCTGACATGAGGCCTAATCTCTGTTCCACCTTTACCATTCAGTCACATACATAGGTGGGTGTGATAAACAGCCCCCAGGTCCTAGAGAGATTTACATACTAATGAGGTACCTGAAGACCAGCCCCTCCCCCCTTTTCCCCCTCCCCTTTTACACACAGGCATGGCCTGGGTTTTGTGGGGTCTGAATTCAGATCCATCCACCATCCGCCATGCCAATAAACCGGTTTTGGAAACCCAAGAACTTCCTCGTGTGTTGGGGCCGCTCCATGAGGAACAGTGAGGAACCATGGAGAGGCTTTTAGTTAATGAGCAGCTGGGCCTAAATTCCCGCTGGAGGAACCCAGAGCGTTCCCAGCCGACTACCCACAACATGGCGGGAGGAACCCTGGGTTCCCCAACCATATTTTTCCCACATGTTGCCTTGTCCCTCAGTATGCTGGCCTGGAGGTAACAGGAAAGCCAGATTCTGGGTTATGACCTTAAACAGGTATCTGCCTTTGGAAGAGATTTCAAAGCCCCCATTTAACTGATGCTTCTCCATTCTGTGATACAATTTTTTAACTCTGTTATGCGGTGCTGTCATGGGGATGATGTCTCCCATCAGATGAAGACCATCCCAGCTGAGCCAATGCATATAATGACCTCCAGACTCAAGAATTGTGGGCTAGATGAACTCCTTTGCTTTGTAAGCTTGCTGCCTCTGAAAGTACGTTATATCAATGAAGAACAGACTAATAGACCAACTAAAATGCTTTTGACTAATAGTCTACCAGAGGCAAGGCTAGAATCATATGATTATTTTAATTCCTTTTCTTCTATTAAAAATAATATTTTTATTTAAAAAAATTTCACATCACGTTTCAATAAAAAGAAATGACTGCAAAACATCCAGAGTCCTAGGTAACTCCAGATATAAACAATTATCTCCATGAAAATATTGTCTCATGGGTTTCCCATCCAGCAATTTTGCTTTCAATTCTATTCTACTCAGAGATAAAAGATCCCACAAATCTATGATAATCCTTCCCAGGTTTTATTGTCTAATGATGGCATTTCATATCTTCCTTCCTTCTTTTATTTTTAGTGGCACTTATTTCATATCTACTGTACTGCTTATTTTGTTCATTTGTATGTCACTCCTTCAAAATATAGAATGTGTGTTGTGTGTGTGTGTGTGTATGTGTGTGTGTACGCACTTGTGCGCACGTGTATATGTGTTAATCTGCTATGGTATCAGTTATTAAAAATCTGGTTTTAGTCAATTATTACTATTCGAGTGAATGTTACATTAAAATAATATAAAAACATGTGACAGGATGATGATATCTGTAGTCACAAAATGAGTCTGAAGAAAGGTACTCTCAATGTAGACTGTACACCAATTGAATGGATACATTTCTTGGATTAGAAACTTCCAAATAAAACCAAAAAACAGTATACTGGAAACAAGAGACAGTCTTTACTACACAACAAGACTAAATTCTGTAGCATTTTCATTGATTGGTTTACTGGATATAAATTCCAAATACTTTAAAAACAAGTCTACCAGTATTTGATAGCATGATAGAATAAGCAGAAGTTTCAAAAATGATTTGTTTGTAAAGAAAAGCATCAGTAGTTAAACTAACCTTAAAAAAGAAATCATGAATTAATTTAAAATAAAATCAAAAATACTTAGGTTAAATACAAATGAGATAGAGCCAAGAAGAAATATTTTAAAGTATGTTAATAATTTAATTTAATTCAGTATTTTAAATAAATGATCACTTCTATCTTTTGATCTACAAACTGTAGGATTTGAAAATTTTATGCTTTTAATGACAGGGTCTCCCTGGTTACAATGACTAGCTCCAATCGTCCAGTGGTCCAACTACTCTACCTTTCAAGAACACCCACTAGTTCCAGATAGATCTGGAAGTTTCGAACATTTATTTCTTTATGAATTTTATACTTTAATGTTTCTTTTCCCATAAAGTATACATAGTACTTCTAAAGGCAGAAAAGATATTGTAAACTTCTATGGTTGTTTCCCTTTATAATAATTGCTATGAAAACACTTAAGGGACCAAAAATATTAGGTTATGAATTCTTTTAGTGGATAACAATACTTGTTTCTTGGTGGGTGATTTCTTTAGCATCCAATTTTTTCTTCTGAATAAAATTAAGAAAACAATATAAGTCCTTTGAAGTTTACAAGTGGAAGTACCTTCTCCTCATACCCTGTGACCCTTCCTCGGGGAAAGCATTTCAGCATTAAGAAGTTTACAGCTAGCAATTTAGAATGAATTAAAAAGTAACTTTTGAGGAATAGTTTCTAAGTGTTCTCTTACACTGTCTAAATTCCTGTCTGGTGGGATAAAAGAAGTCCCGTCTTTGTGACGCTGTGGGTGAGAGCGGGCTGGTATATTAAATTGATGCTGCTGGACAGAATTAACACCTAACATTCACTTTGTATTGCAAACTTGGGCAAACCTTTCCCACACAGAGAAAAATAAATAAATGTATTCATATTGTATTTTTAAATCTGTCAATAGTCATAGGTTATATGTCAGTTTTTATACAAAAGGCATAAAAATATTATTTATCTTTGGAACTAATGAATAAAGGGTAACAGGGAAAACAAATGGATTTGATTATATATATATAATTATATATATATATATATATATATATACACATATATATATAATTTCATATATATGAAATTGTTTAACAATAGGGAGATTATTTCTGTTCATTTTTTAAAATCATTTTGATTCTCTGTTCTAGTTTATAAATAAATTGTCTAAAATTCTATCAAACTCTAAATTTGTAAATACCAGCCCTGTTTAACTTTCATCAGCAAGTATTGTTAAAATATCTAATTTTCAAGCCCCTATAAAATAAAACAAATCAAATCATGGCAGAAAACACCTGCATTTCTCTGGCTATTTAGTACTCAAAACATAGACCAGACATACATGTGGACTTCTAGGACCTTTGGAAGACGGCTGTTTTTGTCGAAATTGTTATGATTTTGTCAAATGTGTCTTTCATATTCTCTTATATAGTCTTTTCTTAAGTATGAACTTAGGAAATTAAGTGAACTTTTCATATTCTTATGAATGTTCATTTGTTTCTCTAATATATATACATATGTAAGTTTATATAAAATGTAGTCAATACACTCTGAAATAATTAAGTATATCTTTGTAAATAATAGCATTATATTATAGTATATTCAACAAAATTAGATATTAAGAAATAAAAATGGAGAGTTCGAGATCAAAACTTTTAATAGAAGAAAGAAGCAATAGATATCATTTTTGAAGATGAAAAGTTTGAATGCAGCCTTGAAGGACACATAGGGTAAGTTAATTATTATAAGAGGTGCAGAATATGCAGTCAGTATAACAGTATAGAAGGCAGTGGGATTTTAGAATGCTTTGAAGCCATTGGCAAAATAAATGTATTGGTAAGAATTTTAAGAAAATGGAAGAGGAGATTTCAAGCCCAAATAAACTGCCTTCCCGGCTTTTACTGGACCTGACAGACATCCAGAAGTGACTTTTAGAAAATAAGAGACTGCTTTTAAATTCTTCCTTTTTTGTAGTAATATGTCAGGCACCTGTTAGAATGATCAATCAGGATTTTCAACTCACCGTGACCTTTCTGAGAAGCACAAAATGACATGTAACAGATTATGCACTATACAAAGAGCTAGCTAGTTTCATGGTCTGCTCATTTTGCTCTAACTATTGTAAGGATTCAGATGTAGAATGAACTAGAATTTTTTATTAGTGCCACAGATATTAGCATGTGGCTTCATGGCAACTATTATTAAGTGATTTATGAGAAGGGGGCGATGTAAGGTTTTTGTTTGGTTGGGTTTTTTGTTTTGGTTTTTTTGTTTTGTTTTGTTTTGGTTTTTTGTTTTGTTTTGGTTTCTGTAAAGTTACTTTTTTTCCCCTTTAAACTAATATTTGTGAATTGACAAGTATTTCTGCAACTTTTCTCAATTGGACAAAATGATTTTTTCAAATTCAGGGCCAAGCCCCAATGGCTAGGATTGAGGCATCATATAACTTTACATGGGTAATGCCCCGATTTTCGTTATTTTAAGCTTGAGTAGCATCATATCTCCCAGCATTTCTTCTGCATATTAATTCTACCTCTCTTCTCCCAGGAAGCATACTAATTTTGCCTCCATTTTTTTTTTACTTTCAACTTGTCTTTTTACTTTTGACAGAACAATTTATCTTAAAGTGAGAGACAGAAAAAAGATCTGATTATACCATATTGTGTTTAAAATCATCAATGATTCTTCATTCTTCAGAACAGGGGTCACAATGCTCATGGCCTTGAAGGCATCTTATCAGACTTCAGACATCAATTTGGTTTGCACATCCTCAGCAAAGCTTTTTCCTCAACCAGGTCAGTTTCATCCATTAACACATTTTCACAATATATTCCTGCAGTTTTAGTGTTTGTCACGATTACAAATTTAGACCCATTATCATTCTTGAGAAAAGTATGTTTCTCAGACTGTGATATGTGTTATATGGTTAGAAAAAGAATCTTCTGTTATTTATTCTACTCTGAGTCCCTAATACAGACTTAATAAGTTGAATGAATTTAATATTTATGAATATATATATATATATAAAATTTGGATGAAATATGAAGGAAAACAATATATGTCCATGCAGAAAGTTTAGTTATCATGTGTCACATTCAGCATAATTACTCATAATGTATCAATGTATTTTGGAAGAAATATATGTTTGAAATCTTTGAAATCCTTCATCACAGATATGGAAATTGAATCTACCCATTATACACTTAATCAGTTTGCTGCTATTCTGGGCCCTTTCTGCTTTGTTTTACCTCTATTAAGTCAATCTCATTCTAAAACTACAAGTTGAGGACCAGGTCAGGTGAAGGGATGTTGAATGCAGCAGCAGAGTGTCTTTGTCCACGGTAAGGGGCTCTACCCTATTCTGTTCAGGTTCTATACTAAGTACCAAAAGATACTGTACTGTGCTTGAATCATGTTAGTCTAATACATATGCTCAACTTAATTTATTCATGGTTCCAGGAACTTTAAAAACAAAATTTCTTATGGCAGTTCTTGATGCCATATACATATTATGGCAACAGAACGATATTGAGTCTATATTAAGTAACAAGCAGGCAAGATGCCTGAAATACAGCCCACAAGTCAGTTCAGTATTATCTTCCTATTTGTGTCCGTTCCTATTAATAGAACAATAGCTATCTATAACACTTGAGCCTATTTTTAAACTTTCATGTTCAGTTTATTAATCTGTAAAATTCTTTTTCAAAATGTCCATCTTACTAAGTACTTTGATGGATAAGAAGTCCCAAGGATTTCCCTTTGTCATCATTCCTTTTAAAAAAATTTCCTTTTATTTTGGTACAATTTCCATAATTTGTTGTCTCTTAACTACAGCACTGGAGTTCAGTGTGGAATAAATGCCCCGGAAAGCAATTATGATTCACAGCAATGTCTCCTTGCAGAAAAGCTTAGGTCAACTAATGTCCCTTTTCCCTTGGGTGCCTTGGAGTTACACTTAGTAAATCAGGTAGGGTAGTAGGTTGGCTATTTCATCCACCCCCCTTCTCAATTTCACTTTCTTTTTTTTTGTGAACACAAAGAACTTTAAGTGATCCGACCGTGGCATTGAAATGCCAACCTTACTTGGTACTTTGAAAACTCAAAGCCTTTTTACAAGATGAATAGCAAACTGTAGATGACAGCTCCTGCAGAGCCATTATTGAATCCCAGCCCTGATGACTGCATTGCTTTGGATTTAGATAAAAGACTCCATACAAGACAAATGGTAGGAGCACATCAAACAAGACTGTGTCCATACAATGACAGAAACAATCCAATTGAAGGAGCAGTTGATTTCCCCAAGGCTACATACTGGTTCTTCCGGAGTCATTTATATTAAGAAACTAAAGATTGTATATTCATCTTCTATTTATTCTTTTCTCTAAAAATACTCATGTCCACTTGTCACATCCAAATCTTCTTGCTTTTGTCAGGAAGAAAAAAAAATGTCAATAAGGGAAGATGTTAATTATTTTGTATTGTGTTTTATTTAACCACAATAGCAGTGTGTGTAAAGGTTATAGACTGAGAGTTACAATCTATAATGATCAGATAAAAAGATTAGTCAGCAAATCGATGGTTCCCTGTTCCAACAGGAAGCTTGGTATATTCAAGGCAACACTGAGTACAAAGGGTACAGATAAGGATCGGGCACCTTTATTTAGATGAAAACTAACTCTAGAGAATGACTTCCACCCCATTAATTACACACTCACCTTCAGTAAGGGTGAGGTATCATTAAAATGCTTTGGGAGAGTGTTGGGAAATGCTTTGGGCTGTACGAAATCTCTGAAATCAGAGGCTGTCTTTATGTTGGGTTGGCAGATGTCACAGGAGCCCGATTGCTCAAAATGGAAAGAGGTTTATGTTTAGAATTTTCGTGTGTCTTTTATAGCATACATCTTGGAAAGTAAAATGTAGGTTTGTAAAACATCATCAAGTTTATTTAAAATATGAATTTAAGGAAAACCTACTTAGTAAGGAGATTGTTCTTTTTGTGCACAGTTTATCTCTAAACAGTTTTGTGTAGTTTTACATTTTTTTAAATTTAGTTTTATCAGATAAACTTTTATAATAGTCACTTCTTTGGCTTTTCCTGTGTTATTGAGCATGAGGGCCTTTTCCCTTTTCTCCTATACATAACAAGTAATCTGTTGGGGCGGGAGAAATGGCTGAGTAGTTAAGAGTAGTAACGTTCTTACAGAGGATGAGAGCTTGGTTCACAGCATCCATACCGGGTAGTCCACAATCATCTGTAGATGAGCTCCATGGGGATTTCATGCTTATGGCATCTGTGAGCCTCTGCTTTCATATGAATACATATTCCCACATGGACAAAGTTTAAAATATAATGAAAACATCTAAAATGCTAATTTATTTAAAATGTAGTTTGATATGTGACATCGGAGACTGTAAAGAGTTTCTTGAGTGAAGTCGGGAGAAGTATTTAAATTAATGGATCACATGCATTTGTCCAATCATATCTATTGTGTAAGGTTCTTCCTGTTACTGCCATTGACTTTTAATATTTTTCAAAGCTACAATACTCTTCTATGGAGGATTCGTCAATTATTAATTCTGAAAGAGCAACATCGATTATCACTTGTTTGGAAGGTAGTCACAGAGAAGAGCAGGTGTCAGTAGTTCTTGGAAACAGATCAGTGTCATCAAACAGGAAATTCTGCCTTTATACCAATAATTAACATAGAAAGTAGGAGAAGGGAAAACAAAAGAAATATTGGAATTTGAACTAAAAAAAATAAACCGCTGAATTACTATTTATCCATCCTCAGATATGATTTTGACTGATTGTTTTTACTACTTTTGTATTTGTTTCTTTTCTTTTTTGTAATCTACATTATGCATGTTAAAACAGAATTTAATGATACACTTGTTCTTGGACAAATTGTTGCCTTAAATGTGTTCCTATAACTTTTTCATAGTGAATCCAATATGAAACCAGTTTACGTTTATTAATTAAAAATTTTAGCATTGTGTGTACATGCATGTGTGTGTACATATGTCGACATGTGTATGGGATTATGCTTGCCTGTGTGTGAGCTTGTGTGCAGTCAGTGTTGTGAAAACGTCAGCTGCTGCTGACAGTAACAGAGAGAATGATGCTATCTTCCCCATCCCTTTGGAGATCCTTTTGTTACACATGGTAACAGCTTTCTTCACTGAGTTCACCTTGACTATGGCTATTTGTGCATCAATTGAACCACTGAATAAAGGTTCTGATTAGTTTTCATTTGAACCAATCAGTGGCCATCTGGCTGATTGGCTGAGACCTAGGGTATTGGTAATTCTATCATAACTCCAGGGCAGACTAACAGGCATGATTGTGTTTAATGAAACATTTTGCCTTCAAACCTCTACTTAGCCAAAGACAATAATTCCTGTCTTCTTCCCTTCCTTTTTTATCCGCTGTTCTTTTTCTCTTCTCTTATCTCCTGGGTTCTTGTTCCTATTTCTTCTTTCTTCCTTTTACTCTTTCCTGCTACCAACACCACAGTAGTATTTAACACTTTGCAAAGTAATTGCACACCCCACTATTGTTGCGGTTCAATGGTCCATCATTTCTTCCTTGGATTACTCCTATAGGCTCATAACTTGTTCCCTTTATTCCCAAATGCCTTCTAGTATACCTACAATATTTACACACCAAATAATTCATCCTTTACAATGAGGCTGAACTAATATTTCAAAAGTTTAATTCTCATCAGAATATCCTGTTAAAAATATCATTCTCATGGCTCCAGACCACATCTGGGCTAAGGCGCCATCTCTTTAGCAAGGGATCCAAAATATTCCTCATCTGTTGTTGGCCCACCTTACTCTCCTCATTTACTCTATTATTTCAGACATTTCAGACATATCATGGGCCAACCATACATCCTTGCAGGCATCTCCCCTTCTCACACATGTGTGCCTTTGCATATACTGCTCAATACCCTTCATCATCCCTCAGAGTTTTCCCTTTCTTTTATTCAGAAGTCTATTTTTGGCTTAGTTAATTTGAATTTTGTTTTCTAATGCTCAGATAAAGTATTATGTAACTTTGAAATCTCTCATGACTGGCAAACTCTGGCTACCTTCCCGAAATCTCTATTACACACACACACACACACACACACACACACACACACACACACACACACGCCCACACACGTACACACATACACATACTAACACACTCTCACACACATGCACACACACAGACACACACTCACACACACACCACAAATCCAGGCTGACATCTCAGAATATCACTACCACGATCTGAGATTCCCACTATACTCCTGAAATAATGTTGAGTATATTATACTAATATTCCTGATTTTTTGAGAAAATTATTTTTTATAACCATGGATTTATTATTTTCATAGTGATTATATCTTTGATAATTCAACAAAACTGAAAATACATAAAGAAACACATAAAACATTATTTAAGATAATTACAAAAAGAATATATCATAATGAAATATGGCTGTCACATATATCAAAATATACTATAATACTGTGATTATCATTGAATAAATTCATATGTATATATGTCAATATTTATACATACACATATATATGAGTTTATTAAAACAAGCTAGGAGAAGAAAGTTGGTCATCTTATTGCCATTTGAAAATGTTAGCCAAAATTTTCAAGATATTTTCAGCATAATCTGAAAATCATTTTTCAGTTTTAATATAGTACTGTTATTACTTTTCATATTTTAAATTCTTTATATTGCTACAAAGTATGTTTTATTTTAATCAGGCATTCATATATATAATTTTCTATAATGTACCAAAGCAAACAGTGAAATTTGGCAGTCATATTGGGGTGGGAATCCCCAGTTCATTGACCTGCAAAAGAGTGGCATTGGTGTGGAGTGCCCTGAGCTCAGAATGCAGCTTGTGGCTTACATGCATCTTGCACATCACGAAAGGATCTCAGAGATGAGAAGTCTTGCATCAGGTGAAGAAATCTTCTAGTCTAGGCTGTTAGAGAATTTCATTTCTAGGTATTTCAAGCTTTTGGGCTAATATCCACTTATCATTGAGTGCATACCATGTGTATTCTTTTGTGACTGTGTTACCTCACTCAGGGTGATATTTTCAAGTTCCATCCATTTGCCTGTGAATTTCATGAAGACATTGTTTTTAATAGCTTAGTAGTATTCCATTGTGTAAATGGGCCATATTTTCTGTATCAATCCTACTGTTGAAGGACATCTGGGTTGTTTTCCAGCTTCTGGATATTATAAATATATGGCTGCTATGAACTTAGTGAAGCATATGTCCTTGCTATGTATTGGAGCATCTTTTCTATATATGCCCAGGAGTGGTATAGCTGGGTCCTCAGGTAGTACTATGTCCAATTTTCTGAGGAACTGCCAGACTGATTTCCAGAGTGGTTATCCTAGCTTGCAATCCCACTAGCAATGGAAGAGTGTTCCTTTTTCTCCACATCCTTGCCAGCATCTGCTGTTACCTGAGTTTTTGAATTTAGCCATTCTGACTGGTATAGGTGGAATCTCAGGGTCATTTTGATTTACACAATTCACAGACCATATGAAGCTTAAGAAGAAAGACCAAAGTGTGGATACTTCAGTGCTTTTTAGAAGAGGGAAGAAAATACAGGAAGAAGTATGGAGACAAAGTGTGGAGCAGAGACTGAAAGAAAGGCCATCCAGAGACTGCCCCACCTGGAGATCCATCCCATATACAGTCTCCAAACCCAGATGCTATTGCAAATGCCAGGAAGTGCTTGCTGATGAGAACTTGATATAGCTGTCTCCTGAGAGGCTCTGCCAGAGCCTGACAAATACAGAGGCGGATGCTCACAGCCAACCATTGGACTGAGCATGGGGTCTCCAATGGAGGAGTTGGAGAAAGGACTGAAGGAGGTGAGAAGTTTTGCAGCCCCGTGGCAACAGTGTCAACTGCCTGGGCCCCCCTGGAGCTCCAGGGGACTGAACCACTAAGCTGTATCCATGGAGGCATCCATGGCTTCAGCAGCATATGTGGCAGATGACAGCCTTGTTGGACATCAGTGGGAGGAGTGGCCCTTAGCCCTGTGGGGGTTTGATGCCCCAGTTTAGGGGAGTGACAGCGGGAAGGCAGAAGTGGGTGCATAGTTGGGGGGACACCCCCATAGAGACAGGGGGAGAATGGATGAGATAGGGGGGTTCTGGAGGGAAGACATGGAAAAGGGATAACCTTTGAAATGTAAACAAAGAAAATATCCCACAAAAGAAAAAAAATTTCATTCCTTTTTTTCTTTACAATGGCTTTTTTTTGTTGGCAATGTGTTCCCCTGCATCTTGGTTTTCTACAACTAAAGCTGGTGACTTTTCCCATGTCTGACTTATATGGTGGTTTTAGAACCAATGGCCTTTTTTTCTGAGTTCCTTTTTCTTGTACCCCCCACTTTCATTGCTGCAGCAAGAGACCAGTTTTCATATTGGTTTTAAATTTTAAGTTTTACTTAAAGATAGCCAGAAATGAAGACACGATTAGTATTTTATTTCTAGCTGATGGAGAACCTGAATTCGAGAAAATCTGCGGTTTAGACTAATATGAGCTTTGCCTGTTGACATGCCTGCACCTTGCATACATTAGAGTTTAACATTTCTCATGTGTGTAGTAGTCTAATTAATGAAGAAAGAAAATGTTTAGTGTTTCATCCTATGTAAACATCAAAGACTCCTACTCTGTATATTACTTCATTACTCTAGACACAGATTAAGAGTAGCAAAAAAAAAAAAGTTGAAGAGCTTTCTCCAGTTCAAAAGTCTTTGAATATTAATTCCAACAAAACTGACCTTCCTTCATTTGTCACATTATTCACTAATGACTGACATGTGTCTATCAAACTTATAAAATAAGAGAAAGGAAGTAAGCCTGTAAAACTTGGACTATTACTTCTATATAAACTGTATATTGGGATGTTAGGTGCCTCTTGCCTTCCAGGGGATTAATTAAATCAACACTGAGGGGCTGACTCCATACCGTTCATTCATTCATTCGTTCCTTGTTAGAATGTCTAGACCACTGGGAAGTGCACCTGTCCTCTCAGAGTCATTTGTCTCACCACATGGAATGCTTTTCAACCCAGAAACAATCTGAGACTAGGCACAAGGGTAGCAATGCCATTTCCTCAACATTCTATGAGGGGGGCCTTTGCCTGCATGCAGGTCTTTTTGTTTCACCTGTTCCCTTTGAATGGAAGTAGAAAAAAACAGGAGAGAGGCCTGATAAGTACTTTCCACATTTGAGATGTGAGTGAAGGACTGCTCTCACAGTGATCTCGGCCCTGAGATTTGACATGCTCAGACTATTGCATAGCATGGTGGCTCACTTATGGCTAGTAGCTGTCTACTGCTTGTTTCTCCTCGCTTGCCATTTGTAGTACTCTACAATATTCAAGTCTTTAAAGAAACCACTTACTAGCAATGTCTGGGCAGTCTTCTTAAGGAAAAGAGAAGATGCCTCATGTACTCATAACACATAGAAAAAGAGAGGGAAGCATGGATACAATGGTTGTGTTCACTCAATTACACAAAGTCAGCTTGAATACAGCTAGGTCCTTATTCCTTCTGCTGGTGAAAAAACAAACCCAGAAAGCACTTTATGCTGTCAGTGTGATGACGCACAGCAGGGAAATTTGTGACATCTAAGATATGCATTATATAAGTGTTTCTGCATCTTTTATGATCATGTATTTGATGAGCCAAAACAAGAGCATTAGAAATTGTACAAGGATTTCTGAAGGGACAGCACAGATTTGTTGGGTACTTGTGAACAAGCAGAATACTTTAGAACATTTGTTTAACTGTGAGGCCATAGTAAACTCCCTGTGGCATCTACAATTTTCCACTAATTTTTAAAATTCTCTATATTATTTCTTTGGTTAGACACTTAGTAGTGCCTCTATTTTGAGATTGCATTATCTTATTTTTTAAGAGATGTTATACTAATATACCAGATATTAGATAATGCACATAAAAGAGAAATATATTTCTTGGAATTTAAGGGGCTGGGAATTCCATGATCAAGGAACTGGCACATTTGATGAACGTCACACATTCTCTGCCTCCACTATGGAGTTTTAAATGCCATGCCTCCAGAGAGGAGAACATTGTGGTCTCATAAGATGAGAGATTCAGAAGTATAAAACCGGGCCTAGTTTGACTGTTTCTAGACATTGTATAGAAGCTGTAATGACTTAGTAATCCCCTGGTGAGTCTACTTCTTAGTCATAACACTGAGTCATAACTCTGAGCACATGAGTTTGGAGGGGCACATCTGATAGTCATAACAATTACTATTATTAATGTTTAATCTTGATGCACCCTTTAATAAGCCTTGAACATCATTCCCTTATTGCTCAGCCGTCATGCTATTATAGAACAAGGGTGAGATAGAAAGACAATGCAAGAAAATATGCAAACTGTTCTCTTCCCCTAGAAACAATGTTATGGTAGGGTCAAGAAAGCCTTTTGAAGCAGTCATCCCTGTGATTATCAGGAATGTAACTTTGCATGCTGGATCTCTTCCAACATATCACTTAGCTTGTTTCATCTATTTTAATTTTTTAGTAAAATCTTATGGTAATATAGTTTATAATCTATGTGGTATTATTACTTTGAAAATTAAATTAGTTAAGGGAGAATGGATACACTTTGTTTAACCCAGATTCTCAGATACAGTAAACATTTTATTCATATAGAATAGCTGCCATTGCCCCAGTCCTACTTTAGGCTTGTTATGATCTCTCTTCTGATAGATTTATACTGTAAAACATGTTTAATATTAACTACAGTTAACATTTGCCTAAACTTTGCTCCTCAAAATGTGGAATCTAATACTTCTTTCTATCAAAAAATCATAAATTACAAGGATAACTATTATTATTGGTCTCATTTTATCAATAGGGGTTTGGAGGTTAGATAGATCAGGGGACTTTCTGAAAGTCCACTGTAATTTGTGGTTGTATAAGAACACAGACTGGCCTCAAGGCTCCTAATTGTTTGTTCTTGCTAACTGGTTTTTACCTTGGATCCAATTGAGTCTCTGATAAGTAGTTACTTTTCTTTTTTCATTTCTTATAGTTACAGGTTTAATTTGGGACAGGGTATACAGCCTGGATGTACAGAATAGTTATCTGGAAAGCATACTAAAATATACATTTCTTTCTTTCAATTTCCTTTCTGTCACAAAATTCTCTGATTCAGAGTCCTAGGGGCAGGACTAGAAGATATGGTTAGGCTGCTCATTCCTAGGTAACATTTTGACCATTCCTAATTATGCTGTATTTACTTCCAAGGACATCACATGGCATACGTGATATATTCTAGTAAGCCATTCAGAGCACATACCACACAGACAGGCTTTTTTGGGTGTGGGCAGAAAGGGTGGGAAGGGCCCTTTGTTTCTTGAGATGAGTATTTCCTGCAGTCATTCTGTCCACCTCCCAGTCACACAGGAAGAATAATGTTATGAGTGATATCAGGGATGCAGGCATCCTTGCAAATTTCAGATGCTGTTTGGAGACAGACACATTTTATTGTCTTTAACTAACAGCGCTTCAGTCTCCTGCTACCCAGTCTGTGACTATCTCTCTCATTAAATCCCTGTGAGTAGCCCTGCTACAGCTATGAATCACACACCTAGGGCTTCACAGAGACTGAGTTTATTGAGCCACATAATAGGAGACTATATCTTAGATGGCCCCAGAGCAGCCAAAACAATCTGTCACTTTTAATTCTTCCTGTCACCTCATTAAGGATATAGCAATGTTGACAATAAAACACATTTCCACACAAGGCACATGACCCGCGCATGCACGCGCGCGCGCACACACACACACACACGCACACACACACACACACAGCACCAAAAATGCAGCAATTCCTCCTCTTGTATTTAGATATGGTTATAAATATCCAGTCATTGTAAGATTCATTGAACAAACATATGTGCCAGGGTACTGTATATAACTGACACAGGCACAGAACAGTCTCCATGGGCACATAAAGCAATTAAAAATAACTGAGCTTCAAAGCAGGCTACTATAATACAAAGGTCAGGCCCATAAATATGAACAGGATGACAGTAATGTCTCTATCCAAATATACCCTCAAACACACCACTACAACAGTTTAGAACTCAAAGGTTAATGTAAAAAAAATTAAAACCCTGAAATTATGCCGTATTCATCTCATGGCTTTTGTTCCTGTGGTCTTTTCATCAAAGGTTAATATATGTGAATACCATGGAAAAATTTTATCAAGGCCAAATGTGTGTCACCGGGAACTACTTTATTCAGTGCAAAATATTTACCCTTGTGCATGTGATAAAATAAAGGACTTATGGCAAACTTTCTGCAAAAGGAAAATGTCCCCCCACCCCGCTGGGTTGCTTGTTTTTTAGATTAACTTCACTGATATTTGAATTCTACTCCAAGCTGTAGAGAGTCTGTTCTGAGGGCAGGGATAATTTTCGCAGTAACACACTGAGTGTGATAATCAGGTTTATGCACGGTTGTAAAGAATGTGCTGACAGATGGAAAAGAAGCCACCTCAGTCTGCACTGGATTCATTTTTATATATATTAAAAAAAATCATATGACACCTGACTCTGATTCAAATAGCAGTCCTTCTCCTGCTGTCTTCCAATGGCAGAAATATTTTAGAGTATATAGGAAAATTCCAGGCCCTGGTGGAGGGATTCACTAACATTTCTCGTTCTGTGATCATTGGAGCATCGCAGGTTCCTGTTTTCCCATTCAAGGTGTTGTGCGTGATGAAAAACTTACTCCTACCAAACATGGATCTTTGTATTTAAGTGCCCTAGATAGGAAGCAAGTGAATTCAGAAAAGGATGTGAACGGAATGGTTTCCATGAAAGGCAGGCACTCTCTAACCTTCCTCTGGAAAGCAAACTCTCAGCCAACTTACTGTAGCTCAGCTTTCATCAGAGCATATTAAATATGATTGCAGACTGTGGAGAGCATTTAGGTCACCTGGGCCCTGCTGAGGTGACATTTGAGAACACACTGATTAAAATGAGTGAACACTCTAAAACCCCTTCCTTTTTCTTAATAATAATGAGTTTACAGTGACTAACCCATGTAGCACATTGATTCTCCAAGACACAGTTTTGGCCCTCCAGAGGGGAAAAAAAAAAAAAAGCCAGATTGTGGTGTCTCTTTGCTTGTAAACCACAATTCTACATTCAAAGATAAACTTATTCCATGATAGGAACATAAACAAACAAATAAATACCCCCAAACTCAGCTAAAGTGAGAAGCAGTGTCCTTGTCATTCCCAAGCACATTTTTGGTAGGGCTGCTATTACAGAGCCCTTGGACAGGGACTAGGTTGACGAAATTCCATATCTGGAAGCAGGAAGTCCAAAATCAAGATTTTATGAGAGTTCTTTTTGAGGGTTGTGCAGGAAGAATCTAGGGCTCTCCCTAATATGTATAGTATATACATATCCAAATTCTGCCCAACAAGCTCCAGGGATCCTCCTTGTTCTACTGCTTCAGGCGCTGGGACCACAGGACCATACTCAGGGCCTAGCTTTTTACATGGGTGTTGGGGATCCAAACGCAGGTCCTCATGTTTTCATGACAGACACTTTAACAAGTGAGCTAATTCCCTATCAACCCATGTTTCTGTTTACATGAATAGGATGGGAACTCGACTGGACCAGAGCCCATGCTGACCATCTTACTCTCCATCTGTCACTTTTATGGAGACAAGACCTCCAAATATAATCATATTCTGAAGTTCTCTGAGCGAGACCTTAAGAGTCACCTTGAAGGGGAACACAATTCAATTCTAAAGCTTTTCATTAAAGAAATAAAACCAACTAAATAAAAATTCGATACTGCTAATTCTATCTCTACTTTCAATGGCAACCCAAAGAGAAATTATTCCCATACCTGTAACTTCCAGGGTACAGCTTCCAAAGACAACAGGATTCATTTCCTTATTACCAAAGAAGTTACCCAATGGCTGTTTTTGGTAAGTTTTACATCTTCCAAAGTCCTAACAGTCAACTCTGTCACTTCAGCTCCTCTATAGTATCCTCCTCTGCCTACTTCAACATTGTTCCCAAAGTATGACTTATCCTGACTAGCGGTTCCTATTGTATCCATGTGGTTGAATTGCCTAATAATCTACTGAGTTTTCTCTAACTTTTCAAGTCAAGTGACTTTCAGTCTATCTAGGCTATTTCTAAAATTTAAATTCAAATACTAACTCTTTGACTCCTGTCTTCTCATATATACTTTAAAAATTGTTCTCTAGTTTCCTTGTAGCATCACCTGCCAAATTATGTTATTACATGGAACATTAATATTTTAGTATCTTAACAGGAGCTACAGAGAGAAGATAAAAATGGTATGATCAGATAGCATTAGGACACGTGAATTAGTAAAGTTTAAATGTTTCTTTACTGAAAGAATTTAGTACCTTAATATCTACTAGGAATGAACAAGATCTGGCAATGGCTTTAACCAAAGTCCTGTGAGAAATTACGAAAAATAAAAGGAGCAGGAGAAATGTCTCAGCAGTTAAAGAGTGTTCACCACTCTTGCAGAGGTGCTGAGTTCAGTTCCCCAAAGCTCATAATTACCTTTATGTTCAGCTTCAGGAGACCTGACACCTTCTCCTGGTATCTGTAGTCACCCATAAACACACACACACACAGACACACACACACACACACACAGACACACACACACACACACACACCCCAGTTACATTTAAAACCAAAATGAGAAATGAGCAAAACCTGTGATTCGTGGAGCACTAGTCTGGGAACAGTGTTCAATGCTCTGCAGTGTATTTTCCTACTCATTTTCCTTGACCTATATATTCTTTCCTTAGGGTTTTGCTCATATACCATGCACTCACTAACTAATTAAATACCCCCTCGCTAGCTAAAGAACCCCCAAGTCTTCCCTGCACTTCTGCACCTCATCCATTTCATGCACGGGCTCACCTTTAGCAACTCCCAGCAAGCATTCAGCTACATAAACAATACTATACCAGCTGGCTCATTTTCTAATCTTCTGAGCACATGCAATACTTCTCTCTTCCTCAGTTTTCTATCACCCAGATGCCATAGGAAGAAATGGTTCTAATGACCATCAGGTAGGACTGTTCAATGTTTAGATTACCAACTTTTGCTTACAAAACAGAAAAATATGCCTGCTCATCCCTTCTGCATTTTCACCTCCATTGAAGCTAAAGCTCTGTAGGAAAGCAAATTAACCTGCCAGTCTCTCTCACCCACCTTACAGTTTCAGGGGCAGTTTAAGTGTATGTTCAGTTCAGGATTTTCTATTTCTTATCTACTAATTCTTTCTCTTAGGGCATTCAAAAATGCTCAAAGATTCTCACTTTTAATTTTGTCCTCCTTTTATGCAGTGTCTTGGATTTGCCTTTGCCTTCTTTTCCAACAAAGAAGCATGGCTCATATTTTCCCTGTTCTTAATTCCAGTGCCCGTCTTACTTTTGGGAAGTTCTGGACTCTAGCCAATGATCTTACTTTGACATTAATTAGGGACAGAAAAGAGATGAAAGTGTGGATTTTTAATCTACACACTAGGGTCTCAATTCTAATTGTATAGATTCTTAGCATTGTAACGTCTGTGGTTTTAATGTCCCCTGAAGCTCTTTTAAAATCTATGCATTTGAAACTTAATTCTCCAATAGATAGTCTGGAGAGGAAGGG
>JANHMN010000007.1:36441116-36471917 GCA_030674055.1 Rhabdomys pumilio | reverse complement strand
ACACACACACACACACACACACACACACACACACACTCATTTCACTTTTAATATGAGCTTTTAAATCACAGATCTGAAGAGAATAAGCCTTTATAAATGCAATTTGTTATACTTTAAAATGTTAAATAATAATAGACATGTTAATTAGATTTTAAGACAAAAATAGAAGAAAACATAAGAACATATTTTTGTTTAAATTATCAAGGAATAGTAATTAGACATAAAATGTTTTAGAATAATTATATCTTTATACTATAGAGGAGTTATAAAGACAATGAAGACAGTTTCCATATAACCTGCACAATTTGCTTTATTAAAGCTTACATATATTACATTTAATGGTACATTTGTTACAATTAATGAGCCAAAGATACATTATCATTAAAGTCCGTATATTATTCAGATTTCTTCAGATTTTTCTCTTTGCTTGTTGATCCTGGATCTCATCTGAGGTACCATTTTATATTTAGTCATCATCTATGCTTAGCCTGCTCTTGGCTGTGATGCTTTTTATAATTTCCCTTGGTTCTGATTACCGTAAAGGATACTCATCATATACTTCAGAGAATGTCCTTCAAATGGGATGTATCTGGTGTCTTTTCTGCAATTAGATTAGAATTTGATTCTTTAACAAGGAAGACCATAGCTGTTAGACTTTTGTCTTTACTGATCCATATCAAGGCAACAGCTATCAGGGAGTCTTAACTCTGACAATCTTACCCTGAGTGTCTTGGCCAAAACATTGAGTATCTGCTTTCTCCATAGCAAAGTTTATTTTTTTCTCATTTGTCAAAGACTATACTTTTTGAAGAAACATAGTTCACATTCAGTATTAGGAAATTATGAGCCCATACTCTGAGAGCTGTTCATATGATTTTGTGCAAATAAAATTATGAAAGGAAATGCAGGCTGAGATGCAGAATATGACAAAAGAACCACACTGAACAACAGATGCAGAAAACAAAGTCATTAATGGGGATGCTTGTAATGTCACTGGCTTAAGTTTAAGTGTTATTAAAGGAGTGTGTAGGGCTTCTAAATCAGCAAACACAAATACATGTCAATATAGTGACTTCATTGATAATTCAGTTTCTCATGCGCCTATTATGTAAAATGTCTCCTACTGCTATAACTGTAAACAAGAAGTGAGAACTTGCAAATAAACCAGGAAAGCTATAATAACTTGTACTTGGTATTTAGTGAATTTAGATCAGATGTCAATATGAATGATATCATTCATATTGATGTATCCAATTTGAATGTATATGTATTTACATATGTATTTGTGCAACGTATATATGTATACATGTACACACACACACACACACACACACACACACACACACACACACACACATATATATTTTTCTACTTTATAACTCCAAACAAAAAGAAATGTTGTGGAAAAAACATAAAACCATTAATCCTATTGTGATGTGGGCATGTTGGAGTCTATGACACATTGGAAGTGGCTGGATACTGAACATAAAGTACACATCCAATTACTTTCCAGATAGTTGGCTCCATCAACTAAGGAGCACATAGATCTTCTCCATAATCCAGTCTTCCTTATAAGGATGGTACATCTCTGTATCAGCTGAGTAAACAAGAGAGTCAAGATCTGCCAGATTGTTTATAAATCAAACAAATGACTGTTATCAAATATGATGGAGGGACTGTTGGGATCCATTTTCTTCAGTTATACTTCATCCATTTTACAAACACCTTCCATGCACTCATTCACACTCAGTCAGTCCTTCCTTCTGGTCTCTTGGCTGTACCTGCAAAATGAAGTAAAACATTGTGCCAAATGCTTTGTTGCAGCCACTGCCCCCTGTGAAGCATTAGGTGTTAGGGCTATGCTTAGAATAGGTGTGTGCAGCATGCTGGAGTGAACATGTTGTATGATAGTAATCCTGTTTCCAATTTGTTCCTCTCAAGCCAAGAGTAAATGTCTGCCATGAATCATGAATGATCTTTTCATTATGATTCCACCATTGCCCACTCTCTTTTCTCTCTCTTTCCTTTTCTTCCCATTCCTTCCTTTCTTCTTTTCTCATCCTTCCTCTTTCTCCCTCCCTCTCTCTATTCCCTCCCTCTCTTTCCTCCTTCCTTTTTTTCTTAAACATTTTTATAATAATCCAGATAGAAAGGGTTTTTTTTTTGTTATTTAAAGTTGGTTCTAGTCGTTGAAATTTTTCAGATCTGTTTCATAGAAGTTTGTGCATAAAATCTTTCTGGGTAGGGGAGGGATGTGACAACACTAGTTATATTCTCTGGGAAAGTCTCAGTGAAAAATAAAGACATGAAATATAAATGATCTTTCCATTATGAAAAAGGATTCATTATGAAAAAATGGTTGTAAAATAAATAGACAGACAGACAGACAGAAAAATAAAGTAAGCATGCATATGGATATGACACCATTTTTCTGTGACACAACGCTCAATAGTGGAGGCAGAGGCAGTAGGACCATGAGTTATAATACATAGTTAAGGTTACATTTGGGGTTGCACTGACTTACAAAAGAGCCTGTCCCAAATACCAAACAAAAATAAGGATCCAAGAGTCCAGAGAAATATAAATTATCAAGTGGATAAATGGAGAAGTAGCAAACAAATGTATTTTGTTTGGGTTGGGTTTTGTTTCATTTATTTATTTATTTATTTATTTATTTATTTATTTATTCATCCTTTAAATTTCATTAATTCAGAAAAATGTGAAGGAGGACTTTCATCTTTCTTTCTTTCTTTCTTTTTTCTTTCTTTCTTTCTTTCTTTCTTTCTTTCTTTCTTTCTTTCTTTCTTTTCTTTATTCACCTTACATTCTACTCACTGCCCTAGGCCCAACTGACAATCCTTCCCCTGTTCCCCTCCCCTTCTTAGAGAAGGTAGGGCTCACCCATCCTGGCCCTCAAGTCTCTGAAAGCCTAGGTGTATCCTCTCACACTGAGGCCAGACAAGACAGCCCAGCTAGAAGAACACATGCCAGATATTGGCAACAGCTTTTGGGATAGCCCTTACTCTACTTGTTCAGGACCCACAAGAAGGTGAAGCTGCATATCTGCTACATGTAAGCAAGAGGCCTACCTTCAGCCTGTGTATGTTCTTTGGTTGATAGTTCTCTCTAAGAGCTCCAAGGGTCTAGGTTAGTTGATGCTGTTGGTCTTTCTGTGGAGTCCCTATCCCCTTAGGGGCTGCAATCCTTCCTCCTATTCTTCCATAAGAATTCCCAAACTCCATCCACTGTTAGCTGTGGGTGTCTGCATCTGTCTGAGTCAGTTGGTGGGTGGAGCCTCTCAGAAGGCACCCGTGCTGGACTTCAGTCTGCAAGCATAACAGAGTATCATTAATTGTGTTAACAAATTGGGTTGACCTTTAGTTTGGGTTTTGTTGTTTTTGTTTTGTTCTGTTTCTTACTGAAGAACATTAAATAAGATTTATATAATTTTATCATATATAACTTGATAAAATTTTTTCAAATATCCAATGAAAGAAGGATTGTCAAGTCCCTAATCAAAATAAAAATGACTTAAAGCAGCCTCTAGGGTAAAGGGTAATTTATACCTTGTACCTGCTGAGAGAGGAAAAATCAGTTTTCTCCAACAGAATGACATTGGAAATATCAAACACTTCAGGGGATGTCTCATGTTCAGGAGTAGTTGGCCAACATATAATAATGGACTCCATAGTCTTTTGTGTGCTTTTATTTTGTTATAATTTGTATTTTTTTGTTGTTTGTTTTTTTCTAGATAACATTTTGTCTTGTATCCTTGGTTTGTGTGGTCATTAATCCTGTTTTGATTTTTCTATGTTATTTTAGAAAAAACAAAGTTGGGTTGTAGTAACAAGAAAAAGATATGGAAAGACTAGGGGTAGAGATAGAATATGATAAAAAATATTTAAAATTTAAAATTGTTAAAAATAAAAAAATAATAAAAATTTTGAAAGAAGAAAATATTCACTAAGTTAAAATAGAAACCAAAGATTAATTATTTTATCTTCTCATATCAGAAATGCTAACCCACAGATCTGAGATGTGGTAAATATCTTTATGTTAAGCAGGTAACAAATATTTTCTTGTTGTTCTAGTTTGCATTGTAGAGAAGATTTTGGTAAGCATATTAAAGATAATGTAAGACAGAGAATCTTTGAGCATTTAGTAGCTTTATCAAATAGTGTGAACAACTTTTCTAAAATTTAGCTTAATTTCCCTGTATTTTAGAATATAAATGAAATTGATAGTAATCCAGGAAAATGTAAAAATTAATGTTTATAATGATTCTTATAATAAATCTCATAAAAAGAATATTAAAAATGTCAAGGAAGATGATACTAAAAGGTCAAATAATTTCCATTAGGACTTTGAATTTGATTCCAGTTTGACTACCTAATATTGTTTAAACTGATGGAAAAATTTCAATCTCAAATTATGAATCAACAAAATCCTATGTCAAATAAAAATCCTGGTACATAAAATAAAACAGATTAATTATGCTTAGAACTACATATATGTATGTTATAGCTAATTACATGCAGTTGTCTACTAAATAATAACACACTCTGATTGAATGGATTTTTATTTATTGATTCACAAAAATCAATATTAGGAAATTAAGAATAAATAATTATAACAATTGAACAAAGAATAAAAATGTTATCCAGAGAGACTGCCAAATTAATTTCAGACTGGATTAATTATTCATAAAACAATTCATCAATTAGGGATAAGGGACAAAAATAAATCCCTAGAAATGATCAACACTGTTTGTTTCAAAATGACAGCCAATACTATATCTGATTGCAAAGCATTACGATATTCTCCTACAAGTCTGGGAGAAGAAAGTATTACTGGTATTATTTTTCAGCTCATTTTAAATGTTAGATTTGTTGAGGCATGCTTTATAAAACAGGGAGATTCATTCTTTCAAGTATATAGTTTGATAATTAGACAAATGTCTTTGTCATCAAAATAAAAATAAAATCTTATAAATATTATCATACTTTCTTACTGGTGTTCTGTGGTTCCTGAGACTCTGGGTTATAGGGACAGTCCAGCTGATACCTCTCCTGTGTTCATCTCTTCCAGAATTCCACGTCATATTATGAATTTTTTTTATAATGCCTGGCACTTTTAAAATTTATCAATTGGTCCCAGTAGCATTAATCATTTTTACATGGGAGTCACATATTAACATATTTTTAATTTGTTTTTCTAGAGTGACTAATCCTATTTTCAAAGATACTTGTCCTCTGTGATTTTCTATTATGTTGTTTGTGAATAAATATAACATTTTCTTACTATATCTTTGTCTTAAAATTTTGTAAACAGATAGTTAGAATTACCTTTTCTCCTCTTAATTTCTGTCAAGATTCTAGAATCATCACAATCTCTAAAACTAAAATAGAGCAAAATAAAATCATAAAATTTGAGTTGTAATTATTTTGATTCATCTTTGTCATGAATCTTAATTTTAGTTTATCTCTTCCAAATATAATATTTCTTATTTTCTTTATTTTAATTACTCTAAGTAATGTTTAAAGACAGCAAGTTATAAAGTTTAAAATTTTCTATTGTTTTTATTTTCACCTTTAACTGCATTGATAGTGTACAAAAGTTCAGTTGACTGTTCCTATTTTGAACTGTGTCAGTTGGTCAGTAAGTTGTTTCCCATAACTATCTCTGTATGATATTCTGAAGTCTAACTCTGTAGACAGGCTGTGAATACATGCAGATCTCCTTCATGTTAATATTTTATGTATTTTTCTAGATTCATAGTCATTATTTAAAATCTGCAATGAAATGTTAAATAGAAGGAAGAGAGACCTTTGATGTTACAGAGATTAGTGAGAAATAAACTACCTTCATTAATATGTTAGTTGAAGAATTTTAACACAGGCATCTTTTGCAGTGTTGATTTCTCCAAACTTAATACTGGACTTGAATGTTTTCATAGATAGATAGACATACATACATACATACATACATACATACAGACAGACAGACAGTTAGATAGACCCACAGTCTTATGCAAAACTTGGTCTTCAAGTTCTTTATCTGATATTAACATTAGGACTTCAACAGTCTTTCTGTTCAGGTTCTATGGTGTATTTATCCATTCTTTTATAATGAACAAATGTCTCTGTATTTGACATTAGCCTCTTTAACAGTTCCAGATACTACTTTTTTTTTTATATTATTTGCCAATCTATGACATTTAACTTAGTGTTTATATGGTTTATATTTAATATAATTATTACATTTGCATTCTTTCATTTTTATGTTTTCCTACTGCTTTCTGATTTATTTTGAATTAAATGGTTAAATGTGCAAACATTATTCATATTGATTTGCTCTTAGATTGCTTAGTATTATATCACTCACTGTGCAGTAAAGAAGCTTAAGTAAGAATATTTTTTCTAAAGACAATAAATAAAGTCCTTTGATCACTTCCATGATCACTGTTTATAAGAACTTATCAGGATGACCAAAGTATCTGAGCCTACTTCCCTGTCCTAGTCCAAAATCATTTTCATTCCTGAAGCCTACTTCTTTGTTCTAGCCTAAGATTTAGATTCCTGCATAAAATTACTTCTTTGTTGTATCCTAATGTCAGATTCCTGCCTTAAGCCCATTTCCTTGTCCTTGGCCCATGTCAGATTCTTGCCAAACAACCCATTACCTTGTTTTTGGCCAATGTCAGATCCTGCCAGGCAGCCCCAAAAGCTATCCACATCTCCCCCCTTTTTAAATTTTATAAACAAGACTAATCCTGGTCATTTTGACAAGAATGCCCTTCTTACCCATCATGGAATATGTATTACCAAAAGCAATGCACTTATGTTTTAGGTTGGTAAGGCTCTGTGCAGAATCTAACCTGTCCTTAGCTTGCCAGACTCTTAAGTTAATAACTCTGTCTGGGGGTCCATTTTCCATTTCAAGCCATGTACTTTGGCTGCCAACATATTGGTGTTGTTAAAGACAAGCTTTAACATGAAACAATGATCACAGGAGTAATCACAGGACTTTATTTCCTTGCACGTTCTTTGACTATTTGTGTTTGTCTTGTTTGTTCTTTGACTATTTGCATCTATTGAATTGCTAGTTCCTCTAACTAGAACTGACCTTAATACTTGCATGTAATTAAAATTGTATGAAAGCAAATTAGGAAAAAATTGAAAAAAATAATAAAAAAAGAAAATTGGTTGTATTGTAGTATATAAAGTACATGATATATTGACATAGCATATTCTTTCCTAAAATTTTCCTAAAATTTTTCTGTTTATTATCTCATAGTATGATTATGATTATTACTTAATTACATCATAACAATAGTATCATGATAGTAATATTAATTTGAAATTTAATCAAATACATTTATGCAAAATATTTAGAAACTATTAGTTATTTAATGATATTTGATGTTTATGTTATTTAAGAGATTTCTCAAATACCCATTTGTTGTCTATTTTAATTCTTTATGTTTCTATAATTACTATGTCAATAATTCCATATAATTCTATAATTCTATTAAAAAGGAACATTTTTTTCTCTTGCTCTCTGACTTGTCTCTGCTACAAGTTATTCTTGTCCTATATCATCTTCCTGTATAGTATAAAATTTTCAGTACTTTGGCTTTGTTTTACTTTAAACAGTCACTATTTTATCATTTACAGGGTTTTAAAATTAATATGCAACACATTTGCTGGGCTGCATGTCTGCCTTTCTGCTGGGATGCCTGAGCACTGCCAACAAGCCACTCAGGGGAGACAGAACACAGTCAATAACAGAGGTTTCAGTCCTTATGTTTTCTGGGTGAGAAACAGCTGAGTCCGAGATGAATGCTGTGGTTCCCATTGTCTGTGTACCCACATACCCCTGGGGTATCTTCCAGAGTTAAAAACAGGTCTTTGCTACCCTCTAGGGTACTTTTGTGCCAGGCAGGAAGGGGATGGTTGTTATACTCCCCACTCCTACAACTCTTCCAACCCCTGCACGACAGTCCTTATTCACCCAAACTGTCTTATTTGATGGTGGATGTAGATTCATATACCTTATTCAGGGTGAACCAGGGATTAAATATCTTTTGTAGAAAAAGAAAGAAAAAAAATGCCCCGGAAGGAAAGTTCATTGACTGAACACTGAGGCCTATCTATATACCTAATTAGCATGAAGAACTCCAGGTTTTAATGCTATGTGGCCAGTTGTAATGGTCCTCTCAGTGGAGTGACATGGTTACATGTTCCAGATCAGGTAATTTGGCAGAAACCTGGCCCAAACCCTGTTGTTCTCAATTCTGAGATTTCCCAAGTTTTGAGCCTGCTCAACCTTACCAGTTCTTCTGTATGGTTACACAGTCCTCTTCCCCCATATATGTTTCAATGTTAACCACATTATATTGCTTCATAGATGTTTTATGATTTTATAAAGTTCCAAATTTCATATGATATCAGCCAACTGCCTCGGAGCTTCCTTTAATAATTCTGGTAGTATGGTGGGTAGTGAGAATAATTAGAATACATTATAGACATATATAAAATTGGCTAACATTAAGTTAATCAATTTTAAAAGAAAAATACTCATATTGATCTAGTATTTTTCCTATTATTTCCTAAGAGTTGACAATTCTACATTATATATTTAGCTCCAATAATTTTGGTGGGGGTTATGAAAATTATGCTATTTAACTACAGTATTCTTTTCCTCTGCTGTTCTTCGTTCATTTGCTGTTTCCTCTATCCCTCCTCTCTGTGTATATGCATGTTCATATGAATAATCAGTATATTTTGCTGAAAATATTGTCAATCTTGACTCATTAGTCATTTATCTTAACCAATGTATTATTTTGTAATCATTATGATATTTATTTTCACCACTGTAGTTTCATAGTAACCTTGAAGTTGAGTAAATTAATTTTTTTTATTATTTATTATTGCCATTCATTTACCATCCACTTCTGGACTTTTGACTTTTCCTTTAGGTGGTAGAACAAAGGGTATGGATGAAGTCCATGCCATACAATTGTGAAGACTCTCAGTTCCCTAGCAACCCACATGAATGCCAGTTGAACATGACAGTCACCCTATAATTCTAGTATGCAGAATTATATTATAGTATGCAGAAAGAAACAGTTGATTCCTGAAATAAGCTGGATAGCTAATTTACAAGTGTCAGCAAAGTCGCAGTTCAACTGAGAGACCCTGCCTCAATATAAAGATGGAGAACTATCAAGGAAGATTCCTGATGTCACTCTTGAGCTTCTACATACATACAGCCTCAAACATGTGTACCCATATACATGTAAACATGCATGCATAAATATGTATGCAAGTTTTTGAAAAGTAAAGTTTAGAATGAATTCTATGAGCCATGTTGGGAAGAATGGACATTTGAATTATATTTAGTTTTCTAATCCATAATGATGAAACACATTTTTATTATTTTAGCTCAGTAGTTCGTGATCTGTGTGTTAAAACCATTTTGGGGGTCACATATCAGATATCCTACATATCATATTTTTATTATACATCATATCAGTAGCAAAATTACAGTAAGAAAGTAGCAGCAAAATAATTTTATGATTGGGGTCACCACAACATGAAGAACTGCATTAAGAGGTTATAGCATTAGGGAAGTTGAGAACCACTGCTTTAGATGGAATTACTTTTTTTCATCAGAATTTTGAGGTTTTTTTTTAACATATGGATTCTGTATGTGATTTGATAACATACAACTAAGCACCTCACTGTTCAATGTCAAAATAAATTCCATTTTGTGTTATTTCAAATTTTAATCATCCATTGATTCTAAGGAGGAAGACATTTTTGTTTTTGGCACTCCCTCTATAAAATGACCTTACTAAAAACCATTTCTAGGTGTCTATCCACTATCACTTTCCACTTAAACATTCTTTTCAGCTGCAAAAACAGACACAAGTCTTTATTACCACTCCTTCTCTTCTTGGACTGTTGGATTACTCATCCCATAGTGAATACATTTGGGGGGAGGGAAGGCAAACATGCTTTCCACAAACATAGAAGTAAATTATCCTGGAACTCTCCATCAAGTGTAACATTACATATAGACCTTTTATAAATGCCTCTTACCAAGAGAGGCTCTTTCTTTATTTTTAGCTTTCTAAGAGTGTTCTGAATGTGTGATGGATTTTGTCCAATGCATTTTCTGCATCGATTGATATGATTATATGGTTTTGTCCTTTAGTCTGTTGATATGGTGGATTACATAAATTGATTTTCAAATGTGCAAGTAGCTTTGCATAACTGGCCTAAATCCAGCTTGGTCGTTTTGTATAATTCTTCTCTTACATTGTTGCAGTCAATTTGTTAATATTTTCATGAGGATTTTTTATCTGTGTTCATGAGAGATAAGGGCATGTACTTTTTCTATTTTGTAATGTCTTTATCTGGTTTTCATATTAGTATAAAGCTGGCATCATAAAGGGATTTGGGAAATGTCTTTCTATTTCAATTTCCTGATAGAGATTGGAATGAATTGGTATGGTTTCTTTCTTAATTATGTGGTAGGATTCACCAGTGCAGCATTGTTTGCCTTAGTACGTAATTATTTATTCAATTCAATAATTATATACTTATTCAGATTACCCATTTTTCCCTTCAGGAGTTTTGGTATTTTGTGTCTTTCACAGAACCAAGCTATTTCACCTTAGTTACCACAGTCATAACAGTCACGTACACGTGCCCTGCTTTCAGTATCCTTGTGACAGTACTAGTCAGGTTTATTATTGCTGTGATGAAACAGCATGACCAAAAGCAACTTGGGCATAAAAAGCTTATGTGGGTAATGCTTCCTCATAACTGTTGGTGATTGAAGAAATTCATGGTAGGAACTCAAACAATGTAGGGACCAAGAGGCAGAAGATGATACAGTGGCCATGAACTAGTGCTGTTCCTTGACTTTCTTTCCATAGCTTATTCAGCCTGCTTTCTTCTAGAAGCCAGGGACTCCAGTCCAGGGATGAACTGTGCTCTTCCTCATTAATCACCAACTAAGGAAATGCCCTACAGACTTGCCTAGAGCCTAGTCTTATGAAGTCATTTTCTTAGTTGAGGACCCCTCCTCTCTCAAGACTAGTTTGTGTCAAGTTGACATAAAACTGGCCAGCAGATTGGCATTGAAAGAGTCTATTGTTTTTCATTTATGACATCAGTAACTTTCAAATATTCCTTTTATTCTTGTTTAGTTTATGAAGAGGTTTATCGATCTTAGTGATCTTTAAAACAACAGGATTTGATTTTTTCAGGCTTCATTATTTTATGCTCCTAATTTCATTGATTTCAACTCTAATTTTTCTATTTATTTACCTCTGTTTGCATTAAGAATGATGTTGCATTATTGATTTGTAAATATTTCTTCCTTTCTAACATAGTCACTGCTATAAGTTTCCCTTTGAGTAAAACTTTTTATTGCACCCTGTGAGTCTTGATAAATTGGTTTTGTTCAGCGTGGTTCAGAACTTTTCACAATTTCCATTGATAGTTCTCAGTGGTGGTGTCAATTTTCTAGGTTTTATTTAGAAGTGTAAATTCCATGTAGCTGATGATATCTGTCTTTTGTTCTTAGTTTAATACCTAGGTGGCCAGAAGAGATGGTCTTTAGTAACTGGTCCATTCTTCAAAACTTGGTAAGACTATTTAATGC
This sequence comes from Rhabdomys pumilio, assembly GCA_030674055.1. Lineage (NCBI taxonomy): Eukaryota > Metazoa > Chordata > Mammalia > Rodentia > Muridae > Rhabdomys > Rhabdomys pumilio. The sequence continues at coordinate 36,460,238 of JANHMN010000007.1, read as the reverse complement.
CCAAGAATGTGGCTGAGTGTTCTATTAGAACTTGGGCAGGAGGCACCTTTTACTGCTGTTGATTTTACTACAGGCTATGTGTCAATCATGTCCTGCTGACTAATGTTTCTGTTCTTCACTACTAAATTTTTATCAATATTTGCTGACCATATTTTTACACACAACTAGGATATTGAAATCTATACCTAGAACAGAAGACAAAACCATTACTTAGTGCTTTATTTTCACCTTTTGTCTTCTGTGCTTTGACAGTTTGTTTATAAGTGTACACACATCAATTACTGCCACTTATTCTGAGAAAAAAGGACTCCTTTGTTATTACGCAAAAACTCTATTTATTTATTCCTGATATTGTCTTTGTTCTCAAGATTGCTTTTCAAAATACTAACGTGGCCACTTCCACTTTCAATAGATTGTTAGCACAGTAGATCTTTTTATATTCCTTTCATTTTAATCAACCTATGCCTTCACATACAAAATGCTTCACACAGACTGATTTTAGTTGGATCTTATTAATTTATAAATCTAGTTTGACATGCTGCTTTCTTATTCTATGTGTGCAACAGCCATGTCATAGTCATTGTACAGTATTTCACAGCACTCCCGTTCAACCCCAGGCTCATGTGCTTTTAATGTTTCAGTTTGGTTAACCCATGCCTTCTCTCTACCCACCCTTTCATGTTCTCATTCTGGGTTAAATCATTAGCTCCCAGTATTCCCCCTGCCACATTTTCATATTCCATGTGTTGTTCTAGCTTTTCCTATTATATTGTTGTTACTTGGATTATAAAATGTTAGCTTCCTAGGATGCTCTTTCACATCTACTCTCCATTCCCCCATAGGTCTTCCACATCACACTCATTCTAATACCTGGTTGAACCTCTCTTAACCCCAATGTCCTCACTTTCTGTTTTCCTTTCTCTTACACTCTACCCCTTTAAATGAACAACCCCAGCTGGTGGCCCATTTCTAGTTTCTTAGATTTCCCATGGGCTCCATGTTAAATGAACAGAACAAAACATTTGAAGCTAGAACCACCATATAACAAGGAATATGAGGTGCTTATCTTTTGGAGTCTGGAGTGGCTTGTAGGTTTTCAGGGAGTGTTGTTGAAAGTGGCAGCTAGAATAAAGCAATGAGTTGTAGGAAGGAAGTTGGGAGAGAGCTCTGTGTGATCCATGGAGATGGGGGAAGGGCTATCACGGTATGTATTGTACAGATCTGGAGATAAGACAGGGCATTGGATTTGGAGGTCTGGAGGAAGAGGTGATGATCTGCAGTTAGCCTACCTGTTGCCCTCCCATAGTTCATTTTAATCTGGTTGTTAGGGTCCATATTCCTCATAATTTTTAAAATATATTTTATGTTCTAGACAATACTCCTGTCTGATGCATAGACAGCAAAGATTTACTACTATCCTGTGCTCAATCTCCTCACTTGATTATCAGATATTTTTTGTCATATAGAAATGTTTTAATTTCATGGTGTCTCTTTTTGTCAATGGTTGTTCATATTTCCAGAGCTACTGGGTTCCTATTCAAAAATCCTTTACATGTGCTTTTAAGTTGATATACACTCCTGAAATTTTCCACCAACATTTTCATGGTTTCAGGTCTTAAATGAGGTCCTTTATCCATTTACATTGGGTTTTTGCAAAGTTTCATTTTCTGATTGTTAAAATTAAGCATTCATAACATCAATTGTTGAACATGCCATCTTTCCTCTCATATAAATTTCAAGTGTCTTTGTCAAAGATCAGATGACAATGTATATGGTGTTACATTTAAGTCCTCTATTCTATTCTACTTATTTTATGTCTGCCTTTATGCCAGTATCATGTTGTTTTCATTACAATAGCTCTGTAGTATAACTAGAGATCAGATGTGGTGTTACCTCCTACAGCATTCTTTGTTTCATCTACCTTGCTCATATGCCTCCATGCAAATTTGGTAACTTTTTTCTACGTTGTGAAGAAAAGTCCTGGGTTTTATTTATTTATTTTTTTTGGTTTTGTTTGTTGTTTTAATTTTGTTTCTTTGTTTGTTTTTGTTTCTTGTGGTTTTTTGCATTTAATTGATTTTGTAAATTTCATGTGGCATAATGGCCATTTTCACAAATTGATCTTGATAATTCCTGAATACGAGAGGTCTTTCTCTCTTCTAGTAACCTCACAAACTTCCTTCTATAGTGCCTGTCTTAATCCTAATCACTCTTCTCTTGCTCTGAAGAGATACCATGACAAAGGCAACTTTCATTAAAAAACAAAAACAAAAACAAAAACAAAAGCAAACAGGCATTTAACTGGAGGCTGTCTTACAATTTCAGAGGTTTAGACCATCATCATCATGGCAGGAAGCATGGCACCAGGCAGACAGTCAGTAGTAATAGTAACTGATCCACAGGCAAAGAAAAAGAGTACAGGCTTGGCCTGGACTTTTGACACCACAAACTCACACCCAGGAAAACATTCCTCCAAGAAGGCCACACTTCTAATTCTTTTAACCCTTTCAGTACTGTCACTCACTGGTGAAAAGCATTCAAACATATGAGTCCTTGAAGGTCCTTCACATTAAAACCACCATAGTGCATAGTGCTTTAAAGTTTTTATTGACAGGCTTTTTATTAGTTAGGTTTATGCTCAGCTAATTTTGTAGCTATTTGTCTAGGTATTTAGGAGGGCTACTGATTTCAGTGTGTTAATCTTATAACCCTAATTATTTGTGTGTGTGTGTGTGTGTGTGTGTGTGTGTGTGTGTGTGTGTATAATTTTGATCATGAAATTCATTTGTCATTATTTTTTCAAAGAATTTTTACATCTATATCAAGGATATTGGAATATAACATTTTTTCATGAAGATTTATCCTCATCTGTTTTGGTAGCAGAATAATTCTGATTATAAACACTTAGAAGCATTTATTTCTTTCCTATTTTAAGATTTATTTTAAGCAGTAGTTGTATTTTTTTATTCTCTAGTGTTCTAGTGGAATTCTGCAAAGAATGTTTCCTGCTTTGTTGTTGTTGTTGTATTAGTTTTTTATTTGTTTGTTTGTTTTTGTTTTTTAATAGCTTCAGCCTCATTTCTGATGATGTATCTGTTTAAACTATCTATTTCTTATTGTTTTAATTTTATAATGTTTAAGCATCTAGAAAATTGACATTTTTTTTTTAGACTTTCAAAATTTTTGGAACAGGACTTTAAAAATACCTCATTATTTTCTGAATTTTATTTTTATTTGTTCTAATGTCCCTTTCATATTTCTAATTTTATTGACTTGGTTATTCTCTGAATTTCTTCTCAGTAATATGACTAATGGTTTGTCAATTTTACTTAGTTTTTCAAACAATTAAGTCACCATTTAAATTATTTTTTTATTATCTATTTTTCTTTTTATTGTTTCCCTTTTATTAAAAATAATTATTTTCTCATATATCAATAATAATATATTATTATTATTGTTTTCTCTTCTTCTCCTCCTTCAAATTCCTCCCTACCTCCCCTCCCATACAAATCTTCTCTCTTTCTGTCTTTCATTAGAAAATAATAAGCTACTATTAGATGCCATCAAAACAGAACAAAAAAATTATATAAAATAAAACAAAAGCACCACACAAAATTTGGACAAGGCAAAACAACACAAGGAAAGGAGCCTGAGAGATGAAATAAGAGTGAGAGACTATCTTGTTCACACTCAAGAATCCCATAAACATAAATTAGACTGGAATAGACAATTCTTAGACAGAGTATCTGGTGTATACCCATGTATGTTCCTTGTTTACTGCTTCAGTCTCTGTGAGTTTCCATAGGCTTTGCCCTGTTGATTTTGAAGGCCTTGTTTTCCTTGTGTTTTCTATCCCTTCTGGCTCTCCCACTTCTGCTTCCTCCTTTTCTGCAGGGCTCTCTGAGCTCTGAGTGTGAAGGGTCTGCTGTAGACACCCCACTTTGAGCTGTGTGTTCCATGGTCTCTCTCTTTGCATAATATCTGGTTGTAAATCTCTGTTTCATTAATTTCAGGTCTGATTTTGATTATCTTTTTTATTTACTGTTTTGGAGTATGATTCTTTTTGGCTTACCAAGGTCATAAAGTATATAGTTAATTTGTTAGTTTACCTTCTCACTTTTATTATGTTGGCACTTAATACCACTTTTTTTTTTTTTTTTAGGAATACCTTGATATGTTCCATAGATTTTGGCATGTTGTGTTTTCATTTAATTTGGGAATTTTAAAATTTCATTGTTGATTTCTTTTTTGACCCAAATTTCATTCACTACTTAGTCTCCATGAGTTTCTATACATTCTGTAGTTTCTTTACTGATGTATAGCTTTATTCCATTGGGCTCAGATTGAACATGGATTGTTATTTCAATTTTCCTAGATTTATAATCTCACCAATATACTGGTTACCTGAACAAAAACTAGAGAATCAGTAGAGTTAAATAACAATCATAAACCAAACTGACCAAACAGAGATGTCTACAGGACATTCTACCCAAACACTAAAGAGTGCTTTCTTATCAGCATCGCATGAAAATTCCTCCAAAATTAGTTATATTTTAGAAAAACAACAATATAAGAAGATTGAAATAACATCTTGTGTTCTATCTGACCACAATGGAATAAAGCTGTATGTCAACAATAGAAACTACAAAATGTATACAAACTCATGAAGATGAAACAGCATATCAGTGAATGATATTTTGGTCAAAAAGAATGAAAAAATGCAATATATTTCTAAGTTGTTCTGACTTTAAAAGCTTCTGTTATTTTGACCTTTCTTTATAAGTGTTTTATTCTTCTGGGTGTTTTTTGTTTTGTTTTGTTTTTTTCTTTCAAAACCCTTTATTCTGTATCTTTAATGCTTCAACTACAGCATGTCTTAGGTAGTTTACTTATTGGCAGTCCAGTCTATTTGGTGTTCTGTTGAACTCTGCTCTGAGGGAGACCATCTATTTCTCTAGGTTTAGATATTTTCCTTCTCTTATTTTGTTGAAAATATATTTCCTACTTTGAGTATGACAATGGTCTCATTTTCTTAGGCTTATAATCCAAAAAATCAGGGCTTTTCATGTTGTCTCAGAGATCTCTTCTCTTCCATTTGTATATAATTTAGCAATATATCATTGATCTTTACTAAATGATCCCAGCCCTCCTGCTGCTCTTCCAGCTCTGATTGTCTGTTTTCTATATGATTTGTTCTATTGGAGAGGCTTCCCACTATGATTTTTATTTGTTTAATTGAGTTTTTAATTTCTCACTTCATTTCACTTTGACCTTTCTTTGGTTATTCTTTTTATTTAATTTATTTAATTATTTATTACTACAATATAATATGTGGAATTATTAATTATTAATTTAATTTATTTAATATAAATTAAAATTTAATTTAATTAATATATTATTAAATTTGTATGATTTAATTTTTATGTCTTGCATTGCCTTATATATTTTATTCAAGTTATATTTAATTCCTTTGAAGGAATTAAACAGGCCTTCTTTGAATTGTGTGAACATAGTTATATTTATTTTTCTGAATTCTTTTGTCTCGAAGTTCTTCCAGGGTTTTCATTAACATACATTATTATAAGATTAGTGATCTGTAGATGAGGCATCCTGTTTGGTTTTTATTACAGTTTTCTGTACTGGCAACTGTAGCTATAATAATTGGTCAGTTGTGTTTTTCTGTAAGTTTTTTTCCCCTCTCTCTTTCTATTCAGATTTTCCTCCTTCTTTTTGTGTAGATGCTTACAATATTTAGTAGAGTACTAACTCTTTGTATATTTGAAATGTAGTTTTCCAATGTGGAGCAGATACAAGCAAGATATATATGTCTGATGGGAGAATGAAATGGTCTCATACTTCTTCAGGGTAAGTCTTGTGTAGGAAGCCACTCCAGGGCAAGAATATGGAGCAAGATTTGCAGTAGGTACAGATAAGCCAAAGCTAAGAAAGCTGAGGTCTCTTGCTTTCTACCAGAGGATGCGTAGGCTTGGCCCTACGAGTTAAATTCCTCGGAACTGTGGGTAGCCCTGGAGTAGGAGTTGGTCTTTTTATTGTTGCACTTAGCCCACTCTCATTTACACTGATTGACACATTTTCCCCTATTTTTCGTATTTATAATGGGCTTGCACTCTGTTTGTTTCTTATTTAAGTCTTTATTTTATGCCTCTCGTTTTCATTGAGACAGGTTCTCTTTATTTTCTCCCTTTATCAAGTGAATGGGTACCTTTGTAAAGATTTCTGTAGTTGTCTTAGTGTTTTAAATATATATTTACAAAAAAAATATAAATATACTTTCAAAAATCACTGTCCTGTATCATGGACACTGTGGTTATTTCATGAGAAATGATTCTCACATAATTACTTAAGTCACTTACACTGTTCTTATAATTCATCTCTTCTATCCATACTTTACAGTTACCAATTACTATTTTTTTCTAATTTATTCTAACAGTTATCTACTAGATGAATAAGAAACAGAACAATGCTTTGTCTATGTTTGTCCCTTTGTTATTACTGCTCCATCCAGTTTCAGACTTATACTACTTTCCTTCTCTCAGAAGATTCATTTTAACATTTTTTAGGACAATTGTTTAAGACTGAGTTTCTTCAGACATTGCTTATCCGCGAAAGTTTTTTTTTTTCTTCCTGTTTTACTTTAGTGGATAATTAAGTAGCTCTAGATGTCTAGGTTGGTGAAAGTTTATTATAATATTCACACTTTATTTTATACTACCCTTTCTTTATAAGAAAAGTTTATTGTAGTTTCAGATATGAAGCCTATATGTTTTATCCTATCGCTCCATAGCTAAGGTTGTTTTCTTTTTCTGACTTGTTTCAAATGTTTTAACTTGTCTTTTATTCTCTATAGAATGAATATGAAGGGTTTAAAGAGTCTAAAGAATGACACCTTTGAAATTGTCCCATGATCATTACATACTTTTTCTTTCATTTATTTATTTTTCTCTTCTCAACTTGTCTCTCAGTTCAGCTGTTCCATCCACCCACCTTCAGTCTTACAAATCCCTTTTCTCTTACTAGGTTCTGTTAAAGTCACCCAAGGGAGTCTCTGCCACTGTGCTTTTCACTTTGTTCCCACCCTTTCCATGCAGAGGATCAAACTTAGGGCTTTGCATACAAATGGCAAACATTTGCCATAAATCTTCACTTTCAGCTTTTTTTTTTTTTTTACTGTATTTCTATTTCTCTCCTCATTATATATTTTTATTTTTCTACTGTTTCTTTTAAAAGGTTCAGATACTATACCTTTTCTGTCTGATAATTTTAAAGATATGCCTACAATTAAATATTATGCTGATTTTTTCCTTCTATTTTTGCATGTCTTGCACTTTTTGTCAAAATGTGAACATTCCGTTGAAGTATAAATGTATTATTATTACTATTATTATTATTGTTATTATTGTTATTATTATTATTGTGTGTTTGAGAGAGAGAGTGTTATTATTATTATTATTATTATTATTGTGTGTGTGAGAGAGAGTGTGTTTGTGTGAATGTAGCTAGAAACTAAGGTACTACAGAAGCCACCTATTCCTTTGTCATCCTCATTCACATCTGCCCTCAGCCATTGTCTCTAAGAGCACCATCTCAAACAGAGCCTGTAATGAGTAGTACTCACAATCATAATGCTAAGCTTTCCTGTAGAAGTTCTGTGAGTATAGTATAGAGTGAAGGAAAGTATTCTGTAATCTTATTTTCCATTTTATCTTCTATTTGAACTGAATTCTTAGCCTGAGGATTTCATCATGAGTGTATTTAGCCTCTTCCCACCACCATTACTATGAGTAGAGGAAGCTCTAGAATAAGAAGAGGGTTAATATTTTTATCCAGCAGGAAAGTCTCCAACTTGTGAAGCAGTCATCCTTGGAGATGACACTTATGTTATGGTGAGTGTTCAAAGAGTTTTATATATTTGATCACATCTTCTCCTGCTTGAAATGGCAGGGAATGTTTCATCAACTTGAAAGCCCAGAGAGTTTTTTTTTAATTAATAATTTTATTTATTTACAATCCAAATATTGCCCCCTTTCAGTCTTCTTCCCAGAGTTCTTCACCCCATCCCTACACCTCTGAGTGATTCCTCCTACCTTGGGTATCTCTCTTCCCTGGGGCATCAGGTCTCCATAGGATTAGGTGCATCCCCTTCCACTGAGACCAGACAAAACATTCCTCTGCTACATATGTGTCTGGGACCTCCAACCAGCCTATGCATGCTCTTTGGTTGGTGGCTTAGTCTCTGGGTCATTGATGGTTAGTTCCTGAGATGTGTTGGTGGCTGGGCTGGGGGACAGGAACTGTTCACAGCCACCTAGAGCCAGTCTGTCTCAGATCTTCATATCATTTTGTAAGTGTTGTAGGATTTCACAGCGTAAGCAGTTTTCCTTCCAGGTTTGGTGTTTTGCTTGTGATACCTGTTTCTTTTGTCTTTCCCATTGGGGTGGCATTCCACTGTCACTTCAGACCTCTGATGCTCTAAGAAAAGTTGTTGACTTCCAGTGTGTTAGATATTTTTTCCTCCTGGTACGGATGAGAGTGATGATCTCTGGGCTCTTTCCACCTTAGTGCTATGAGCAGAGATCTTGCCTTTGTTTGTAAAGACACATTTCACTGGATATAAAAATCCAAGTTGACAGTGGGTTTTTTTTCCTCCTAGTGCTTTACAGATGTTGCTGTGTTCTCACTCTTGAATTGTTTCCCATGAGAAATAGGCTCTCATGCTTATCTCAGATCATATGAGGTGAAATAAAGCAAGCCAAGTCTGAGAGAAAAAATAAAAGAAAGAAAAGCTCTAAAGTCACAAAACACATTTATTTAAAGATGGATTGCCACATCCAATACAAGAAATTTGGGACAATATGTTACTTTGGGGACAAGAACTCTGTCAGATTAGCTTCTAGGCTTCTGATGGTTTTGTTGCCTTAGATATATTTAGGATCCCAGAACCTAGTTGGAAATGACGATTAAAAACACGATTTCATGGAGAGAAAGATGAGAGTCACTGGTATTTTAGAAGGTAGTCCACTTTTCAATAAAAAGTGAAAGTATAAAATAAAAATTTGATAAATTTTAGAAGGATTCATAATAGATTAAATACTCAGACCATGAGCTCAAGGACATAGCAGGACACCTGTTAGATGTGGTAGAGTTGTGGAAAACTACAGCATTTCGAGCATAGGGAAAGTAGCATTGTGTATATTAGGCATAAACTCAATAAATACTCTATCACTCCTGAAGCTTACAGAAGAATCAAAACTAGCTCTCAAACTTAGGGTGATATATATATTGGTTTTTCGAGACAGTGTTTCTCTGTCTAGCTCTGGCTGTCCTGGAACTCACTCTGTAGATGAAGCTGGCCTTGAACTGAGAAATCCGCCTGCCTCTGCCTCCCAAGTGCTGAGATTAAAGGCGTGTACCACCACTGCCCAGCTAAGGTGCTATCTTTTGCTTAGTTTTATATGCAATAGCATTCATTTTATGAACAAATAAAAGTTCTGAGTTTCACATCAATGAAAGCTTAAAAATACCATTAAATACCTGCTTAATCTTCATATTAGAATTATCAAATACCATAACCTATGAGTGGTCATTTTATCTATGAGTATAGTTTACAAACAGAATTCACTCATGAAGTGTTCAATTTGCTGTAACATTTTGCATTATGTCAAGGAGGTTTGATATAGTGTATGGCCTTCAAACCATTCACCCTGAATCATGAAATTGACATAGAAAACTGAAATATTTTTGAAACCTAAAACCATTTTATAGTGCCTGGCAATGGCGGCACACACCTTTAATCCCATCATGCAGAAGGCAGAGGCAGGCAGATTTCTGTGACATTGAAGCCAGCCTGGTCTACAGAGCAAGTTTCAGGATAGCAAAGGCTACATAGAGCAAGCCTATCTTAAAAAACAAAGAGGAAGAACAACAAAACATGTTACAGCAAATGAGTATGAATGTGGCATTCTAGTTTCTTTTTACTTGCTGTGATAACTCACTCTGAGTAAATACAATTAGGGGAAAAGGTGGGTTTTTTAAACTTATACTCCCAAGTATGAGAAGCCAGGAATGAGAAGTCAGAACTTAAGCAAGAAGTTGAATCAGAAATCATGGACGAAATACTGCTTTCTGACTCACTCAGTCTCATACACAACTAGCTTCTTTTGCCATTTCAGGACCATGTGCTCAAGGAATAGCACCACCCACAGTGTGATGGGCCAATTACATTGTGGTAAATCTCCAACCCAAATAAGACCGGTCAAGAAAAACAAAACTCAATATTTATGTATATAAACTGCACTCCTAGATTGGGCAAATTTACCATTACACTATTCTATTTCCCAGCTATGAGATCCCTTATAACTTGTGTTTTTTTCAGGCAACGTGCTTCTCCTCCATCATCCTGCCACCATTAAAAAATCAAGAGTCTTCTATAGGTATAATCTGAGGCCAATTATAGGTATAATCTGATCTAGGCAATTCCTCGTTTCAGATTCCCTTCTCAGATGATTTGAGGCTGTGTCTAGCTGACAGTTCACATGAACAAGGTCACATGGATAAGGTTTACAAAACTAGAAGGGACACCAAGGAAGGGTAAGAAGAGAGGATGAAAGTCATGGAAGAGAGGACAAAAGGGCACACATGATATAATGTGGAAAAGACTGACGTAACGACTGAAGTGAGACTGAAATACAAAGGGGTTCAGGGAAGAAAAGGAGAACAGAGAAGATGAACTATGGCACATTTTACAAATACCACTATGATTCCTGATATATTTATGTGTGTACTTTAAAAAATAATTAAATTAAAAAATGTATTGCAGCAGTGAAAGACAAATATTATGATGTAGATTCCACTTTATGGAGGTAACTAGGGAAGCAGTAAGTAGTGAATGAGAAGGAAAATGGTTTAAGTGCTATAACAGAGAAGGCAAAACACAATTGTGCTCATTACAATGTACTCATCTGTCAAAAGTTCTTTTATAATGTTTAAAAATAGTTTTGCAGTTCTTTAAATTAAAATATAATTTCATTATTTCACTCTTCTCTCCTCTTCCTCCAGACCCTCCTGTGTCATATCCTACACTCTTTATAGAAAATTTTTCCTTCATTATTGTTATGAATACATGCGTGCACACACACACACACACATACATACAACCTAATTATATTTAGTGTTGCTGTTATATATTATTTCAGAGCTGATAACTTGTTATTAGATATCCAGTTGGGGGTCCATCTCTGGGATGATGCTAATGCTTCCTCTTGCAGTAGTTATTAGTCATATGCAGTTCTCTATACAAACGTGGGTCCCTTTCATATTTCCTCTTTTCATTTTAACATATCTATAGACACTATTCCTGTTCACATCTTATTTAATCAGTCATATTATTGAGGTATCATGGGTGTAGCATGTTTGCTACACAATATTGAAGCAGACTTCTTGTTCCTCTGGATTTTAAAACTTTTCTACTCCCTTGTGCACACACACACACACACACATACACACAAACACACATATATATGTATATGTAATGACTTAGAGAAATAGCTATTCAAGGTATATTGCCTTTTGTAAAGACAATTTGTATCCTAGATTAGTAGACTTAAATAAAAACTAAATATAAGAGGTCATGTTCTCTAGAAGAGAGTTACAAAAAAAAAGTCACCTTGATGGTGAGTAACAAATCATTGTGAGTGAGGAGGGAGGAAGACAATCTAACTAGAACAAAGAGAGAATGAACACATGAGCATCAGTGTTTCCCATGTCTGGATGTCATTTGAACACTTGTGCTCTGCACTGTGTGTCATTATTGCTTACTCTTACCTCGCATGATCCTTTTCATTTTTGTTTAACGATTTATGTCAAATAGAGGGTTTACATTGATAATGTAAGCTATATACTGTAAATCATATAAAAGTATAATTATGATTATAAATTATAAAATGTAGATTAAACATTATAATATATATTACAATTTTTTTATGGTAACCACACAAATATACAATGAAAAACTGATAGTGCTTTTGAGACAGTTGCCTGGAAATCACAGGAAGATTTGAAATTTACTAAAGATAGAATGAAATGGAGAATTTCTTTTTTTTTTTTTTTACTTAGATAGAATGAATGAAAGATGATTAAAATTATATTTTTCTGTTTCATTTGCTATTCAAATACAACAAATTATAGTCATTTTGCGTACTTACTGAAATTGTATATGAGCCACTGATGTGTTTCATACCTGAGGGAAGTATAGGCTACACAGAAAAATGATGTTGGAGGAGTAAGGTGAAGCCCTGATTGAAAAGCAGAAGTGGGTGTAAAAAAGAGACCTTTTAATGTAAATGTATATGAGTATATCACTGAATCAAAAGTTAAGCCAACAACATCTGGAGCATTAGGATTCACCTAACACTACTGTGCAGATAATTATAATTTTTTTTAGGTCACATTCTAACTCATCTACTATTAGATCTGCTATCATATAAAATTGAAGTCAGACTCCATGTAATTCCCAGACTGAAATTCCTCCTTCCAAAGTGGGTCACATATAAGACATAACCCCTCAAGGAAACTGAATCCAAGTTTAATTCCTCTTACAGGGAATATAAATTCGTTTGCCTCTTTCTCACTAAGGTATGAATGAAGGTAATTTTATCATGTGACTTCATATCTTGTGGGCTTTATAACAAGAGTGTCATTTCAACACCTGTAACTTTTCATTGTTTTCAGACACACATCCCGTCTGTTATATCCACCAATGAACTGTAAATTTGTTTATACTTCTGGGGTTTTTGAGATATACTGTGCCAGGGTACAGAGCAAGCCTGATTCCTACCTCTTAATGTTTAACCATAGCTTGGGTGATTACTATAATCTTCTTTCAATTTCCCTTTTCCAGTTTAAGCACATTCAGATACATTAAGAACTGAATTGTACTAGAGACTATTACTGATGTAAATGCATTGTCTTCTTTTAAGTAGACTTCTGTTTTGTTAAACCTCTCATTATGGACGGTTTCAAGAATAAATGCCAAATATTCTGCTGGGTCACAGACAGAGATGGAGCTGAAGTCTTTCGAACCTTCATCTCTCCTTTAACTGCTCTAAGATATTCCTTGTGGTTATTGTAACAGCTACATTGAAATTCCTTCCAAGTGATGCCCGTCTGAGAGTTTGTAGTTAACAAGCAAACCACAGCACAAACAAAACAACAACAACAATCAAAACCTTCATGGACTTGTGAGATGGATCAACAGTTAAGAGCACTTGCAGCTTTAACAGTATAAAATTTGAATTCATGCATATTCATTGCTTGCATACCTATTCCTCTTTCTTTATCCTACCTATAAAACCCAAACAAACAAACAAAACAACAACAACAACAAAAAAACCCAAACCCAAAACCGTATTTGTCAAGTTTGGGGACTCCATAGAGAAATAAAAATCAAAGAAGGCAAAAGTCATTGTCAGGCAGTACGAGAGAATGAAAGGCTGATTCTCTAAGACCTACAATTTGGGAAGGATACTAAGAATTGAAAGAAAAAGTGGATGTCTCCTGACCTCCTTCTCAAAGGAAAAGAGACCCCATAAGTACAGGAGCAATAAATGTATCAGAACATGAATGAGTTTCTCTTTTATGATCCTGAGAAATTCTTTTGCAGACATAGAATCTTGGGTTGATGAAACCTGAGAGTGTGGCCCATGGTAACATTCTGGACCCGTACAACACTGAGATTCAGAGCATAGAGGGTCCAACAGAGAGAACGGATGTACATGAGTAAGGAAACCAGTTGGTTGCTTACTTGGAAACATTAATTTGCAGAATTGCTGTGCCTGCAGATATGGATGTGACTTCATAATGGAAGATGGCCCATTGTAATAACAACCAGGAATAGTCCAGTAAATATAAACCTGTCTCTGGAGGCATCCATAGCATCAAAGAACCAAGATGGGCTCAGGATGCCAAACAAGCTAAGAAGATAAAGTTCTATAGAACCTGAGTAGTACACCCAACAACAGCAACTAGCAGCAGGCAATATGGACACTGGGTCAGATGTGCATCTTCAAAGATGTGCCTGATGCCACCTTAAAGCTTAGTCCTATACTCCTGCTCTAGAAAGCCCAGCAGTAAGATCTGGAAGTGAAAAGATGCTTCCTTCCCCAAGAATAGGCTAAAGGCACTTTCTAAATCTCATCCTCATAAAGATCTTAGAAAAGAAAGACCATCTTCATGGAATGTTTCAAGACAGATTATACTGTGAGAGGAAATAAAGAATGTTTCTATCATTGACAAGCTATGTGAGTCTTCATCCTATCTACAGGATAGGACTACTAAACACAAGTAGGAGATTATAAAGCACCCAAGTATTAATTAATTAATTATTTAATTCATTCATTCATTCACTTATTCTCCTATAATGCTCTGTTTCTGTAATATTAGCATGGCAAATTCAAAGTATTTATTTATAATACTTGTAAGTAGCTTTCAGGCTCACTTCACTCTTACTAATATGTTAAAATGGCAGTGCTTTTTACAACTTTCTCACGATATCAAGATGTTTGACGATTGTTTGCTTAGGGAAAAAAACATGACTACTCTACCATAAGAGCTAGTGAAATTCTGTGAAAGAGAAGGGATGAAGACTTTATAATTGGAATCTCCCACCAGCACAGAGAAGACTGTGGATGATTCTGGAGAGTCTAGAAAATAGATATGAGTCACACAAAATCTGATTTGATGAGATTTTCAATTTTGTGATTTGATATTTGTTGTATTATATTTTTCTATTATAGTGTCTGCTATGAATTTGTACCTTGTGTTCTTGCAAGCAAAGAAACTCCAAAATCACCCAGTGGATTCTATTTTCCAGCACATAGTGGTGGGGGATAATCAAAACTGACTTTGAAAACTCTTTTAAGAAGCAATTTAAGTTTCCAAACACTTAAACTGTAGTTCTTACTCAAACTATTTAACCAGTTATATGTCATTATCATGGATCAATTTAAATAAATTCAACCAGATATGTAGATATGTGATTTGAATACATCACAACTACACTATATATTAGAATGTTTTGGATCAACAAGTTAGTTTTTACGTTATAACTTGAGGTTACAGTATGGGTTGAAATGCAATGCTACAGTGTCTAGGCTATAGCACTATTCAACCTCTCAACCTCATATGGATCTTATCTTATAAAAGCCAGATCATCAGGAAAGTCAAGGAAGTCAAAGCACAAAAAAAGGTTGGTACTGGGATGGAGCTCTGTGTGCCCTGCTGAGCACTACAGCAAAGGGGCTGCCATTTGCCAAGTTGTTCCAGCCTCATAAACACCTTAGATACAGTTTAATTGGTAAGTTTGTATTCAGATCTGGGTGATAAAGTTATGTGCAGTGTGGCTTCTGTTCATAGTATAATCCACCCTAATTTGACATCATAATCACTCTTGAAATGTTCTATTGTAACCACAAAACTGAGTCTGATCCACCACAGCAACTCAACCTCAGCCAGGAACACACTAAAGTTTATAACATTATACTTAAATAAAGTAAATGCTAAACCTTTCCAATCAGGTTAGCTCTTGTCTTCCTAGTTATAAAATAGTTTACTATTTTTTGTGAGAGAATTAATTTTGTATTAATTGATCTGATATATTGCCTTTCTTACATAAGTAAGCTTTGTTAAATTTAACCATTTTTATATTTTAAAATATAATATCTCTCATTCATATATTCTCATTCATATATATGTATATATATATACATATATATTCTAATAAATCATATATATATGATTTATTAGAATGGCTTACATGCTGTGGTTCAGCTAGGTTAACAATGGCAACCTAGCAATGGGAGATTGAGTAATCCAGTATCTTTTAATTCCCAAGGCTGGATGTCTTAGGTAGTTTTCTATATATATTTGAATTTTAAAGAAGTAGGCTCAAATGGGTTTGGAGGGAAGGAAGGAAAAGAAGTAATATATTAAATGGTGTTTTCATTAATATCAAAAATAAGATAAAAATGTTGTTTCAAACGTCAAGCACAACAAAGTGTGACAGCTTTGATTTGTTGTTCCACTTCAGTTACAACCCTAAGAGGGAATGTAGACATACTTCCTGCCTAGATGCAGTAGAATTGCGTACCAATTACCTGCCGCATCCTTCTAGTTCAGCATCTTCTACGCTTATTTCAGTCCTTCCATCTATTTAAGAAAAAGTAGGATATTATATATTTACATTAGCAACCACGTGCATATTCATTCTCAGTCACTAAGACTGAATGGAATTAAACAAGGTAAATTTATTATAGAAAGCCATTTTCTATGCTTGTCCCAGCACAATTATGTGTACACACACACACACACACACACACACACACACACACACATTTGTTGAAATGATTAAAGATGTAAAGAGTACTAACTTTGAGCATCAAAAGATGCACATATTTCAAGTTCCAAAGTCTTTATAGCTGGATTTTATTTTGAATACCAGTTCTCTTCTTAGTGGCATTTCCCTGATATCAATGCTGAAGTAAACCCAAAAATAGCAAGGGGGTAAGATCTCAAAATAGCTGAGCAGATCAGCATAATCAGCAAATTAGGGCTATGTACAAATCATGCAATTGGCATCATGGGAGCAGCAAGGGCCACGCCATGTGGAGAAGAGAACACTCGATGTTGATAACTTTGATTAGCATTAACACTGATCGCATAATTCACTTCCAGGGTGTTTCATGGTGCTAATAAATAAAAGATGACACGTTTTAAGAATGGTGGCCTCTATCATATTGTGGTAGGAGATGAACCGTGAAGTTTGGGATCTTATTTACTTCACCTATATTCTTTTTTTAGAGCTCTGATTGCAAAGCCCCGAAAGAAAAGCACAGCTAGAGCAAGAGGTTTCACACACCAGCTTAACTTCAGAACTATCTCCTTCCCATCTCAGCTTTCCTCTCCTGTAACGCCAAACCTTCTATCGAACCTTCCAGATTTACATCTGGATTGCCGTGCAGTTCATTTTGCACATCTTTACAACCTGTATTTCCTCAGGTTGCATTCATCTATCATACTTCGAAAGTTCTAAGTGCCTCTTACTTTAACAACACATTCTGGCATTACTTTCTGTCTCTCTCTGTCTCTCTATTGCTTTTCTCCACAATGTTCAAAACACTTAAGAAACTGTTCTAAGTTCCCATGTTAGAGGGTCAGATCATCAACTTAAATCTTTGTCCCTTTACTATTCTCACTTAATTTTTTTCCCTCGTTTTAAAAATCCAGTTAGTATCTACATAGGTGATAAAGATTATGAGATAGTACAGAATCTCCATGTTAAAAGACAGTGTTTAGCAAACTGAATTGACAAGAATCTAATAAATGAACAAGCCTTTCATAAGCTATACCTACTCTAAGTCCATAGGAAATTCTCCGTTAACTGGGACACCTTTCTTCCACCTCTATCCTTGGGCAAATGTTAAAATATGTTTTTCTTAGCAAGTTGAAATATGTCCCTACAAATTCTACCTTTTGATTTTTGCTCTTAATATTAACTAAATGATCATATTAAATAGTATTCATATTCTTTTCTATGTCCCTTCTTACTCTACACTTTAGACTCACAAGCTGATCTCAGAGAAAGCAATGGCAAGGAACTGCTGAGATCACTTTTAGATAAGGAGACTGAAATATGAAGAAATAAATTTTTTAAAAAAATAAAATAAAACCAAGTTGAACTGAATACACAGCCCCAGAGCCATTGTTTTTAGATAGAAATTTGTTTATGCTACTTTTTTAAGTCCACCCAAAACAGAATTTTATATTTTTAATTATAAAATTGAGCAGTGTTTTATTTTCCTCTACAACTTAACAAATACTTCTTGATGACTGCACATGGAGTAAGGCTGCTTGCTAGTTCAGAAAAGTCACAGCAATGGTGTTTTCCTGACAGCATGTAGTCTTTGGTAGTGAGTGGAATGACTTGATGTCAAACTAGCAAGACTGCATTTATGCACCCATTATTTTCCTGATTGTTGGTAACTTGGGAATACTTTCCCCAAATAACCTTGCCTCCTTGTGTCACAGGGCCCAACTCACTCACATTCAGTTCAATAACTGTACCTTTGGTGATCACACCCATAGTTGTATATAATGGTGATGATGGATTCTTTTTCACACCGAGTACAGACAGGCAAAAAGTCGCTTTCAGCTGAGGGTGTGTGACATGGGCTTGTTTGAGATGTAGACCCATTGGCCCAATGAACCTAGGCGTTTTTTTTTTTTTTTTTTGTAAAACCATAACTAACAAAGCAGACTTTAGTAACCATTCTCTTCCCTGCCTTCTTTTTTACTTTTTTCTGTTTGAATAACTTTCAATACTTCTATTTCTCCTTGGGCACGAACTTTAGGTAGAGGGACCCTCCCATTTTCCTGCCTTTTCATTTCTGCTTAATCATATTGGAAAGTACTTTTGCTCTCGACTGCCCCTCTCTGTTCAGCAGACAGGCAGGAACTGCACCTTGTGGAGTCTTCTCGTCATCCTTCTGCTTGGTGTTTCTCCTTTCGTGCATCTTAATAGTCTTTTTCATTTGTATTTTCTCAGCATGGCGCTGTTTATGATAGAGCTGAGCCTTCGAGCCAATCTTTTTTTTTTTTTTTTTTTTTTTTTCTTCTCTGAATGTTCATGGGCCTCCCAACCTTCTTTTTTTCTCTTTTTCTCACGGTAGTCCAAACGATATCCATATCATTTGTGGTGCAATTCAATATATTCATTTTGTGGCATGATGACAGCTGCAGAGCAGCCTTCCATGACCTCCCAGCTTCCAAGAACCTCTTAATTTCTAGGTGTCACTGGCCCATAAGCCTGGTCTGCTTAGCCAGAATTCTATTTTTGACAGAAAATCATAACTCCCTTTTACGTACTTTTAAGCCATGCAAATACTATGTTCATAAATATACATGTGTATGCATGTGGGTGTGTTTATATAGAGAGAAAAGAATATAAATTAATGTTATGCTAAAATACTGAGTAAAGGCAGTAACTATTCATTTATGAATTTAAAATTGTAGGTTCATAGTATGGTGTGATTGTCTACTAGTGGTATATCA